>JACZZP010000017.1:1200000-1800000 GCA_015183035.1 Meloidogyne chitwoodi
AAAAAAGGAAAAGAATTTTTTATTTAATAATATTTAAATAAATAACCCAAAAATTGTTGAGCAACAACCCTTCAATAATAATAATAAAAAAATAATTGGTCTACTCATTCGGATATTTTAAATCCTCTCTTTTTCTCACTTAATACATTTAAAATATTTCTCACTTTAAATTGGCCAACCATTCAATTTAATAAAATAATTCAACAATAAATAATATATTTAATATTTTATTTATTTAAATCTCTTTAATTTTCTTTTTTTTTTATTTTTAAAATATTTTTCTATGAAAATCTTTATCATTTTTATATAATTTTTTTAAATTTTAATTTAATAAAAAATTATAAATATTTAATTAATTAATTTAACAGAAAGTTCGCAGTCTAATGGAGGAAAGACGAAGAAGGTTTTCTACAGCACAACAAATAAGTCCAGACACATTAAAAGTATTTTTTAATTAAAAAAGAATATTTTAATAATTTTTTTAAATTATTAGGTAATAAAAAAGGCAGCTAATCGTCTTGAAAGTATTGTTGATGCAAAAGAAGAAACTGAGCAAAATAATGAGTAATTTAATTATTATTTTTTAATTTTTATTATTCTTTTTTTTAAGAAAAATAATTGAAAGAAAACATTCAATTCAACAAACAGTTACTTCAAAATTAGGAAGTTTAGCTTTATTTAAAGACGAAGATGAAGATGATATTTCAACTGCTGGTGGAGGTACTAATTTAATTTAAATAATTTAATTTAAATAATTTAATTTAAATAATTTAATTTAAATATAATTTAATTTAAATAATTTAATTTAAATATAATTTAATTTAAATATAATTTAATTTAAATAATTTAATTTAAATATAATTTAATTTAAATAATTTAATTTAAATATAATTTAATTTAAATAATTTAATTTAAATAATTTAATTTAAATATAATTTAATTTAAATAATTTAATTTAAATATAATTTAATTTATTAAGGTGCATCATTTATTTCTGCTTATACAACACCTGGACCAAAAGAAAGGGCAACATGTGCAAAAAAGAAAGCAAATCTTGGAGTTATGTTTGGTGTTTATCTTCCAACAATTCAACATATTCTTGGTGTTACAATGTTTATCAGACTTTTTTGGGTAAATAATAAATATTATTAATTTAAATTTTTTTAAATATTTTTAGGTTGTTGGTATTGCTGGTGTTTGGCATACAATGTTATTATTATTTTTGGTAAAAGAATATTTATTTTTTAATAATAATTTTATTATTTTAGTGTTGTACTTGTACTTTACTTACATGTATTTCTCTATCTGCTGTTGCAACAAATGTAAAATAATAAAATTTTCTAAATTAATTTAATTAAATTTTAACAAATTTCTGATTTTTTTTATTAATATTAAATTAAAAAAATATATTTTAAAATTAATTTAATAATTATTTTATATAAAGGGTGTAGTAGAAGGTGGTGGTGCCTATTTTATGATATCACGTAATTTGGGGGCTGAATTTGGTTCTGCCGTTGGAATTCTTTTTTATTTAGCCAATACTGTAGCTACATCAATGTATTTGGTAATTAATTTATTTTTAAAAATTTATTTTTATTTATTTTAAAGGTTGGTGGTGTTGAAGTCTTTTTATTATATATTTATCCTAGTTTAACAATTGGTGGCGAAGAAGTTCATTCTGATACAGGAATGCTTGGAATGATGTCTAATGTATTTTTAAAATTAATTTATTAATTTATTAATTATTATTTTAGAATTATAGAATATATGGAACTTTATTATTATTAATTGAATGTGTAATTGTTGCACTTGGAGTTAGAGTAATAAAATATTTAATTTTTAATTTATTTTTTAATTTAATTTAATTTTTTAAAAAGTTTGTTCAACTTCTTGCCCCAGTTTCTCTTTTTTGTGTTATTCTTTCAATATTGGCATGTTTTGCTGGTGGAATTGAAAAAGCAATTACTTATAATGGACAACAGTAATTTAATTAATTATTTATAAATATTTTTAAAAAAATAAATTTATTAAAATTAAAAGTGTTTGTATGTTGGAAGATCATTTATTAAGTTCTCGTGTTTTAAATATTCCACATCATGAAGATATTGCAAATATTTGTGATTATTGTAAAAAAGGAGATCAGTATGTTTTTTTAATTATTTAAAAATATATTTTTATACACAATTTACTTATATATTTAAAAAATTCTTTTAGTATTGCTGATGAATTCTGTGAAGGAAATGCTACAACTGAAGTTTGTCAAACATATACAGGAGGCAATCTTCGTTGTGTTAATGCCTTTCCTGGTTTTAATTCTTTAGTTTTAACACAAAATATGGACTCTGTTTATCTTCAAGTAATTATTTAATTATTTTTAAAATAATTAATTAATTAAAACATAGGCAGGACAAGCAATATCACGTGAAAGAGTTTCAGATAAAGCTAGAGAGGTATATCAGGATGTTACAACTTCATTCTTCCTTCTTTTAGCTATTTATTTCCCTGCAGTAACAGGTAAATAAATTATTATTTTAAAATATTTTAAAATTTTTAGGAATAATGACTGGAGCTAATATGAGTGGTAATTAATTTAATTTATTTAATAATAATTTAAAATTATATTATATTTAAATATTTTAGGTGATTTAAAGGACCCTCAAAAAAGTATTCCTTCTGGTACTGTTGCAGCTACATTAACAACTTCTTTTATTTATTATGCTTTGGCTATTTTATTTGGAGCATCAATTATTGGGTAATAAATATAAAAATATTTATTTTTTTTAATTAAAAAGACCTGTTCTTCGTGACAAAAATGGTAAAAGTCTTGATGGTAGTTTAGTTGTTGCTTCACTTTCTTGGCCATCTCCTTGGGTTGTTATTGTTGGATCTTTTCTTTCAACATTTGGTGCTGCATTACAATGCCTTTGCAGTAAATTTATATAAATTTAAAAAATAAATAAATTTATTATTTTTTTATGTGCTCCTCGTCTTTTACAATCAATTGCTAAAGATAATGTAATTCCAATACTTTCTCCTTTTGCTAGAGTTACAAAAAATAATGAACCTTTTCTTGGCCTTTTAATTACAACATTTATTGCTGAATTAGCTATTTTATTAGGTAAAAAGAGAAATTTTAAATTTAATTTTTAAAGTAAAATTAAGGAGCGGTAGATGCTATTGCTGAAGTTCTTGATTTTTTCTTTTTAATGTGTTATGCCTTTGTTAATTTAATTTGTGCTTTACATTCTTTAATGGGTGCTCCAAATTGGAGACCAAGATTTAAATATTATCATTGGTTTTAAAAAATATTTTTAAATTATTATTATTTTAATTAAAAGGTCACTTTCACTTGCTGGTGCTTTTCTTTGTTTTTTTATAATGTTTGCTTCTTGTTGGTATTATGCATTAATTGCTTGTGCCTTAACAGCAACAATATATAAATATGTTGAATGGAAAGGGTAATTTTTAAATTTTTTTTAAATAAATAATTTAATTATTTTAATATTATTTAATTCATTTTAATTAATATAAAATAAAATTAAAAATTATTAAGTGCTAAACAAGAATGGGGTGATGGCCTACGTGGATTAGCATTAACAACAGCACAATATAGTTTAATGAAAGTAGAAGATAAAGATCCTCATCCTAAAAATTGGAGGTAATAATAATAATAATAATATTTTTTTAAATAATTTAATTAATTTATTTTTTAAATAAAGGCCTCAATTATTAATTCTTGTTGATGGAAAATATTCAAAAGAAATGATTGATTTACGTTCTTTAAATTTATTAAATTTGGCTGGACAATTAAAAGCTGGAAAAGGATTAGCAATTACTGGTTTTTAATTTAATTTTATTAAATTTAAATAAAAAATTAATTTTAAAGTTGCATTTGTTCGTTGTCCAGCTACACGAGGAATGCATGCAGAAAATCGTAAAAAAGCAGAAGAAATTAAAGAAAGAGTTCAACAAGATATGACACAAGCTAGACTTAAAGGTTTTGGTAAAGCACTTCTTTATACAGAAACTCAAGTAATAAAATATTTTTTTATTTTATTTTATTTTTAAATTTAGATTGAAGGTGCAGTTTCTGCTCTTTATCAAAGTATAGGAATTGGTGGACTTAGACCAAATACAGTTTTTCTTAATTTTCCAAGAATGGGAGAAAATCAAGATCAGCATACTGAACAAATGATTTTTTCTGGTAAAAAAATAATTTAATAATTATTTAAATTTAATTAATATATTTTTAGAACAATTATGTTGTGGTGCTCAAAATGAAAATTGTATGGTTGTTGTTAAAGGAATAACAGATTTTCCACGTCCCAATGATCGTCTCAGAGGATATCTTGATATTTGGTAATATTTTTAAATATTTTATATTATTTTATTTAGGTGGATTGTGCAAGATGGAGGTATTTTAATGATTATTGCATATTTACTTCAACAACATAAAGTATGGAAAGGATGTAAAATGCGGTAAAAATAATATAAAATTATATAATTTATTTTTAAATTTTAAGTGTTTACGTTATTTCACAAACAGAAGAACAAAATGAAGAAATTAAACATGCATTACAAAGACATATTTATATGCTTAGAATTGATGCAAATGTATTTTTAAATATATATTTAATTTAATTATTTTTTTAAAGGTATTTATTGTTAATATGATTGATCCAGATAATTTAGATGATGATGCTGTTCAAAAAACACTTAATATGGAACAAAGAACAAGAACACTTCTTAAAGTAATAAAAGAAATAATTTAATAAAGTAATAATTTAAAAAAATATTTTTTAAGAAAAATTTATCAAATCTTTCTAATGGTGGAATGTTAAATGGAGGATTTTTATTAGATGATAGTGGTCGTGTAACTCCTCAAACAAGAAATAGTGCTAATAATACTTTAGCAATCCCAGGACAGCAACAAATACGTCAATCAATTATTGAAACTAGTTTTATTCAGTTAAATATATTAAAATTAATTTAATAAATAAATAATTTATAGAAAAACATTTGAAGGAATGGATAATAATCAAGATACTTTAAATAGTTCTGATCAAATAAGTTTAAAAGATATTGATGATGTTAAAGTATGTTTTTTTAGAAAAAAAGGAAAGATTATTATCTTTAAAATATTTATATAATATTGGATGGGAATGATATTTAATTTATAAAAATAATTTTAAAAAATAATAAATATTATAGGTACAAAAAATGAATGCTGCAGTTCGTCTAAATCAAGTATTGTTTATTAATTTATTTTTTTTAAATAAATTATTTATTTTCTAAGGTTATTTTAGAATATTCAACAGAAAGTCAATTAGTTTTACTTTCATTACCAAAACCTCCAAAATCAATTCAATCATTGGTTGAAAATTATTTGGCTTATGTAAATAATTTAATTAATTATTAAATATAAATAAATATTTATTTATTTTAAAGGTTGAAGCTTTAACTGAAGGACTTCCAAGAATTATGTTAATTGGAGGTTCTGGTAAAGAAGTTATTACTGCTGATTCTTAAAATTTAAAAAAATGAATCTTCTTTTATTTTTTATTAAAAATTATTATTTACACTGCACAATTTTTAAATTTTATTTTTTTTTTGTGACTTTTCGAAAATTCTTCGAATTTAATTTTTTGAATATTTTTTTTATTTTTTTTTGTGCCTTCCTTTTTAAGCAATAATACATATGTATACTACTATTATATATTAATTAATTAATTAATTTACTTTCTTCTGAAAAAAACAAATTTAATAATTATTTATAATTTAATAGAGAATAATGTGTGTTGCATATTATTTAATTAATTAATTATATAACTAATAACATTTTTTTAAAAATGCCTTTTTATTAAATTTTTTAAAATTAATTTTTAAATAATTAAAATGTCATTATAAAAGGCATTTTATTTTTTAAATTTTTATAATTATTTTAGTCAATTATTTTAACCTCTTTTTTTTTAATTTAAACCAACAGATGATTTTATTTTTATTAAATTATTTTAAAAAATCATCTGAAAATATTTGTAATTAAATTTTTGATTTTTATTAAATGTATAAAATTAAATATGACCAAATATAATACTTTGATTTATTTAATGTTTTTTTGTCTTTTTTATTTTAATTTTGTTATTAAAATAATAATTTATTTTTCTTCAATTTTTATTAAAATTAATTTTTATATTAAATAATTTGAACAAAAAATATTAAAAAATGTTTTTTTCCTAACAATTTATTTTATTAAAAAAATTATTTATTAAATATTTTGTAAATAAAAAAGTACAATTAATTAATTAATTAACAAAAAGTACATATATTCCTTTGATGTATTTTTAATTTAATTACCATCATATGTAAATATATTTATTAAATATTAAAAAGTAATTACGAAATTAAAATTAAAAAAAAACAAATTTATAAATTAAATAATTTTTTAATTATTTTTATTAAAAAATTAATTTAATTTAAAATTTTTAATGAAAAAATATTTTATTTTTTATTTTATTTTATTATTAATTTCATTTTTAAATGGAACAAAATTAGCTCAAATATTTTCTAATGAAAATAATAATAATAAAATTAATGAAGAAATTACTTCAGATATTTTTAATAATATTTTTAATGAAATTCTTGATGATAATATTAAAATAAAAAATAAAGAAAATATTAAAAATATTAATGAATTATCAGAAAGTCCATTTCCATGTCAAATAGCTTTAAAATCATTAAGAAAATTTATAAAAGAATTTAATTTATATTTAGAAGATTCAATTCCAAATGGAATGAAAATAAATATTGAAATAAATAAAATTTATTTTTTAGATAAAATTTTAAAAGAATTTTTAATAAAAAATAAAAGAAATAATGAATTTAAATATATTTTTGAACAAATTGATAAAATAATTGAATATTTTGGTCAACAAATTGAAAATATAAATTTATTTAATTCAAGAAATTTTAGGTAATATTTTTTAATATTTGATTATTAAATTATATATTTAAAATTAAAAAGTATTTTATTTTATTGTTCCAAATATTCAAATATTTTAAAAAAATATAATTATATTTTAAATATTTAAATAATATTTTTAGTGAAAATGTAAATAAATGGTTTAAAAAACTAAAAGAAATTGATAATGATTTAGCTAAAATTCCAACAAAAACAAAATATGAAATAATAATTTGTCAACCTTGGGAACTTTATAAAAACCTTGAAAAAATATATAAATTAAATAAAGAATTAATTTGTAAAGAAGCAGATAATTTTGCTGAAAATTCTTTGGAAAAATTAGAAATTAAGGAAAAAGGATGTTCTAATAATTTATTTAAATTAAATTTTAAAGAAAAATTAAATAAATATTTTATTAAAGAAAAAATTAAAATTAAAGAATTTTTTGATAAAAATAAAGAAAAAATGTTGAAAGAAATGAATGAAAATTGTTTAGAAATTATTTTAGAGAAAAAACCAGAATATTGGTTATTTTATGGAAGAACAGATAATAATGAATTTTCAATAGATTGTAGTGGTTATTTAACAATAAATGAATTAAATTTAAAAATAGAAGAATTAATTAATAATCTTATAAATAAAATACCAAAAGAAATTGAAATTAAAGTTAAGATTTATTTAAATTATTTTTAAATTATTAATTTTATTTAAAGCAAGAATATTCAATAATTCGTGCCCATTTTCTATTAAATAAAATGGGAATAAATTTATTTAATCAAATAAAAAAGATAATAGGTGAAAATAATAAAGATTTAGAATTTTTATTAGAACAAATAAAAACACCTTTTAATCCAATTTTATTTGAAAATTTTATTTATGCCAAATCAATTGCTGAAGAAATGTTTAAATTAATGAAAGGAAATGGAAAAAAATTAGAAAAATTAAAAGATATAATTTTAAATTTAAATTATGAATTAATTGAAGAAATAATTGATGAAAATAAATCTATTTTATTTTTTAAAGATTTATTTAAAGAAGAAAATTCAATTAATTTGTCTTCTATTGTATTTTTATTTTTTATTTTAAATATTTTTAAATATTTTAGTCAAAAAAAGATAAACAACAAAATCCTTATATTGATCAAGAATATAATGAAATAATAAAATTTGGTCATATTTATTATTTTATTTTTAAAATATTAATTGTTTATAAAAGAATTAATTATTTATTTAATAATTATAATATTAATAATTGGAAATTAGAAATTAAAAAAAATATTGAAGATAAAGATCAACAAATATTAACAGAAGATATTATAAATAATAAAATAAATAATAATATTAATTTATTAAAATATGATTATCATATGCCTGAAAATATGGAAATATTTTTTTATAGAATTTATGGAATGAAGGAAAAATGTGAAGAAAATTAATAATAAAAAAGAAAACTTTGTTTTTTATAAAATATTATAGAATTTAAAAAAATATTTTTATAAGATTTAGATAATTTAACAACTTCATAAAAATAAATAAAAAAATTAATTTAACAAAATATTATTATTTAAAACCTTTTTTAGTTTTTTTTCTTAATTATAAATAAAAATAGTTAAATAATTATAATTTAATTAAAAAGATAAATAATATTTAATTTTTATAATTATTTTTTAATTTTGGTAATTTTTAAAATGGTTAATTGTTAAAAAAAGAGAAATATTTTACACTAAAATTTATCAAATATTTTACAAAAATATTAAAAACAAAAATATTTTGATTAGTTAAATTAGTAATATTTTTGCTAAAAAAATATTAAATCCTCTCAAATAAATATCCTTTTTTGACATTTAAAAAATATATTTTTTTACTCAATATTTATTTATTGTCCTTCAATAAAAAAAGAAAATAAATATTTAATAAAAATTTAAAAACTTTGCGCATTCACAATTGAACAATTTTAAATAGAAAAGTAATTAAATTTTATAGAACACTTGGAAATTGTTTGATTGATTAGTTGCAAATTTTATTTTTACTTTTAATATATTTTTAAATGATTGAAACTTTTATTAAAAATAATATTTAAATTTTTAATTAACAAAAAAAATTATTAATTTATTTTAATTTATTATTAAAAATATTTAAAAAAAATAAAATGTTTTTATATAAAAAATTAAATATACTAATTTTAATATTAATTTATTTATTTTTATTAATTATTAATAATACTCTACAAAATTGTCATTATAATTGTAAAGATGGAAAAGAAAATTTAGTTGAAGCAAAATCAGATTTTAAAAGTTAAAAATAATTTAAATAATTTATTTTAATTATTTTAATTATTTTAATTAGCTAAATATCCTATAAAAATTAAAAAATTACGAGGAACACTTTATCGTCCAAATAAATTACCTTCTTGTAATGAAAATAGAGCAACTGTACTTATGCCTGGAATTGTTAAACTTTTAGAAGGTTTTTTTTATTTTTTAATTAAAAAAATATTTATTTTTAGGTGAAATGTTTGTTCCAAAAAATAATTATGATTTAATAAAATCTGGTACAATTAAAATGACTGTTAATTCACCTAATTTTGAAAAACCACTTTGTTTAAATGGAAAAAGTCAATATTTAGCTATGCCTAATTATTGGTGGTTAGTAAATAAATAAATTAATTAATATATTTTATTTATTTTAAACTATTTAATTTAGTTCTTTTAATTTATGTGAATTTATTGGAAATAATTTATGTAAATTATTACAAATACCTGGATTTCATACAATTAAAGAATTAGAAAAAGTTCTAAATTTTAATTCAACATTATTACTTCCTGATCCACCTGGTTTTTTTGGAATTACTTTATTAGATTTATTTTCAGTTAATTTTAATTATTTTTAATTAAAAATAATATTTTTATTTTTAATTTATAAAGGGTGAATTTTCTTTTATAATGACAGTAGAAACAGAAAATAAAATAATTATGGAATTAAATATTCCTACAAATCAAAAATACCTTCAAATTGGTTTAGATAATACTTTTACAGAAGAATGTTAATATAATTTAATTTTTAATAAAGTAACTATTATTATATAATTACTTGTCAAATTATTTTTTGTTTATTGTTTATTTTATAAATTAAAATATTATAGTTATATTTATTTTTTTAATTAAAAAAAAAATAAAATAAAAATAATATATTAGTATTTTAAATAATAATTTATTATTTTTTAATTTAGAATTCATCGAGTTTGTATTTTTTGACTTTCTTTCTTCTCTCTTTTTTTTTAATTTAAAAAAAAATAAAATTTATTGAAGCAGCTGCACATAATTTGAAGGAAAAAGTCCAACAGAGCCATTCGGCGCTCGACCGTACCACCAACCATCGTACTTCATTTCTATTTCAGAAATTATGTCATCAGGATTAAATGTCAATTCTGTGTTATCCTTTAATAAATTATTAAAAATATTATATTTATTTAAAGTGTTAAAAATTAAAAAATATTTACATCAGCCTGGTAATCCCACAGAGCTTTTGCTTTAATCTCAAAAGGTTGTTGACCATTTAAATTAATTTTTTCATTATTATTATTATTATTTTGTTCATTAATTATTTGTTTTTCATTTTCTGTAATTGTTGGTTCACTTGGTGGAGGAGAAATATTATTAGAATTTTCATTTTGATTTAATAAAGGTATTAAAACATTTTGTTTATTTTCTTCAAAATTATTTTGTTTTTGTTCACCAATTTGTTGATTTAAAGGGTTTCGAGTAACTGGTGGAATTGGTGCTACAGGAATTTTATTTAGAACTTTGAAAATAAAAATATATATTTAAAAATATATAATAATAAAATTAGTTACTAGGTTCTTTTGGTTGTTCAGACATTTGTATTAATTGATTTTTAATTTCTGCAAATGTTTGTTTATTATTATCTTCCTTTTTCTTTAAAACACATTCAAATTGTTTAGGTGGAGGATCGGGAACTTGATTAACAACTTGGGAGCTATTTAAATGATTTTGAAGATTAACCTTTTTAAAATAATTATAAAAAATATTTAAATATTTTTAAGACCTGCCATTTAAAATTTTTTGGTTTTTTTAAAGGTTTTTCCTCTGATTGGGATAATTCTGCAACTTTTTTTTCAAACATTTGTGTACGTCCACTTATTAATTTTCCCATTCTCCCCCCTGTATTAATAGAAGATGAATCAAAACTATTAGATTTTCCAAATTGTTGTTGCTTTAAAAAATAAATTTAAAAAAATATTATTAATTTTAATTTATTTTGAAGAAATTTATTTAAAAAACAAAAGAGGATTTATTCTAATCTATGTATTTATATATATTTATTTAATTACTTTTTGTGCTTCCATTTTTTCTAAATGAAGTTTATGTAAATTTTCAGTCATTTGTTGTTGTTCATATTCATATTGTGCCTGAATTTGTCTTCTTTTATTTGCCTCTTCTTTTCTTCTTAATTCCTCTTCATCTTTCATCTTTTAAATATTTTTTTTTAATATTTTATTTATTTATTTACCTCATCCCAAAACTTTTCTCTTTCATTTAAATTAATTTCTTGTTTTAAAACAGAATGTTGATTTGCAACAACTTTTGGTGTTGGTGGAATAAAAGGAGTATTATTATTATTTATTGGATATTGTATTAAAGATGATTCAGAAGAACTCTTTAAAAGATTATTTTATTTTATTTTAAAAAATTATAACCTCCAATATTTTAACTTCTGAAGGTGGATTATTATTTGATAATATTGTTAAATCTAAAAGTTTATCAAAATGCCTTTCCAAAACTTCTTTTTCTAAATCTTCTTCATTACGAGCATTTATTGTAAGATTTACTTGACGAACCTTTTTATTAAATAATTTATTTTATTATTATTTAATAAAAACAAACAAATCTACGTATTTCTTCTACATGTGTAGTTGTAGATGATAATTTTGCTGCTGGCACTCCTTCACCCTGCTAAAATAATTAAATTTTATTAAATTAATTTTACTTTTTAAATGATTTACCCAATGAAATAAAATAACTTTTCTTTGAGAACCAGCATTTGCAGTAACAGTTGCAAATCCATATTGAATTTTAGAACTATTAAAGCTTCTTAATAATTGATCAAGACCTCCATCTTTAAAAATATTTTTGTTATTAAATAATTATTTTAAATTAAAATTACTTCCAACTGCTTCAAGTTTTATAATACTTGATGTTCCATCATAACCAAAAATTGACCTAAAATAAAATAATTTTTAAAATTCTCTTTTTAATTAATTTATTTATTTACCATTCATTTCCAGTTTGAGAATTGCTTACTGAATTAAATGAAGCAGTTAATTCTGATTCATTATTAATTAAATTACAGGTCATTTATTTAATTTAGAAAATTAAATATTATAATTAATAATCTTTTAATGAAAATTAATTTTTAAAAAATAAATATATAAAAAATGATAAATATTATAATTTTATGATTATTTATAATTTGTGGAAATAGAAATAATAATATTTATAAAGAATATTTAAAATTATATTAAATCAAATATTATTTATTTTATTATTATGATAAAACTTTAATGTAAATATATAGGTATTATATTCTTTTTAAGAATTATTAAATAATTGTTTTAAAAGAGAATTTATGATTAAATTATTTTTAAAAAATTGTTAAAATAAAAATTCCAAAATAGATTAAATCTTTAAATATTTTAAATTAAAATATAAATTTTATAGGAAAATAAGAATATGACTGATATAAGAATTTATTTTCAATTTTATTAAGAAAAAATAACTAAACAGATAAATTTCTTAATAAAATATTTTTTGTGTTTTATTTTTATGTCTTGCTTCTTTTTTATCACAAAAAATGCCTACCAAAAAAAAAAAAGATGTTGAAGCATAACACAAAACCATAATTTATTATAGCCAGATGGCTGATGAATATTTTTAAGTATTAAGAAAAATAAATTAATTAAATAACATTTTATAAATTTATTTTTTAATTTTGATAAAGGATAAATTCTGACTATATATAAATTATTACATTTATATTAATTTATTAATAAATAAAATAAAGTTTAGATATATTTGATAGAAATATTTTTGTTAAAGTTTAATAAGTGTTTTTCTCTCATATTCTTTTGCCATATGCTTTTTGAAGCTTTTTGAGGGTTATTGGACATGCAATGAAGTATTTGAAATACTATGGCAAATGGTTATAAGAGAGCAAACTTGTCTTTTAATGATATAAAATAAGAATAAGAAAATAAAAAATTGATCAATGTGTGAAAAGAAAGTTCTAATGGATTTTTACTAGAAATATTCATTTCTGTTTTTATTAGCCAAGCATTGAGATAAAGCAAAGGAAAAACAAATTAAAATTAAGTTTGATTATTTTATAATTTTATTTTCTTTAATTTAATAAATAAATTAATACATGTTTCAAAATATTTAAAAATTAAAAAAAAAATTTACTAGTTAAAATGTTTTAATTTATAAATTAAAATAATTTCTTAAAAAGTGACTGTAATATTAGTAAAATTCAAAAACGTTAAAAATAAAATAATAATAATCTGTAAAATTGAAATGTTAAAACATTTAAAATAAAATGGCAAAAAAGAGATTGATTCATTTATATTTAATAATAAATTGTTTATTTTTAAAAATTCATGAATATTTTATGTACTTTAAATTATTTTAATCATATAGGTAAATGAGTAAAATATATCTTTATATTTACAAACTTAAAAAAGTTAGATTATATTAACTGAAAGAAAAATAGTAAATATATGAGGAAAAGAAGTATATCAACAATCCTTCTCTCTAGATTACTCATTTGTTAGTTTTTTTTCTTAATCCTGCTTATTTGTTTTTTAAAAAATTGCACATGACTAATCTTTCAATGTGTTCAAATGACTTTTTATTTGTATTTTTTTATTAATTTTATTTTTTAGATTAAAGATCCTACAAAACCTCTCAAACTACTGATCTACATTTAACCAAAACTTTCTTAAAATACATTAATATCTTAATTTATATTTCAAATTTATACCAAATAATTATAAAAATTTAAATTGATTAAATGAAAAAAATGTCCGAAAGAAATTAGTAAGTTAAGTGTAGAAATTAAGTGCATGGTGGTAGCTCGCGGAGTCACCAGAAAATGAAAAATTTGGAATTTTCTTTTTTTAAAACAATTCCCTCATCCATCTTTTTCACCTTTAGTGGATGCCTTATCCTCTCGCTCCTCCATAAATTTTGTTCCCTCTTTATTTCGCGCATTTTTATGCCCAATGCCTCTCCAACACCCAAAATCTTCAAGGAAGCAAATATACAACATACATACAGGCAAAAACGGGCGACTATGTAACATAGAGGAAATAAATACATTTGGGAATTTTAGGAAGAATTATTAAGTAAAAATTGGTCGGATGGACCGTACAAATATACATAGAAGCGCGAAATGAAAGCGAGGATGAGCAAAAAATTAATTTTTCTTAAAGCTGATTATTTTTAGTTGACACATTTGTTTCCTCCATTTCCATTGGAAAGCTTTAGTCATGTAGGTGACATGTATACAAGCGATTACTAGATAATATTTTAATCGAGAAAAAACGATAAATCTGACAATTTCTACAAAAATAGCATAAAAGTTTTAGTAATAATTTATAAGGGAGAAATTTAGTATCATTTTTATTAAAAGGAGAGCTGTTACATAGTTATAAAAATAAATGTGAAATATACAATGTGTATTTAAGCATAAACATTGAAAAATAAACTATTTGCAGCCCCAAAAATCGAAATTTTTACCAAGTATCTAAAAAATTAAACATTTATAAATAATTCGATAATAAATTGCAAAATTAAATTTAATATTTTTTTTATTATAATACAATATTCGCTAAACAAAATTAATACATCTAATAATTTTAAAAATCAAAATTTATTTTCAGTATCATCACAACGATATATGTAAAACAATGAACAATAAAAAACTAAAATCATAAAGATTGCACGCCTAAGAAGACTTTTTCCATGCTGCTTGACTTGAAATAAACTGAAATTTGATTTAATAAGTAATTATTTTAAAGAAGGGATATGCTATTTTCTTGTGAATAAATGGAGTGGTACCTAATGTAAATAATACTTTTTTAATTCTAACTTTAATTTATCTGGCACTGCTGACAATTCAGTATACATTCCACTCCAGACAACTATTTTACGTTGAAATTGTGTTGGCTCAATCATAACAGGCTTCGCCTGTTCAAGTTTTTTTCCTATAAATTAAAATAAATAAGTTTAATACAAAAACAGACTAAATTGATCTCGTTCATCTGCCCATCTTTTTTGAAGATTTTCCCATTCGAAAGTTAGCAAAGGATAACCGACCTCTAACTCCTCATGAGCAATTGTTTTAATCTTTCCATCAACAACAGTATTGTCCTAATATATTTAAAATTAAAAAAAAAACAAAAAAACCTTGTATTTCGATACAACTATTCCTGGCTCCAAAGGACGCTTATCCTCGTCAAAACAAACTGCTGAAGCAGAGAAACAACGCTGGAAAGATTTTGAAGAAGAAAAATTCAAAGAAACAAGTTTTGTTACATAAGAACGTTCCATATGAAATTATAAAATTTTGATAAATTTAAAGAAAAAATAGAATTACCGTCCGCAAAATTTCTGGCAGTAAAGTAGTTGACATTATTGATTTGAAGACGCACTTAAAAAAATAATTGTAAAAAAGTCAATTTGTAATTAAACGTTCCTGACTTATTTTAGTCACATCCTAAAGTTTCAGAGCTAAATTATGACGTTTTGTCCAAAGCCTGACTTAAATCCAGTCGGTAAAAGGTCGTTTCAGAGCCACATTTCAGAGTTGCCGGTGTGTTTTAGACTATTCGGCTTAAAATATACATATTTACTTAGGGCCTAAACCTTTAAGCTTGCAAATTCGTTGCAGGCCGATTTATCGCTGAGTCAGCCTACTATTTTGTCTCTTTGTTTATATATTTTTAGTAATAATTACAATTTAGAATTAGACTATACTTAAATGTCAGAACAACTACAAAGCTCAACAAAAGTATTTATATATTTTCTTTTCACTAAATTAATAATTAGGTTTACTACCATTTGGATGACTCTACGCCGTACATGTCAGAAGTACAGATGTCACCTGATTGTTTGACACTTGGTGATTTCAAGCGCGTTTTTAATCGAAAAGGTTACAGTTATTTTTGCAAGGAATGGGATCCTAATTTGCAGAGGTTTGTTCTTCTAAAAATAATTAAAATATTAATTTTGATCTTTTTCAATATTTTTTTAAATTTCATAAATTTAGAGAAGTGAAGTCTGAAATTGTTAATGATCATCAGCTTCTACGGAAATCTGTATATTTAATTTTTCTCGTAATAAATCATATAAAGTATTCATTTGATGGTTTCGTTACGAAATTAAAAGTTTAGAGTCTTAAATAAACGTAATCTTTTAGGCAAATGGTCTTGTCGAGTTGTTTTTACTTTCTCAGCAAAATTCTACTAATACACATCCATTATCTAATAACAAGATTTTTATAGAAGCCAATCATGAGACAAATAGTGATTTACAAACTCTAATTAGCAGTGAGTTTTTATTTTAAACGGATTTATCGTTTTTATATTATTATAAAATTTTATTTTTAATTATATTTAATATAGAAAGGGCTGGTGAACATTTAGCAGAAATGTATAATTCAACCTCCGAGGATCCGTACAATAGAACTTCTGTGTCTGTTTTTAATTTTTAATTAAATAAAAAAATTTCTTCCCAGTTCTTCTGGTATTTTTCGACGAAAACCTTTTCCAGGTGCTCCAATGCCTTCAGCAGAAAGCACAGCAGGCAAAAATTAATTTTTATTTAACATTTAAACTTTAAAAATGGATAAAAATTGGTTTTATTAAGATTTATTTTTTTTATTTCTTCCAAACTTTACCTTGTTTTAATTTTTGCACTAAATTAATAAAAATATTAAATTTTATTCAAATTTTAGAATTGCCCTATTAAAGCAGTATATATTATAAATCATTTGTCTCTTAAAATTACCATTTATTTTTCACAACTGCAGCCAAAGCAAAACAAGGGATTTTTTGGAAAAAATGAAAAACCTATTATAATTATCAAAATTTAAGAAAGTGTTGAAGAACGAACGTTGCTTGTTAATGCTTCAACAGCAAGACAAAAGCGTTTGAGAAAACAACGTTATGTCCCTTCAACAATTTCATCAGAGTCTGAAAGCACGTAATAAATTTTAATTATTATAATTTTAAACTTGAGGAAAAATTTTTATTTTTTAGTTATTCATTACCTCGAATAGAAGAGGTTAAACTACGTTTGCAAGGCGCACCTTTGGGAATTGCAGTTGCCAGTCAATGTGGTTCAATTTTTATTTACCACATCCAAAACGGTTCGATAAAATTTTATAAATTAAAAATTTTTTTGAACAAAATTTACTTTGTTTTTAAATTAAGGGAGTGCAGCTAAAAAATGTGGCAGACTTGAAGTTGGTGATCAAATTGTTCAAGTTAGTTTTTATTTATATTTTTAAGCCTTA
Source organism: Meloidogyne chitwoodi (assembly GCA_015183035.1). Classification (NCBI taxonomy): domain Eukaryota; kingdom Metazoa; phylum Nematoda; class Chromadorea; order Rhabditida; family Meloidogynidae; genus Meloidogyne; species Meloidogyne chitwoodi. The sequence goes on from JACZZP010000017.1 coordinate 1,217,551, forward strand.
TCAATTCTAGATAGATGATACACGTTTTGAAGAGCTCAATGAAAGACAAGCACTTGAAGTTTTGAAGAAACTTAATTCTGTGAAAAAGTAAAATGCTTTTAATTGCTTTGATTTATATTTCCATTTTAGGACAATTACAATGTATGTTGCAAAGCGAGCACGGACTAATGGAGGTGAAAGTTCTGAGGAACACAAATCAGATCCTCTTAGTTTACTTTGTGAAACTCAACAATTAGATATTAGCCAATGGGTTGAATCTACTACAAAGTAAGTAAATTACAAAATAAAATTTTTATTTTTTTAGCAAAGAGTGTGCTGAGCAATGTCGGCCTTTTGCTGATAACCAAAATTTAAAAATGAAAAATCAAACAATTGATGTAATAATTTTAAATTTTATTTTAAAATAATTTTAAAAATTATTAGGAGACAAGCGATGAGGAGAAGGCTGCATATCTTGACAGAAGGAATGGTTTAGGTGCCCGACTTGTCCCAATTATTCATCAAGTTGTTAATTTTTAGCTAATCTAATTCGAAAATTATAATAGTTGAATGCCAATACATAAATTAACAATTTCATTAGGTCTTTAAAAATATTAATTAAAGGTTCGTTTTCATCAACTTCAGAAAGTTTCAGACGAAAAACAGAAATTACAAATGATCGAATTGGAAAATAATCCAAGTGAAATTATTTCTATTATATAATACCCTTTTATTTGGCTTGCTATAGTAGTATTAACTTTATTAAAAAAATTTATTTTCAAGCTACCTCTTCTTGTCCAATTATGCTAGGTACAGTTGAAGAATTTTCTTCCACTCCACACCGTGATTGTCGTCCTCCTCTTGTTCAACAACCTTTACATGCTGCAATGGATGCTAAAGTAATTTTACTTCGAATGGTCGAACCTGATTCTGGACTAGAAATTCGAAACAGAAAATGGTTAAAAATACCTGTCCCTATGTCTTTTATTGGTAAAAATAATAAGAATATATTTAAAAATTATAAAATAATTTAGGCGAAGAAATGATTGATTGGCTTCTTGTAAACGTACAAGGATTCTGCGATCGAAGAAATGCACGCACATTTGCTTCTAATTTATTGGCGCACGGATTGATAAAGCATGGTATACATTGTATTAATTGTTTTTTATTATTTTTCACTATTCAGTTGTAAACATGAACGCTTTTAACGAGAAATGTTACTACGTATTCAATGGTGATTAATATTTATACTTATAATTGATTTTGATTAATTAGAATAATTTTAATGAAAAATTAAATAATTCTATTAGACGAAATTATTGCGGGTCGTTTGCGAATTGAAGATCAAAAACAACATAAGCAACATAATACAGCTGTTGATTTGCATAATATTGCAATAACAGTTCCATCAGCTTTAGTACCTGAAAGCAACACAGAAATCACGTAACTTTGAATTTAATTTCAATGCTTCGTTGACAAAATATTTCTGTTTTTTTTTAATTTTTTAGTTATATGAGTAATCCACCACCAGTTGCATCTTCTTGTCTAAACTCTACTTGGGCTCTACCTGCGAATCATCAAAATTTAGATAGAATAGCAGTCAATAAAACAATAAATAGGCCATTGGTTATTGCTAACAATCCAAGATGTATTTGTGTATTTAAATTAAAATTTAATTAAAAAATATTTTTAGATGCTGCGGGACCTATGCCAAATCAATTTTCTGTACAAATTTCCAAAGATCCAGATTTAACTACAGAAGCAGCACATTTGAATAAAATTAACAAAGATCAGAAAAAATCTACAGTTACAACTATACCTCTTCGGTATTTAATTACTTAAAATAATTTAATACTAACAAATTAGAACATTAAATCCCCCTAAATTTGGCTTCAAATTGCCTGTTTGGCCTATATCTCCAATTTTGTCATTATATCGCCCCAATCAGACTAACGCACAACAACAAAGTGATGGTTGTGACACTCCAGAAATTTCTGTAGTTTATAATGTGAAATTATTGTTAAATTATAAAAATTTGCAGAAAACAAATGATGACTATGCATCAATGATTCAGGGCGAAATAAATTGTGGAGCACAATTTGACGAGGGGATTTTGACAAAAAAACAACAATTAAATGAAAAAATTTGTCCATCAGGTGGAAACCAAAATAAATTTTAATAGATATAAAATTTATGCTTTAGTAACTACCAAATATAAAAATCCAAAAGAAAGCAAAAACAATTCAAAAAATTCTCCTCCTTTATCTAATCATAATTTTACATTAACGTTTTTAACATTGCAGTAAATTAATTTGTTTAATCAAAGATTTATTTTATTTACAATTTTTCTTTATAAATAAATTTTTAGCCTTTCATTACTCCTTTAATCTCTACCATTATTGTAAATGTGCCATTTTTAATTAATCTGAATTGTCTTCAATATAAAGCTTTTATTTTTGAATTTTTAATCTTTTTAATATAATATTTGTAAAAAAATTTAATTTACATACATACTATTTTTGAATAAAAATAAATTAAATGTTTAATATAAATTTAATTAAAGAAGTGATTTAATAAAATTCTTAAATGGACATTAATAAGTTTGATTTATTTTAATGTATTGCACGAAAAATTTTAGGTTTTGGGATGAAATTATATAATAAATATATTTTTTACTTTCAGAAATTCTGTAATAATTTTAATTAATTACTATTAAAATTAAAAAATTTAATAAAAATTTGATATTAGCAAAATTTCTGAATTAGTAGGAGATTTAAATTTTAAGATTAAAACTTTAAAAAGTTATTTATTATAATTAAATTTTTTCATGTTTTGTGCATTAAACGTTGATTTTGTTGTTGTGGTGATGGTTGTGCTGCTGCAAGTGCGCATTTGCTGCTATTAGTGCTTTTAATTGCTCTAATTCATTATTTAATTTAATCATTTCTTGTCTAAGTTCTTTAAAATTAAAAAAAATATTTTTAAAAATAATTCCTAAATTACATATTTTACCTCCATTTTCCGCTTCAAGCAGTTGGGCACGACGAGAACGATATTCAAAAACAGCACGACGATTTGCACGACAACGTTTAGCTGCTTCGTTATTTCTACGACGGCGATCCATATACTTAAATTATATTTTAATTTTTATAAAATAATTTAAATAAATTTCTTAACTCGTTCTAATTCTTCATTATTTTTCAATTTAACTCTAAGTGATCCAATATCTTCATCAATATCATCACCATTAATATAATTTCCGTTATCATTTAATTGTTGATGTATATTTTCACCAATTCTTAAAGAATTTTCTAATAAATGTTGACCATTATTCAATAAATTGGCCTGATAATGATGTTGAAGAGGTTCTGCTAATGAATCATCACCAGAAAAGCCAGAATTTCTAAAAAACGAAAAATAATTGTTATTATTAAAAATACAATTACAAACCCTGAAGGTGAAAAGCTACCACCTCGTCTTGTTCTGTCACTTTCTCCACCAATGGTTGTTGAACTACCAGCTCCAGGAAATGTTGATAAAGTAGGAGAAGGTCGAGAAATACTAAATATAATTATTAATTTTAATATAATAAATATATTTTTAAAAAGTTCCTTTACAGTGAATGTAAAGAATGTAAAGAAGTAGGGGAATGTTGATTAATCGAATGTTCACTGTCACTGGATGATGATGTTGAAGATTTTTTTACTTGACAAATAGTAGAAGAAGAAAAATTAGAAAGTTGTTGTTTCTGTTTTAATATTAAAATATTTTTAACAAATAATTAAAAAAATAAAATTAATTTTACATTTTCTTTTTCAATTGTTTTAATTTCATTCCTTTGAAATGCTGTTAATCCACTAAAAAGTTCAGTTCTAGATGCTGGAACAGTTGGAGATATTTGACGTTTATTAGGTGCTGCTAAAAGAGTTCCTAGCATTGAATTTGATGAGGAAGAATTTGCATTTGTTGATAATGTAGTAGATTGGGTTGTAGATAAGGAATGAATATCTGTAAAAATAATTAAATAATTTTAATTTTTGTAAAATCAAAAATATATATTTAAAATTAGATATTTTTTACTTATTTTTTTAACAAATAATTTTATTAAAAATAATAAAATTATTTATTTTTAAATTAATTAAAAATAATGCCTGAGGTTGTAGAAGTACATTGTTGAGAAGAGGATGTTTGTTGTTGTTGATTTTCTTCATTTATTATTTTTGTTGTGGCTAAAAATAAATTTAAAATTATTTTAAGGTTATTGGAAACAAATAAAATTTAAAAATAATTAAAAATTATTTACTTTGTTCTGTTAAATAAGAATTTAATTGTGAAACATTTAAATTAAGTAATTCAGATAAATATTGTTTTTTATTATTTTGTTCTTGTTTTTGAAGCAAAAAATGTGCTAAAGGGCGAAAAAGAGATGAATTATTTTGTTGTTTATTATCCAATTGTTGAGAAGTTATAGAAGAAGATGTAGAAAGAGGAGAAGATCCTTAATTTTATTTAAATATTAAAAATAAATTAAATAAATACCAGTAATTTCTAAAACAGTTTTTCTTAAAGGAAAATTAGTAATTAATGAATTAGTTAAGTCATCTGTAGTAATTGAGTGAGAACATCCTTGAATATGTGGATTAAAAGGAGGAAGTGATTCAAATGCTGAGAATAAAAATGTAAAAAAAGGTATTAAATAAAAATAAATTTAAAATAATTTTAAAACAATTTTTAATTTAAAAATAATTAAATTATCTGCATTGACCCTTTTCTAAAATAGTAGAAGATTCTTTTTCTTTATTTTTATTAGGAGAATAAATATTTAAAGAAGATTTATTTCCATCCTAAAATATTTAATAATGGAAATTAAATAATTTTTTTAATTAAAAAAATTACCAAAAATTCATTGTTAGCTGTAGAACTTGATGTACAAATTACTGATTTTGGTCTATTATTTTTATTTACTAAATGTTTTTTATTTCCACATTTTATAACACTAAAAAATATGAAAAAGAAAGATTAAAATTAAAAAAATAAATAAATATTTGGTACTTATGCCCTTATTCCACCCCCCTCCTTCTTCAATGCCGCGCCCTTTTTTTACTGCGCCGAAAAAATATTCTAGACTGCTTGATTGATATTGCCCCAAGAAAATTTGGATGTGTAATGCGTGTTAAATTTTATTTTATTTCTACGTTTCAATCTCTAGGAGTGTTTCATTACTTCTCTATTTTTGGGCCTATGGCCGGTTGGTCTTGGCAAAAACTTGGATCTATTCGTTGAAATTTACTCTAATATGAGATTTTAATTGATCGACAAGTACATTCCACACATTAAAGATTAAATTTCAATAATTTGATCCAAATTTGTGCCAAGACAAACCAGCCATGGGCCCTAAAATGAGAAGTAATGAAACGCTCCCAATAGATTTAAGTTTGACGTTTTTCCAGAAAACTTCAATCTTTAATAACTGTTCTTACACATCCAAATTTTCTTGGGGCAATATCAATCAAGCAGTCTAGAATATTTTTTCGGCGCAGTAAAAAAAGGGCGCGGCATTGAAGAAGGAGGGGGGTGGAATAAGGGCATAAGTACCAAATATTTATTAAAAATACCTAAAATCTAAAGGGATTTCTTGTGTTTCTTCATACTCAGTTTTATTATAATTTTTATTATATTCTTCATATTCTAATAATTTTCTGTTGGAATTTTCTAAAATATTTAAGATTTATTAAAATTAAAAAATAAATAAAATTAATTTTTATAATATTTAAATATTTCATTATATATATAGCCTTCCTTATTTTAATAGACCTAACCTTTTAGTTTAATTTGACTTATAATAATTAAAAGTAATTAAATTATAAAGATCTTTTAATAAAAAAATTATTTAAAAATTAATTAAATATTTATTACCTTTTCTTATTAATTCTGTTTCTTCTAAAGTATCCAAAATAAGAGGTTGAGATAAGTGTTCATCATTCAAAGAATATTGTGTATTAGCTAATGAATTACTACTAGTAGTTTCTAATGATTTTTTTTGATCTTTAATCATTCGATTTGACTAATTTAAAATAAAAATTATAAAATTTTTTAGATTTTTTTAAATTAAAATTATTAATATTATTTTTAGGTCATGAAAATTTACAAAATAAATCAAAAAGAGATGAACAAATAAAATACTAACAAATTTGTAAAAGAGAATGGAATGTCATAATTTTGGATTAATTTTTTTAATTAAATTATGCCGCTCAGAAAAGCAAATTCCGGTTTGAAAATTAATATTTTAACATAAATTTTGATTAAAATTTTTTTAGAATTTAATTAAAATATAAAAAATATTTTTAAATAATTTATTAATAAAATTTAATTTTTTAAATAATAATTAATTAATTTAATTATTATTTTATTTATTAAAATTACCTGTTCAAAAATAAACTTTTGTTGTGAAGATGTTAATGATTGATTTGATGATGATGGTAAAAATATAGAATTATTATTAGATTCATTATAATATTGTTGATTTTGAGAGAAAAGAGAAAAAGGAATTAATTGAGAAGCCAAACGAATAAATTCTAATTGTTCTCTTAAATTTAAAAGATAAATAAAAATTATTAAAAAAATAAAACCTATTTTCATAAAAAGGAAAAAACAAAGGAGAAGTAGTAGTAGAAAAAGAAGAAGGAATGAAAGGATTTAAAGATGACCGTAAATCAAATGAATTATTAATTGGTGGTGATTGTGATGATGATTGAAGAAAAGGAATTGTTGATTCTTGTTGCTAATATTTTAAAATTAAAATTTAAAAAAATATTTATTTATTTATTATTATACTTTATTATCATTTCCTACTAAAGTCCCAGCTCGTATAACAGAAAAAGCAGATCTTTCAGATTTTTGTAAAATATTATTATTATTATTAATACATTCACTAGAAATAGATGATATGTTTGATGAACTTTCTGTTGATTTTCTAAAAATTAAATAAATATTTTAAATATAAAATAAGAGTATTTTAACATTTCTTTTTGGATAACTTTGTTTATTTTTTGTTCCAAATTTTGAGTAGGGTAAAATGAATTTAAATTAATTGATTTTGAAAATAATGATTGCTTTTCTTCAGTTGTTGATGTTATTTTATTATTATTTAATCGATTAGATAAATTAATTGTATTATTATTATTATTAATTAAAGAAGGATTAGCTACAATTACCTTTAAAAAAATTAATTAATTAAAAAATATAAATATTTTAATTTTTATACAGAATTTAATCGAATTTGTTCTTCCAATTTAGTTTTAAGTAAATCATTTTCTTTTGTTAATTTTTCTAAACTTTTTTCAATATCCTAAAAATATATATTTAATTTAAATTAATTTAATTAATTTATTTACTTGTTTTTCATTATTAGAAATACCAAATGTTATTACAGCTTTTCTTTGTTGTTTTTCTTTATTTGAGGAAGAATATATTGTTTTTGTTGAAGAAGGTTCATTACTTCTTTTTCTTCGTTGTTGTTGTTTTTGTTGTTCATTATTATTATTATTTTCATTAGAAAGTGAAGAAGTACTATTAATTTTAAAAGAATTTAAAATTTTTAATTTAAAAAAAACATACCGTCTTAAAGAATTATTATTTGTTGTTTTATTTGTATCACCTTAATATTTTATTTATTATTTTTTAAATTAAAAATTACCAAAATTATTTTTATTTATATTATTTTCTTCATTTATTATATTTTTATTCGTCGAAATTAATTTATTATCAAAATCAGAAGTTCCACATTTTTCTTGCTCTCCACATGTTTTATAATTTAATTGTAAATTTAATTTACTCATTCCATTTTCTGGAAATATTTAATTAAAATAATAAATAAATAAAATTATTTAAAATTTAAATTAAATGAGAATGTGAGCCTAAATTTGAAGTTAGGATTTTAAAATTATTCAATTTAAAAAATATTGAAAACTAGGTCGAACAATAAAAAGCTCTTTTTTCACTTTCAATTTAAAATGAATAAATAAAAAGAAAAAGGTAAAAGAATTTGATTTTTGAATTTAATTTAAAAATATAATAAATTTAAAAATAAAATTAACAAAAATAAATTATTAAAAAATACAATTATAATTTATTTTAATTAAATAGGATTGTTAAGTTTTTTTATTAAAAAAATAATTTATTTTCATTTTTTAGTGTTAATTGTTTATAAATTAATAATAATTAATTTAATATTAATAAATAATAAAAAATGTAGAATTTAATGTTGTTTTTTAAATAATAAAAACATGTTTGAAAAGATTAATGGAAAAATTAGGAACAGGTAAAGCTAGATAGTCATTTGATGGGTTAATAATAATAATAATAATAATAATAATATTATAATAATAATCCCGGACATTAACGTTAAAATAAATTAGATAGAATCTTTTCTTTTTATTTATTTTTTAAATATATTTTTATGTCATTAAATTATTTAATTTAATAAAAGCTTTACCTTTATGTATCTTATTTGTCTATCATATGGGGAAGGCTATAAATAATTTGGGAAAGTTGTAGGTAACAAGGGGATTTATTCGATGAATAGGGTAATTCGATTAATAAGGTTGATCCTGTACTTTTTTTTACAAAATATTTTTAAAATGTAAAAGTTTTTACAAAAAAACTTTACAAAATAAGCTAGTTTTAAAAAATAAATTAATATAAAGGCTACTAGCGCAAGGGCAGAGAATATCCGGGTCTTTTCTTTAATTTATAATATCAAGGTCTTTCCTTTCATTTTCTTCCGATCGGTCGGTCAGACAAAATAATTTTTCAAAGCTTTTTCGTCGTGGGCAATTCTCAAAGAAACAGCGAAATAAAAAATAAAAAAATGTAAAGAAATTCCTCACTCACACATTTTGGGGCAAATGAAAGTAAAATTAGTATATTAGTAGTTGTCTGACTAGCTTTCAGTCGGTCAAGGAGGAAGGAAGAAAACGGAGCGCACATGATAGGAGAACGAAAAAAAAAAAAGAATAAAAAAGTGATTGGCTTGTTCGCAGACAAATGTTAAAAAAGCGGTCAGTCAGTGTCAAATTTTCAGGATTTTTTTAAAAATAGGAACAAAAAATAAAACTAGGGCATGAACAAATTACAAAATTACAAGGTCCCTCAATTTAATTAATTAATGTAATATTTAATTTTTTATTTTATATTAAATATATTTTTAATTAAAAAAATACTTCTATTTTATAGAATTTAATATATGTATTTAATTATACAAATTAAATATACAAAATAAATAATTTAAAAAAAGTTTTAAAAATAATTATTAATATAAAGGGACACAAAATTATTTTTAAAATAATTTTACTAAAATAAAATTGAAAATATTTATTTTTTTTAAATAATTTATTTATCTAATTATATATTTAATGATCAAAAAGCAAAAATTAAAAATATGTTAGTATCTCACCGTTCAAATGAAAGAAAAAAATTAGGCCATCGGATTGAGGAGAGTAAAAAAAAGAGAGAAAGTATTTGAAGATATATTTTTAAATGAAAGAAATAAATGACCGACAATGACCGCCACAATGTGCGAAGCTAGTAAAATTCATGTGCACACTTAGACAGCCGAAATAAAGCTAAATATGGATATTTTTAGGTAAAAGGGACATTACCAAAAATAGTAACTTTTTAAAAAAATGAAAATTAGGAGAGAATGAAAAAAGGAGAAAAAATGCTTAAAAATTGAGAAAATAGTTTTAAAAAATATTTATTATAAAAAAATATTTAAATTAAATTTATTTAAGAATTACTAATAAATAAATAATATAATTACTAATTTCTCAAAGAATATTTTTGGCTTAAACTAGAAGATATTACTTTTAAAATAAATATAAATTACAGAATTTTTAGAATTTATAAAAAATAATAATAGTGTTATATAGAAAAAAATTAAAATTAAATTTAAAAAAAGCTACAATATAAAATAGAAAATTAAAAAAAATAAATTAAACAAATTATCTAGAGCAAGCCATAAATTGTAACTTTTGTGGATGTGAAACTCTATCAAAGGACGAGTTATATGTTTGGACGTGCATCAGAAAAAATATGAGAAAGGGCAATTCAAAAGGGATTTTGGAAAGGGATTTGATGAGGAGATCAGATTTTCTCTTTTTTCTCTAAATATAACATTCACTTTTTTTATTCATTTTCCCTTAATTTTGTTTCGCATGGCTTGCTTGTTTTTCTACTTGCTCCGCTCAAATAAACGCAAAAAAGTGAAAGTAGAACAGGAATTCTCAACAATCATTTAATCGCCTAAAGTAGAAGCTGAATGACCACTGGACATTATTATTAGAGTTATGAATAAAATAATATTAATATATAACAATAGTATTTAGTGGTCATCTACTACAATTAATAATAATAAATGTGTTAGATAATTTTAAATAAAACATATCAAAGTTTAATTTTATTTTTTTAATTGAAAAAATATAAAGAATGTCTTACAAATGTAAAACTCTAATATTTAAAGGATTAAAAATAAATAAATTATTTAAAAATTAAATTTAAAAAATAAATAAGAAAATATTAAATATACATATTTCACTTTTAAATAAAACCTCACATTATTTTTCTTTTTTAGAGCTCGTTGATCAAATATATAAATATTTATTTATTTATTCTCGAAGCATTCCATTATTCAATAAATGTTCAAATGTCGATTGTTGGTTTCTTCCCTCTTTTTTTTCTGCTTTTTGTAGGTCGTTCGGTCGTTTTCCCTTTTTTTTTTTATTTTTTTTAACCGATTGAATATTTGGATTTATTCTCTTTTTTATAAATATGTACCCCTTTTGGTTTTGTCTGGGTCAGATTGAAGGGTAAAAATAATATAAAATAAATTTAAAAAAAGATGGGATCAAATCATTTTGTAAATTTGAAGAAAAATTGATGAAAAAAGAAAATATTGTCATTTATATAATAGAATATATATTTAAAAAATTTAAAATAAATTTTAATTTTATTTAAAAATAATTTTACAATATTTTAAAACATTGAATTTGATCAAATTAATTAAAATTATGAAATAGTAAATATATTTAAATTATTATTTATAAAATAAGATTATAACCAAAAAGGTCAAATAGTTATTATTATTATTATTTTTGTTCAATGTGTGTAATTTTTGTGAGTTAGAATATAATCAGAGGAAGAAATAAAATAATAAAAAGGTCGGCGAGGTCACACACGAAGAGTGGAAGGGTCAGAACACAATTGGCAACAGATGGGGGGATTGGGCAAGTAGTAGATTTTGGAAAACGAGAATTGAAGAAAAATATAAATATAACCAAAAAACTCTTTTATTTTTTTTAAACCCACAGATGACGCCATTAGGGCGTTCTTTTATTTCTTTATGTTTATTCTGGTAAAATTATTGTAACGGATTTTTTGAATATATATTTACTTTTTTAATTTTTAAAATATTTTAAAAACTTAAAAAGTAAAAAAATAAATAAATTTATTTTCAATATTTATATATGTATATGTATAATAATTAATTAATATTTTATTAAATTACAAAAAAATTAAATGATTTTAATATAATAGATTTGGGGAGATTTTTCTGTCGAATTTTTCATAGAGAATAATTTACTTGGAATAATTATGGGGATCACCCCTGAATATCGACACCCTGAATATCGACTTTTTGATCAACACAATTTTTTCTTTCTTGAATTTTTCTTGTTTTTTTTAATATTTTATTTTCGGCTAATCCTTGTAACTTTTTAGTTTATTATTTAAATAGCATCTTTTATTAACTCTAGAAAAGGTGGTGAAGAATTAGTTTTTGAAGGATTTATTTATAAAAAGAGTAGAAACGGCGGTGAAAATAAGCGCTATTGGAGATGTGAATATTGGAAAAGTTGCAAATTCTATGGAACTGCTATAACTGATGCAAATAATGAAGTGGATGTTACCAAACAACATAATCATGGTCCATCACCTACTCGAATTGAACTGGCCAGAATTAAGGAGCGCATAAACAATTAGATTTATTTATCTTGAATATAAAATTTAATAATTCAAATAAAATTAATATTAAAAATAAATGATAATATTTATAATTTTTTTAAATATATAAATATTTTAATTATTATACAAAATTAATAGAATTTGTTCTTCCAATTTAGTTTTAATTAAATCTTTTATTAATTGCTCTAACCTTTTTTCAATATCCTAAAAAAATATAATTTTTAATTAAAATTTATTTAGGATTTTCTTTCTATTATTGCTTAGGAAAGGATAAAAATAATTTTAGAGGTCATATTCCTTTTCATTTTTATTCTGATGAGGTCATCATCGGTCAACACAACTAATGGATGGCCTAGAAGAATTTTCTAAAAAGAAAGCATTTATGTGAGGACGAGAGGAAAATATATAAAAATTTTAGAGCAGAAGCAGGTCAACTCTTGAGAGAAATGAACGAATATATTTAAAAAATATAAAAATGATTTTTTAAATTTAATTTTAAAAATAAAATTATAAAGTTCAAATCAAGGACCTTTTCAAATAATATTAAAAAGGAAATAAAGTAAATCAGACATTTATTTTTGACACGTAAATATTTAATTTAAAGGGCATTTATAAGCGGAAAAGATAAAAGAAATATGAGTAAAATAATTAATTATAAAATTGCCAAAATACTTATAATAATTTAGAAAGAGCATTTACAATAATTTAAATAAATTAATTTTAAGTAAAAAAGACATTAATTACAATTTTTAAAAATAATTTAAATAAAAATTGAAATGAAAAATAGTAAAAATAATTATTTAATTATTTTTAATATTATTATAATATTTTTAATTAATTTTTGTTATTCTTCTCCTAATTTAAAATTAAATAATAAAATAATAAATAAACAAGTAATAAATTCTAATTTAAATCCAAAAGGTTTTTTTTTAATATTTAAAATTTAATTTAATTTAATTAGCTTTACCATATTTTCCACTTCCTGCTCATCAACGTAAATACTTTTTTGAAAATATTAACAAAAATTTTAATAAAAAAATGTTGAATCCAAAAGGTAAAAAATATTTTAAATTACTAATTTAATTAAAAATATAATATTTAGCAAAGCCTTATATTCCACTTTCTCCATATCAACGAAAACAATTTTTTAATTATATAAATATATTACAAAACAATAAAAAATATTAAATAATGGTAATTTAATTATATTTTTAAAATAAAATTATTTTAAATTTATAGATAAATATTTATTTCCAAATAAGATGCAATTAATTCAAAATTATTTAGGATAAAAATAAAGAAATTGTGTAGACTTTTTAATAATATTAATTTTAATATTTAAATCTTTTTATTTAATTTTCTCTTATTTAATAAAACAACTTTTATTTTATTTTAATTATATAAGGAATAACTAATTAAATAAATAAATATATACTAGTATGTATTAAAATTAACAATTAACACAAAGTTTACTAAACTTTATTTAAATATAATTTAGGATGAATGGCGAGACATAAATAAAATTAAATAAATTAAATAAATTGTAAAATTGTCTCAATTTTCGCCTCATCCTGAAAAAACTTTGTTTTTCGTCTTTTAGGCAATTATTTAGTCTGGGTAGTCTGTCCTCCAGTGGTCATTGTCGTAGTCATGTTAACCGGCTTAAAGTCAATCGGAATAGTTCGTTTTCCCTCAACGTTCTGTTTAGCAGTCACGCACAAACGGCCAGAAGTGTCCATATCGCACCTTCAAAAATAAATAATAAAATTTTATTACTTTTAAAAACTCACTTGACTGACTCCTTCTTAATCCCTTCTGGAATGTAAACACGACGAACAAACTGACGATGGACAGATTCACCTAAACATTAAAATAAAAAAACAAATTCTTCTCTAAAAACCTTGATTCTTCTCACGATGTTCTCCAGATATAACCACTTCGTTGCCATGAACCTCAACGGTCAGCTCTTCAGGACGGAATCCAGAAGCATCTACCTTATAGGTGAAATCGCCATTAGACTCAATCTCCATTTTGGCAGAATGGTCACGCATCTAAAAATGAATATTTTAAATCTTTTAAAAGTAAATAAGAATATATTCTAATTTACTTTAAAAAATCAAACCTGGAAACCCATTTTATCATCAAAATAACGATCCATAGATTGCATCCAATAATCCATTTGATCAACAGAGTCCATCCAATTGCGGCGATATCCTCCCCAATATGGATATGGAGTCACCGAACGGCTAACTGGTGTATTACCAAAAGTATTATACATAGTAGGAGTGAACATTTTTGAATGTTTTGAATATTATAAATATATTATTATCTTTAAATAAAAAATATACAATTAGAATAAATAATTAACTTATAAAAATTCAAAATAAAAAACCTTCACAAATTTAATAATAATATTTTATAAACATTAAAATAAATAAATAAATAAAAAAGGAGAGAATGTTTTGAATATATAAATATTCTTGTTTTGTAAGGCCTTGGTCTCCTTATTTATATTAAATATATTTGTCGACTAAAGTTCATTAATTTGATTAAAAAATGTTAATCAAAGCAAAAATAAAGAATTTACGTGGAAAATAATTAGAAATGTCAGCAAAAATATATATTTATTATAATAAATATTAGAAAAAAGAAGATTAATTTTCTTCTTTTTTTAATAATAAAATATTAAATTTAATGAACGAAAAAAAATTAATAGTACAATTTAATAATTAAATAAATTAATTAAAAACTAAAAAGATGAAGAAGTTAAATAAAATATAATTAAATTTTGTTTTTAAAAAAATATTAAAGCTAAAATATTATTAAAAATACAATTTTTTGATTTTAATAATTAATTGTTTTATGAAAAAATATTAAATGCAGATTAAATTATTAGTTTTTTTAACTCACAAATAATTTAAATAAATTATATAAATATAATAATTTTTTAAATAAATAAATATTATAATTATATTTTATAAATTATTTTAATTCCTTCTCTAATTTGAAAATATTAAATTATTTAAATTAAATATAAATTAATATACTTTAATGTCCACCCTACTTTTCAATTAATTTTCTTTTTCTTCTTCTTCTTCTACAATATCTGCCCAACTCATTTTATTCTTTTAAATAAAAATTTATAAAATAATTAATTTTAATTAATTTTATTATTAAATAATTAAAAAAGAACCTTTTTATCATCAATTTCAAATTTTATATTATTAACTGATTTATCAATTTCCTTAAAAATTTAATTTTATTTTTTATTAATATAAAATTTAAAAAATATTAACAGATGGATGTTTTCCAAGAATTCCTTTTTGACTAGCAATATATTCCAAATTACCCTTAAATTTATTAAAATTTAATTATTAAATTAATTTATTACTATTTTGTTTTGATCAATTTGTTCATATTTTGATGATAAATAATTTTTGGGAATGTTCATTTTATTAAAATATTTTTTCTAAAATAATTAATAATTAAATTTATTTTTTATAAATTAAAATAAACCTTATTAGCTTTTTTAATTCTTTTTCCTTCAACTTTTTGCCATTGTCCCACATCTTTATTTTCTTCTTCATCTTCTTTTTCTTTTTGTTTAATATTTAATATTGGTTCTTGATTTAATTTCTAAATTATAATTATATTTTTTAATAAAAAAATTTATTTTAACTTTATTATTTTTATATTTTTCTTCTTCTTTATTTTCTTGTTTTTTAGTATTTTGATTATTTGATATTTTTAAATTATTAATATTTTTAGTAGATTTTTGTTGATATTGACGATTAGTATTTACATAAATTTGTTTACCTTTATCTTCTTTTATTTTCTAAATAAATTAAATTAATATTAAAAAAAATATTTTTTTAATTTAATTAAAAAATGATTTTTTAACATTAGTATTTTGTTTAAATTCTTTTCTTTCAACTTTCTTCCATTCTTTTTTATTTTCTTTTTCAATAATAATTCCATGTTGGTTATAAACAATAGATTTATCTATTTAAATTTAAAAAATAAAAATAATAAAATATATTTATTTATTACTTTTATTTTTAGAATATTTTATTATTATTTGTTCATCTGATGATTTATCTAAATTAAATACATAATTAAATATTTAAAAAAATAAAAATAACCTGATAAATTTAAATTAATATTTTTATTTTGTTTATCTTCTCCTAAACAAATTAAAATAAATTCTATTTCAATAAATAATAATAAAATTAATAAAAAATTTATAAAAAAATTGTTATTTTTAGTTATTTTTATCATTTAATAATTATAAAAATATAATTAAATGAATGATTTATAAAAATAAATTTATTTAAAAAGCTTTATTTTAATTATTGGCAAAGAAAAATAATTAAAAGAAATTTGCCGAGTCTAAATACAAAATAAAATTTAGAAATATACATAAAAGGTATTTAAGCCGCTTTTTGCACTTTTTTATATTTTAAAATTAATTACGCAATCAAAGTGCATTAATTATTATTTTTTTTTAAAATTATTTTAAATTAAATAATTTTTTATGTTTTTTTAGAATATTTATTATTATTTTTTAAAAAGGAAACTCTTAAATATTATATTAACTTACCTATTTAATAAATATTACTAACAAAGGAACATATCAACATGCTACTCCCCGATTTGACAAAACCTATACCATTCGAAAGAGCTTATTGAGTAGGTACAGAATCTAAATTTTTACGTGCCCTAGTTAAGGTATCGCAAAGTTACGAGCTTTTAAAGTTTCAAAAAAATGTTCCTTTTCCTCTTCAAAAGTGTCCCTTTCTCTCTACTCTTTACTACGGCCTTAAGATCACCTCTCTTCTTTTCCTTACAGCAGTCGCCACACTCAAGAAAAAAATAGGAAAAGAGGAGAAGACAGTCAGACGCTGCATGGAAAACAAAAGGAAAATAAAGCATAGAGGTGATCATAAGTGTGGAGAGCCTCTTTTTTGAAACTTTAAAAGCTCGTAACTTTGCGATACCTTAACTAGGGCACGTAAAAATTTAGATTCTGTACCTACTCAATAAGCTCTTTCGAATGGTATAGGTTTTGTCAAATCGGGGAGTAGCATCTTGATATGTTCCTTTTTTTAAATTAATAATTAACATAGCACTTTTATAAAAAATTTTAATTTAATTTATTTTAACAATAAATTTTACAAATTTACTTTTCAGATGCTATAAAAATAAAAAAATTTAATACTTTTAAATTAAATGTTTTATTAAATATTAATTATTATGATGATAAAAATAATTAAAAATAAATTTATAAAATATTTTTTAAAAAACATTTTTTAATTTAAATAAAATGATTATTAATTAATTAATATTTTTTTAAAAATATATAGAAAAAAATAGTAGTATAAAGTTATAATTATATTCCAATTTGAACCTTTTAAAAAATAATTCGACCATTCAAACAAAATTTTCTCTAATCATTAATATTTATTTTTTTATAGTAAATAGTTACTTTCAGATTATTTTTATTAGGTATTTAAAATAAAATAATTTTAAAAAAACATTTCACATTAAAATCACATGTATTTTCGAAGATATATTTTTACTTTAATCGTATTTTATTTCGCAATGTATTTATTGACAATCTATCAAAGATATTCAGACATTTAAATATTAATAAACTACAACCTATTTGCCATTTAAAAGAATTAAAAAAAAAAAAAAGAATTAAAACACATTTGCCTTTTTCGATTAAACTAATATAAATTAATATTTTTATTTATTTATTTAAAAAATGTCTAAATTAATTTTTTTAATTTTTAATTTTCTTCTTTTTCTATTAGTAGTAGAAAGTGGCAGTCCACCAAAAAAAATTAGTAAATATTTTAAAATTTATTTTTTATAAAAAACATTTAAAAAATAAAATAATAACAAAAAAACATTTTTTGAAACAAAACCTGATATTGAGAATTTATTTATTTATTTTTATTATTTTAAATAAATTTTAAATTTAAAAAAAAAAGCTGAAAAACATCAAGATAAACAAGTAAAAACAGAAATAAAAACTGAAGAATTGGTTGAAGTTGAATCACCTGATAGTTGGAAGAAGAAAAAAGAATTAAAAGAATTTACTTTTTCAACAAGTAAAAATAAAAATAAAAAAAGAAAAAGAAAACAAATAAATAAAAGTTTATCACCAAAAAAGAAATTATTTATCCAATCAGATGAGAAATTAAATAATAAAAAGACAAATATATTTAATTATATACAACCTGATGATAATAAAACAATAAAAGATTTTAATAAAATATCTTCACAAATAAAAGAAAAAATAACAGAAACAAATAATCTAAATACTCCAACAAATAATGGTAAAAATAAATAAATATTTAATTAATTTTATTTTTTTTAGAGAATTTATTAAAATCTACAAAAACTGAAGAATTAGTTGAAGTTGAAACACCTGATAGTTGGAAAAAAGTTTTTTCTTTTGATAAACAAAATGAGGAAATTAAAGAAGAAGAAGAAGAAAAAATAAATGAAGAATTAAAAGAAAATAGTAATTTAATAAATAAATTTAATGAAGAATTTAATTTAAATTGTGATGAAAAAATGGATGAGATTTTGGAATTTAATGAAAATTAAATTATTAAAGTAAATTGATTAAAAAAAAATAAATTCATTTTTAAATTGAAAAATTTGTAATTGTTTTATTATTATTATTATATTATTTTTTAGATAAATTTTAAAAAAATAATAATTAAGTTCTTTTGTATATACCCAAAGTTATCACATTCTATTGAACACATTAAGTAATAATAGACTAAACATATTAATTCTTTATAAAACAAACTTTTAAGTAAACTTTCATTAAAATTGATTTAAAGAGTTTTGTATTTATTTATAAGGTTAAAATATTTTAAATATAATAATTATTGTTCAAATTTTGAAATATTAATTTAAATACATTAAATTTTATTTTTAATTTATATAAAATAATATTTTTAAAAATACAATCAAAACACATTAAAATAAATATTTATTTATTTATTTATTTACTTTGAAAAAAATATTTAGAAAAACAACCTATGTATATATTCTATTTATTAGTGCTTTCGCGCGTTGAAAATGATTCTGTAAAGAAAAGTAAAGGAACTAAAAAACGTTGATTAACTAGGCCATTTTTAAGTAAAAAATTAAAAAAAACTATTGAAATACGTCGGCACTATCCGTCACCGTACCAAGATCGAGAGCACTTTTTTGTTTTTTTTTTCTCATCGGCCACTCCTTTGCTTATTTATTTATTTATTTATTGTTATTATTTTTCAATTCCTTTTCTTTCTATTTTTTTCTTCTTCTTTGCTGCGACTCTTATCGTCTTCTGTTTGTTCAGGAAGAAGGTGAATGAGCTTGTTGTGATCGTCCGTGGACTCTGTCCCTTTAGACACTTCAAAATTTTGTTTTTGATCATTTCCTCAATTTTGACCAATGTCCTCACCTTTTTATATTTTCTTTTTTTTTTACAATTGCTTATTTTTTTCTTTATTTTTTACGTAATTTCTAAGAAAAACATAACAAAATTTAAAAAATAATATTTTATTTAAAATATTATTTTTAATTAAATTTTTAAAGTTATTCAAATTTTAAATTTTAATTTATTTCCAAAATCCATTTTTAATTAATTATTTAATAAATTAATTATAAATTAATTCAAAAGATTTATACTATTTTAAAATTATCTTTATTTATTAAAATTTTAATTTATTAATTTTTTTTAATAAAAATAATTTTTAAAATTTTTGCATAATTTATATAAATTATTTTTTGTTTTAATATATACATTTATTTTGACCATTAAAATTTATTAATAAAAAAATGCTGATCATGCAAAGCCTTAATTTTTTTTCGGCCAAATTTTTTGAGACTCTCACCAAATAGCACCAAAAACAAAAATTCAAAAACGTCTTCTTCTTTTACCTTTTATTCTTTGCAAACAACAACGACCGCCCGTGACTTTCCTGCTCTGTTTTTCTTCCTTATATTTAACACAAAATTTCTATTTGTCCAGCAAACATAAAAATACAATTTCGGGATTGGAAAAAGGCTTCAGTTTGAGCAGCCGTGAACCTTCGTACCGGACAATTCTTTTTTTTGTTATTCTTTTAAAAATGCTTTTGATCATGGTCACCGACCTATTCTCGACCGGAAAATTTAATTTTTATTTTTTAAATAAAAAATACATATTTTTATTTTTGATCATTTCTTTTTTTTTTAATTAATAAAAAATAGGTAAAACTATTTTTTAAATTTAATTATTTTAATTTAATTTTAATTAAATTATTATTTAATCTTAAAAACAATAAAATTACCTATTTATCTAATAAAATAATTTAATTTTAAATTATACCTTTTATCTGGAAATAAATAAATAATATCCTTAAAATTAGTTTTATTGTATAAAATGAAGTAGATTAAAAATACTAATAAATAATTTTTTTATTTCTTCTAAAGTTTTCATTTATTTTCAATTTTTAATTTATTTTTCTAAATTAATTTAAAAACATTCAAAAATTTATTTATTTCTCTAAAATTATTTTTTTATTTACTAGCCACAAGATTTCCTTTAAAAATTACGAAAAAGGTTGCCTATTTTCTTTAAAATTAAAAAAGATATTTAAATTAATTAATAGAGAGATACATTGAAGTAGAAGAGAAAAGAAGAGATTGATTTGAAAAATTAATAAATATTTCTATGGCATTTTTTCCTTTACTCTCTTCTTTTTTTTCAGGCTATTTTTTATTAATTTAAAAGAGTTTATTAATCAACGTAAAATGAGTAAAACACAAATTACTTATTACTACCCACTACTTTTATTTAATTCTTTCCTGTCAATTTTCCTCCCAATCTCTTCCCCTAAAATTCAGAGGCATTGATTGTTGAAGTAAAAATTCAATATATTAATTATTTATATTCTTCAATTAAATTTATAAAATTAAATTTTATTTTTTATTTTATTTATTTAATAATTTTTAAATATTTTATTACAAAATTTCTCTCCTTGTACTTTTTACTTTTTTGATTGAAAGTCTAAAATATAATTAAATCAATTGTCGGGCTTTTGAATTGCACTTTTATTTATTTATTTATTTTTTAATTTCTCGTGCCATTTTTTCTTTTAATTAAATTAATATTTTTTGCTCTTTTACCGAAACATTCATTTAAACTGCACTTCTAAAAAAATGCCGCCTCAATGTTCTTACGACATATTTAATGTTGTTACTTGGCTATTTTATTTTATTTTATTTTTTTAAACTTCCCTTTATATGAACACGTGAATGTTTGTTGGGATAGAGAGTACTTAAGTATAGTTTGAAAATTATATTTTAATTTTTTATTTATTTTTAATATAAAATTTAGACTTTTTTAATTTTAATTAAATTTTATAAATATTTTTTTTAAATAATCTGAGATAAAATATTTAAGTTTTATATTTTATTAATGGTTAAATTAATATATTTTTTCTAAAAATCTAATATTTTTAAGTTAAATAACTTTAATAATTTTTAAATTTTATATAAATTTATCATAATTTTTTAACAAATCTTTTAACAATTTTAAAAAAATATTGTTTAATTTTTAATATCATAGCACTATTTAATTAAAAATAGAATTACAGACAATATTTAAGACTTAAAAATAATTTAAAGAAAAACCAAAAATAAATTTAAAAAATAAATATTTTATTAAAAATAAGGTTTAAAACAAAGAAATTTTAAAGGCTTCATTTTTAGTCATTTGTTTTTCCATAATAAAAGATATTATTAATAATAAAATATTTTTAAAATTAATAATATATTTAAATTATTTTAAAAATAAATATTAATTTTGTCAAATTATTTTTAATTTTTTTTTGTGTTTTAATCAAACATTTTAATAACTTATTTATGTGATTTTCTTTTTTGTTTTGTTTTGACATAAAAATTCTTTTTATTCAGAAATATTTAAAAATTTTATTTGTCTCTTAACAACTTTTTTTATTATCAAAAGAGATACTTAAAATATTAAAACTTTTTTTTTTTAATTTTAAAAATGATCAGACTATTTGTTGCAATTTTTTATGATTTTTTATTTTTAGATTATAATAAAATTTGAATATTTTTATTATTTATTTTTTTTTATTTTTTAATTTATTTTAATTTAAATTAAAAATAAAATTTTTTTATTTATTTTATTGCACTTTTCATTTATTAATTTTTGTGTTTTTAATTAAAACACATTTTATTTAAAGTGCATTAATTCAAGATTTATATTTACCTCAATTCTGCCATTTTTTGCTTTATTTCATAATGCCGCCATTTTTTTCTTTCCTTTAAAAATGAAAAAAAAACTCCAATTTAGGCATTCAACATGTCTATTATTTTCTTTGCCACATATTTTTTTCTTTTCAACCGATCATTTCTTTTGGTGACAGCCTCTGCCGCCCTTTTTAATATTTTCAACTATTTATTCTTTTTTACCTCATAATCAAGCAACATTTATTATTTTTATTTATTGCCCTTTTAATGTTTTTTTATTTCTAAAAATATTTAATTTTTTAAAATTAATAAATAAAAAATCATTTTTAAACATTTTTGGATGAGCTTTTTTGCTTCATTCACTATTCTTAACACATTTTTTCATTCCTTTTTTAGAGCTATTATTGTGCAAATTTTGTACAGCTCTGAGAAAATAACTGCCAAAATTAAAAAAAAAAATAAAAATAGATTTAATAATATAAAAGAATATTTTTAAATATAATAAATGTTGACCCATCCATAAACTTTATATTTATTTTTTAATTTTAATTCAGAAATGGACATTTATTTATTAATATATATTTTGACAAAATTAATTTAAATATTTTAATATTTATTTTTAAATATTTTGTACTTTTTCTTTTATTTTAAAAATTATCATTAAAAAAAGAACTTTATTTTTTTTTATTATAAAGTTAATCTTTTTTTTTAGTTTTTCAAGAATTTTGTCGTCAAAGAGAATCTTTTATTTTAAATACGTAATTGTTGATATTTCATTGTTTATAATAAATAAATAAATATTTTATACTTTATTATTATTTAATTTTTAAAATTTATCAAAAATATTTGGACAATAATTAAATAAATATTAATTAAATAAATATTATTTATTTATTAGTTTTTTTTTGATTAATTTCCGCGCAGGTTAAGAATTATTAATATATTTTAGCTTAAAGTTTTTTAATTTAATTAATTAATTTACTTTTATTATTATTTTAATTTTTTTAATATCCAATTTTCAACAAAAGTTACATTATCATTTTATTATTTATTTATTTATTTATTTCTTCCGTTTACGTAAATATATCTTTATTAAAAAAAGATTCATTTAAACGGTTATTATTCTCTTCTTTTTTAAATATATTTTTTAATATTACCTCCAATTAAAAGTTCTCGTTTCAGCCCACACATTTAACAATCACAAAGTAAAATTATTAATATTTTCATTAAACTCAAATTATTTTATCTTCTTTCTTTTTTTTTCTTCAAGAGTATTCAACCGAATAAAATATAAAATTGTAGTAAATAATCTCAAAACAATAATTAGAAATGGTAAATAGCTTATTTTTAATAAATAATAATATTTACATTTATTTTTTAAATATTTGAAGCTAAAATTTAATATTATTTAAAGAAATACAATATTTCTATTAGATTATTATTTTTATAAAATATTATTATTTTTGTTTTTATTACTACAATACTTTTCAATTTTTAATTAAATATTTTTAATTTTCTTTGAAATTTTATTGTAAAATATTTTTGGTTTCTTTTACCCTTTTAAATGTATTATATTTATTTTTTAATAAAAATTGTCATTTACTTCTCTGATTTTTTTTAATAATATTTGAAAGATTCAGTTATGTCCAAGTCGCGCACTAATCCTTTAACGGCTTACTGACAAAAATACTTCCGCTTTCGTAAATATATTATTATTATTATTATACACTTAAACTTTTAAATAATAATAATTTATTTTTACCTAACTTTTTTTTTAAAAAAGTTAAAATTTAAATAATATAAATTATTTTTATTTATCAAATTATTTACTAAACTTTATTTTAACAATTTTATAATTATTAATTTATAAAATTTTAAAAATTATTTTAAAAAATATTTTTCCTTCTTCTACTGATCATTTTTATTTTTCTTTTCAATAAAATAACAAAAAAAAATTTATAATAATAAATTCAACAAACAATTTTAAACCAATATTGGTCTTTAAATAAAAAATATTTTTTTTCCGTTCAACCCTTGAATGCATTGAAAATTCAATTTCTTCTCAGCTGACCCTTTTGTTGGCATTTTAAAAAATAATATATTTTAAAAACATCTGCGACAACTTTTGTTTACATAAAATGAGTTGTACAAGAAATTTCAGAATTAATAATAAATTTATATATTTTTTTAAATTAATTCATTAAATTTTATTTAAAATTTTAATTTATTAAAAAAATAATATTATTTTTAATATTTTTATTAAAAAAAAAAGTTTAAACATTTGACTAAATTTTAAAATAATTTTTGTTTGTTTGTTTATAAGAATGTTTTTGTGTTTTTTATTTTGTTTCTGATTTTTATTATTTTTAAAAAACATTTTTTCTTTTCTTTGTTATTTTTAAAATTATTTAAAATAATTTTAATTTATTTAAATATATTTATTTATTTAATCATTAATGATCAAAAATATATTAAATAAACCACCCAACTTTTTTTATTTTCAATTTGCAATAAAAAAAGAGCAAAAACCTTCCAACATTTATTTCCTACATTTTCCAACTTTAAATTATTTGGAAGATGAACGGCATTCCTTCACTTTTTTTTTAACTTTTGTTAAATAAAAGGAACTTTTGTCGGAATAAAAAAAACAAATAATAAAACAATTGTGATTGTCATCATTCTCTCTTTTTTCTTTTTTTAACATTTCTTTATATAATCTTTCTTCTTTTTTTAATCACTTTAAAAATAAGAAGAAAAGCTTTAATATATTTATTTATTTATTTTTGTTTCTGTCAAATGAAAGCTTTTAAAAACGGCCAAAGGCTAAAAATAAAAGTAAAATATAAAAAAAAATTGCCCTTTTTCTCCAAACTTCTTTAATTGTTTTTTTTTGTTCTTTAAATTGCTAGAACATTTTAACTTTTTAAATTTATATTTAATTAAATAATTATATTAATTGATATTAAAAATACATCATAATATATATTGTCATAAGTATATAATAATAATAAAATGATTGCCATCTCCAATAATAAAATTTAAAAAAATGATAGAAATTGGGTGACACTAAAGAGTAATTGAAAAGTATTTTGATACATTCTAGGAGGGAAAAAAGAGGTCTCGAGAAAAAAAGAATATGAGGACACATAAATATAGTATATAAAGGTGTGTAGAAAGTAAAGGGAAATAAAAACAGCCAGCCGCCACCTTCCACCACCATTTAAAGGTTTTTGTAAACAAATATATATTTAAGTAGTAGTAAATGTTTTGTTGAAGAAGAAAAGACGTGGTGTGGCCTATAAGCCTCATTTTTAATTTCATTCTAAAATGGCCTTTGAAACATTAGAAAATTATAAAAAAAAATAAAAGAGAGAATGAACGGGTAAAAATGAAGGAATGAACGAACATTTTGACCAACTGGGAGAGATTATTTTCATTTATTGGAGACTACTTACTTAGAAATTAAAAAATATTATTATTTAAGTTATTTATTTTTCTAATAATCTTTTCTTTTCTTTTTTTTTTAGAAAAAAAGAAAAATATTTTCATTTATTTCTGTGTCAATAACAAAAATAATTTTTTAATAAATTAATTCTGATTATAAGCTTGTTTTTTAAATTTTTTAAAATTCACGTGCTTATTTCATAAATAAAATTCAATAAATTCCAAAACAAAAATTTATTGTAAACAACTGATCGATTCTTTGAATATTTCATTTATTTGTTCTCTTTTTTGTTTAGAAAATGATAGCCAGAAAATTACTTTTTTTTTTTAATTTGTTTAAATTATTTTAAATATATTTTTAAATAAAATATTAAATAATAATTTATTTTTCTCTTTTGTTTCTGTTAAATAATTAAAAATCATAAAATATATTTGCGATTATTTTATGACCTTCAAAATCATCATCTTGGAACATAATATTTATTTTAAAAAAATTGTAAAAAATTGCTTAAAAAGATAAAATACATTTAACAGACCATTTTTTTATTTTAATTTGTTTTATTATTTTTTTTGTTAATTTTCTTTGATTATTTTTTAAACTTTTTTAAATAATTTTTATTTTTAGAAAAAAAAACTGTTAAAAATTTACATTTTATTATTTTTAAATAAATAAAATAAATAAAATTAAAAAAATCATATAATGACTTCAATTTCTTCTTCTTGTTCTTCTTCTTCATCATCATCATCAAATAATTCAAAAAATACTAATAAAAGTATTTCTCCATTAACTAATTTTATTAATGAAAATTATAATCAACAACATTTTTCTGAATTTTCAAAAATTGAAGAACTTCAAAAAAATTCATTAACAGAAAATCATCTTTCAAATTCTTCATCTCAAATTAATCAACAACAATTACAAATGTTGGAATTATTGAAAAAAGCTGGATTTTTAACAAATTCCTTATTAAATAAACAAGAAGGTTTTTTCTTTTTTTAATTTAAATTTAAATTTTAGATGAACAAAACAAACAAATTCAATTAAATAATAATGAAATTGTTGGATCTTCTAGTAATTTATTTAATTCAAATTCTCTTTTAAATAATGTAAATATATTTTTAATAATTAAATAAATAATTTTTATTTTTTATTTAAAGTTACCAAATTCATTATTTGTTCAACAACAACAACAAAAAGAAGAAGATTTATTAGAAGAAGAAGAAGAAGGAGAACAATTAATAGGAGGACAACGTAAAAAAAGAAAATTAATTGGAAATTTAGATAATACTCTTGATGGTTTAGTTGCTAAAAGAGTTGATATGCCTTTGAAAAAACGTTATCAATCTGAAACTGAAGCCATTGAATTACCTGATGATGAACTAGAAATGAAGGTTTTATTTAATTTTTAACTTATTTTTTAATTTATTATTATTTAAGAGAATGGAAACAGATCCAGATGTTTGTACTAGAATGTGTTCTGTTTGTGGTTATCAAGGAAAATGGGTATCTGAAATGATAAGGCATAAAAGAGTACATACAGATGATAGGGTATTTTTAATTAAATATTTAAAATAATTCTTTTTTTAAGCCTTTTAAATGTAAATATTGTAATCGAACAAGTAAATGGAAAGCTGATTTAATTCGTCATGTAGCTAGTTAGTATTTTATTTTTTTTTTAATATTTTATTTTTATAAATATTAGAAACTCATGGTATTCGTGTTGTTTCTAAATATAGCCGTTCTAAAGCTTTTGATTTTGGAAAGAATAATAATAACAATAAATCTTTTCTTCCTTCAACAGAACAACAATTAACAATTGATGATGTAATTATGGATTTAAAAGATAATAATAATAATACACAAATATTAGTTGATAATAATAATAATACTGAACAAATTTTAAATGCTTCTTCTATAACTACAAATAATAAAACAGAAAGAATGGTTAGAATTTATTTTAATTAAATATTTTTATATAAATTAATATCTCTTTATAAATATTAAAAATAAAATATTCTCTTGAAAGACACTTTAAAAATTAATTATTTTTTAGCAAAGTCCATCAACTAATTTCTCTGATTCTCTCAATTCTATGTTTCGAAAAGCTCAACGTCTTAATGGTTTAATTCGTAATAATAATAATAATGGTAAATTACTTTCCCGGCTTAATAATAAACAAAAAAATGGACAAAAACAAAAAATAAAAACAAAAAATATAAATAATAATAATAATTCAATAATTCAAAAAAATTCTGAAGGAACTTCATTTAATTTAATTAATTTATTTGGAGCAAATAATAATAAGCAATTAATAAATGCTACAGTTAGAGAACAATTTCAACAACAATTATTATTATCAAAATTAGCAATGATTCAATCAAATCAAAATTTTGATCAAAAACAACAACAAAATTATAAATGTGGATTATGTATTTTTCAACAGGTTTAAAGACCTTTTTTAATTATAATAAATTAATATTTATTTATTTTTTTTAGACTTCTTATCCTCTTCTTGTTTCTCATTTATTTGGAGTTCATAATATTTCTCCTTTTAGTTGTCAGGTTTTTATTTTAAATTTTATTTTAATTTTTTTTTAATTTTAAGAATTGTAATCGTTCATTTACTCAATTTGTCTCTGCTGTTGAACATTTTTCTTTAGAAAAATGTTATCCTATTGGAATAAAATGGAATTTTTCAGTAAATTCTGGTTCTTCTGACAAAACTATTGAAACAAAGTTAGAAATTATTTTTATATTTTTTATTCTATTTTTCAGTTCAATTCCGTTAAATTTTTTTGGACAAAATGTGACTTCTTCTTCTAATTCTAATAATATTTTATTTCCTCAAAATATTCATTCAAATAATATTTCCAATAATTTTGGTGGTGGTTTTGGTAATTTTTTACCTCCTTCTATTTTTTCATTGGGATTACCAACAATGGCTTCTTTTTCTCCTAATTTATCTGGTCTTTCAATAGCACAATTAAATGGAATTAGGTATTATTTTAAAATATATATTATTTAATTAAAATTAATTTTAAAGTCAAAATTGTTGTTCTCCTGGCTCTTCTCTTTCTACTGCACCTTCTTATGGTTCTTTATTTAATAATAATTGTGAAAAACAAAAACAAACAATAAAAACAGAAAATAATAATATTGAAGATTTAAATGAACAAATAAAGGTAATTTTTTAATAATTTTTAATTAATTTATTTTTTTAGTCTAATTCTGTTCCAGAATTAAAAATTTCAGCACCAATTTCAATTAAAAATAATTCTGTACCTTTACATCATTCACCTTTAGAAGCAGAAACAGCTAATCAACAAAATTTAAATGATAATGAAGATTTATTTATTAATGTTGATGATGATATTAATATTAAAGAGGAAGAAGAAGAAGAAGAAAAATCATCAAAAGATGAAATACAAAATAATGTTAAAGTAATTAATTAATTATTTTTATAAATATTTTTTATTAAAAATAATAAATAAATTTAATAGAATACTTCTATGGCAGCTTTAATGTTTTTTAATGCTGTACAAATTCAACAAAAATTAAATTCTAAACAAAATGACAAAATAGATACAACATCAACATCTAATAATAATGAATCTGAAAAAGAAGTAATTAATTTATTTATTTAAAAATATTTTTTTATTTTTTTAGTTTATTTGCCCAACAATTACAGAAAATAATAATAATCCATCTTTAGCTGCTTTTAGTCAATTTTTGGCAGAATTACAGCAACGTACTTCAACTGCTAATTTTAATTGAAAATTATTTTTAAAAAAAAAGTTGTGATATTAATTATATTTTAGGTTTTAAATGCAAAAAATAGCATTTTTATTAAAGTATTTATTTACAACAAATATTGGTATATTTAAGTTTATTAATTGTTCAGTTTTATTTAAATAATTATTATTGCTTTATTTATTTTCTTTTTCTTTTAGGCTCTAAAAATCTCCCAATAAAAATCTCTTTTTTTTTCTTTCATTTATTATTTTTGTGCAAATATATTTATATTTTAATAATAAATATTTAAATATCCATTCCTAAGATTGTATAATTTAAATTTATTTTAAATAATATTTTTATTAAATTTATTCTTTTTTATAAATATTCCTTTTTATATTTTTTATAATTTATTTTTCTATTAAAATTGAAATAAAATTCTTATAAATATTTTATATTCTTTTTCATTTTTAATATTTCTTATTTGTGTAGCTTTAAATAAAATTTAATCATTTTTGGGTTAAAATTATATTTAATTTATAAAATTATTTTATATTAAAACAAAGTACATATTTTATATTATTTTTTTAATTATATTCGAGTGATATTCTTTTAAAATTGAATTTTTTTTAATTTTTGTATTTATTTATTATTTTCTTTTTTTTTTTTTGTAAATTTATTTTCATTGTTTTTCCTTTTTTCAGTCATTTGTTTTTAATAAAATAAATAAATTCTTTCCTATATATGTATTTATAATAATGTTTTTATTTGAAAAAGTCTAAGGGAATTCACATTATATTTCTAATTTTTTAAATTATTTTGTGATAATTAATTATTCCAAATTAATTCCTCTAACAGACATTAAAAAACTTTAATATTAAATTCAAAAATATAAATATTTATTTAATATTATTTTATTTCTTGATTTATTTTAAAATTATTTTAATAGCTTTCAATATAAAATTTATCAACGATTTATTGATTAAAAAATGTTAATAAACTCGTTGGCTATAATCCTTTACAAAATTGAGAGAGAAACAGTGAGAGAGAGTTTAACTGTCTCTCTTTTTGAAAATTAAATATTTTAATATATATTTATTTATTTAATTAAATTTAAAACTTCAACTAATAAATATTTTGTTTTTAATAAAATTATTTTTTTGAGAATTTATCTAAAATTAAAATAAATTTAAAAAATCGCATAAATTTTCATATAAAAATCAAATGAAGTAAAAAATAAAAATTAATTTTATTTTTTAAATTAATTGATTCATTAAATTATTACATTTCTAAATTTCCAATTCCTTTTCTCTTTTAAAATAAATTAAATAAATAAAAAGATTAAAAATTAAATATATTTGTTTCTATGACAACTAATTTTTCAAATATATTATTTTCTTAGAATCATTTTTTATTTTTAAAAGCTTAAAAAAATAAATAATTATTTTTAGAAATGGCACAACTTGTTTCTCCAGCATTTAAAGGTTTAAATTGTTTAATTTGTGGACAACAAGCTCATGGCCAGCGTTTCGGCGCTATCAGTTGCCTTCCCTGTGCTTCATTCTTTAGGCAAGTTTTAAATTTTTATAATATTTTTGAGATAATATTTTGTCTAATTTTTAATGGTAAAGAATAATAATATTTATATTTAAATTAATAAATAATTTTAAGGAGATATGTTATTGAAAAATGGAACCATAAATGTGCGAGGGGATATAAATGTATTGATAACCCAAACGGTTAATTTTTTAAAATAAAATAAAAATAAAATATTTTTAAAAATTAAGTTGGAGTAATAAGAAATTGTAAAGCTTGTCGTTTTCGTCGTTGTCAAAATGCTGGAATGAAAATTAAATTAAAAAATATTGATGATGAAAAGTTAATAAAAGAATATGACCAAAATAATATTTTAAATAATTTTCCTCAATTAAATTCTTTTAAATTAAATTTTGAAAATTATTTAAAATCTCAAAATAAGCTTTTTTCTTTAATTTATCCAAAATTAGCTCAACAACAAATTTCGGTAATTTTTAAAAAAATTTAATTAAAATTAAATATTAATAATTTAATTTAAAGATTATTGTTCCTGAAAGTGAAGAAAGTATTCTTGATTTTGAAAATCGTTCAAAACAATTTTTACTTGAAATGCTTAATAAATCATTTAATTGTTTTGATGAAATGAATATGCAACAAAAAGTTTATTTTTTTTAATATTAATTGTTTATTTATTTTTTAGCTTTGTTTACTTAATGATTGTTTTGATCAAATAAATTTTTTAATAGCTACTTATTTAACAATAAAAAGTTTTCAAAAAAATGATTTAAATTCTTCCAATTATTTTTTTATAATTTATGGACATATTCTTGATATAAATAATATTGATAAAATAATTAGTAGATGGATGATGCCTGAACAAAATAATAAATATTTTTGGTTTATTTAAAAAAAAATAATATTTTTAATTATTTTTTTAAGCAATAAAAAGGCTGAAATGTTTAGGAGATTTAATTTAATTAAAAATTATCGACAATTACCAAATGAAATTAGTTTGGAAGATTTTTGTAGTTTAATAGCTATTGTTGTTTGTATTAAAGGTTTTTATTTTAATTAATTTTTATTTTATTTATTAGCATTAATAAATTGCTCCTCTTCTATGGAAAAAAGTTTTAATTCATTAAAAACAATTATATTAAATGAATGGTTTAAATTATCATATAAAACTTTAAATTCAAAACTTGAAGCATCTTTACATATTTCTAGGCTTATTTCTACTTTATTACAATTAGATGTAAAATTTAAATAAATATTTATTTTTAAATAAATATTGTTTATAATTAAATTTTTTTAGGAAATTTTTAATTCGAATAAAAATAAAATTGACATTTCCTCCTTTTCTTCTTTACCTTCTGCCGCAGTTACTACTGATAATTTTAACTCTTCTATGCATATTACAAAAATTAATTCACATTGTATTGACATGAATAATGAAGTGAAAATTAAAAAATTTTTTTAATTAATTATTTAAATAATTTTTTTAGCCAATTCTATTTATTAATTATATGGTAAATATAATGAAATGCTATAGAAGGATTTGGGATTCATTTTATGAATTTCCTGACCAATATCTTTCAAAATTTAGCAAATTAAATGAACTTCTTTCTTCTCCAGAAAATATACTTAGTTATTATGAACAATTTAATGTTTGTTTTTTTTTTTTAATAAAAATCTTTTTTATTTTTTAAAAATATTAGCCAAGTCAATTACCAATGAAAGATGATGAAAGAATAATTTATTTTGATCAAGTTTCTAAATTACCAGTTACTCAACAACATCCACGTAATACAAAAGCTATTATAGTTTCCCGTCTTCTTACTATTGGAATATTTAAATCATTATCTTTTTTTAAAAAATTACCACCACTTGACCAGGTGTTTTTTTAAATTATTTTATAGGTACTTAATTAAATTATAATTTAAAAAGATTCTAATCTATTTTAATTAATTGCAATAATATATTTATTTTGTATTTTATATAGGAAGTATTAATTTGTGAACTTGCTGGTCCCGTTGGTTTATTTATACTTGGTTATATATCTCATCAATATGGTGCAGATACAGCATATGGCTGTGATGGATTAGCGGTTGTAGATGCATATAAAGAAAGAGATATTTTTAAAAAAGATATAAAGTATTATATATTTTTATTTTCTTAAATTAGTATTATTTTTTAGTTTAATGCGAATGGCATCAAAAACATTTTCTTGTAATGTTGTTCCATTTAATAATATTTTTCCACGTGTAGAAAAAGAAGAATTTGCAGTACTTGTATCAATTCTTTGTTCCTATCCAAGTAATTAAAAAATAATTTTTTTCTAAAAGAACTATACATATGTATTTATTTAGTAATTAAAAGAATTAACTCTTTTAATTAATTTTTTAAATATTAAAAAGAAAATATTTTATATGTAGTTGTTTCAAGCCTTTCTGATTATTCAAGAGAATTACTTTATAAAGAACAATCTTTTTATACTAAAATACTTTTGAAACATTTACAATTTAAATTTGGTGATGTTAAAGGAGCTACTCGTTATGCTGAATGTATGCGTTTAATAGACCAAGCTTTTATTTGTAATCGAAAATATTTTCTATTTGTTGCATATTTAGAAACATTTTTATCTCACAATTAAATTTAATTTATTACATATAAAAGAAACACCTTGTGATAATTTAAAAAAATATATATTTAAAATTCTCAATTGAATCGAAAATAAATTTTAAAAAATTCTATAATTTTTATTTTATTAAAAGTGCGCTTCGCTCCGGAGAATATAGAAACTGCTTCGCGTTTGTAACATTCATTCTAGAAAATTTTTGGTAAAATTTCGATAAATTAGCCTTCCTCTAAAATTATAACTTGGTAAATTATTGAAAAATACCTCCTTAAATAAGTCCTCATACCTTCGTAAAATCTAATTATATAAAAGAGAATGTTTGTCCGTTTGTCTGTTCTTTTATAGACAAATGATTGAGGCAAGTGAAAAAGAGATTTTATAGTAGTTTTTGACAGTTGGATACTATATAAACCGCTTATTTTTGATCATTCTTGAGTGATGGTTGTGGCTTAGGTTACGCCGTTTGGTTGTGGCCGTTGTTGCGCATTTTGGTTGTGGCTTAGGTTACGCCGTTTGGTTGTGGCCGATGTTACGCCGTTGGTTTTATGGCGGTAAGGGAGGTCAGGGATGGTGTGGGCGACCTCATATTCTTTTTTTATTTCTATTATTCGTTGGCGTTAGTTCTTTACTAACAAACTATTGTTGTTTTTATATCAATGTCTGTGTTTTGGTTAATAAATGTTTGGATCAATTGTTACATAAGTTCATTTATGTTTATTCACGTTTTTGTTTTGTTATTTGGTATGTTTATTTTGTAGTATGTATGATTTATTGATATGTTATTTAAATTTTTGTGTTTTTTCTAGGTTAGAAGGACGCCCGAAGGGCGACCAACTTCGCTAGTAAGATATAAAATGTAAACTCAGGAATGATTATAGAACGAAACCACTCGACTTACACCGAAGTTCAGTGAAAATTGTGGTAAAGATTATGAAGAAAGAAGAAGATATGCAATAAAACATGTTCAGAAATACAATCTTGCAAGTTTTGAAAAATTTGACTGGATTTTTCCTTTAAAATAGTCATTTAATATTCCTTTAGAGTTAACACTCAAAATTACCCAGCATTCAATCGTCTATAGGTGAGTGCCTTTCGCGCTCAAACAGCTTAATTAAAAAAGAATGGCTTACTGTTGCTGCCTTTCATTTTTAACACTCTATTTTTCAGAGGCAAATGTCCCGGAAAATCCGCCGTGTGTGTTTATCAATTTATACATAAATCGATTTGTTAATTTGATGATTAATTATATTTACTAGCAAGATTAACATTAATTTCTAATTATGTAAACATGCATAATTATGTAATTAACATTCAACGGATTAACCATACACGCTTAAATAAACCTGAAATACTTTGTATTCCTTAAAACACTAAAAAATGTAAATGTTAAACTTGCGAGTTTTTTTAGAAGGATTATCCATAATTCATAATTTAATATTTTTACCTTGATAAATTGTATTTTATAAAAACTACTAATATGCCATCACTACCTCCTCAGTTACAAAAAACTTTAACGGATTTTGACAAGAAGTTGCATGAGCCTGGTGTTTTCACAAATGCTTTGGACACGATTGAAAAGAAGACTACTCTTAAGCGTTTGCACGTTGTTGCAGGTTTTAATGATTTTAATTAATGTTGACAAAAATTAAAGGGGAACGATTGGAATATTATTCAAATTTACATATTTAAAGGTCTTGTGGTAATCTATGCTCTTTACTTACTCTTCGGACATTGGGCCCAACTTGCATGCAATTTGACAGGATTTGTTTATCCGGCGTAATTTCTTATTTTTTATTCATACATCAATGTTTTTTAGTTATGTGTCAATTAAGGCTATTGAAAGTCACACAAAGGAGGATGATACACAATGGCTTACATATTGGGTTTAATTTTTTAATTTATTTTTATGCTTGACAATTTATAGGTTGTGTTTGCGCTCCTCAATGTGTTAGAGTTTTTCAGTGAAACTATTCTTTATTATTTTCCGTTCTACTGGCTTCTTAAGGTTTTTAATTTGATCTTTTGCAATACTCGTAATCTTATTAAACTAATTAAAAAAATTTAACAAAATTTTCGTTATACCACCATTCAAAATTTCTACAGCCTATTCTTTAGTGTGTCTTCCTTCTTTGGTTACACATGCCAGCAACACTTGGAGCTTTGTTGGTGTACGACCGTTTAATCCGTCCATTCCATTTGCAGTATCATGGGCATATCGAGGACAAACTCAGCAGTGCTGCACAATGTAATTTTCATTATTACAATCTGGTGTTTGTTCGTCATACATTCAGTTTCCCACATAATATGTGCATATTTTTAAATGAAATTGACAAAAATAAATTTTCTTTTATCGGGAATAACTTTGCCTTAATGCCGTAAATTAATATTGACTTTTGATATTTAGCAGCTCGTGAGGCCTTTAACAAGAATGTCAAAGAGAACTAGATGATGCGGCAAATGCACTTTATTGACATATTTTTGACCATTTTATATATTTTCATCTTATTAAAGAAAGTTTTAATAACTTTCTTCATTCCCTTTTAAATTTATACAATAATTTTCTATATCTCCAAATTGGACCCAACGCACTGATTTGAGTTGATTTTTTGTTTTTTCATTCGATTAGAAATCAAATAAATTACTCAAAGATTATCAACTCAAATATGAAGGGGGTTGCTTTCGGTTGTCAACAAATTGTGGCGTTTTACAAATATAATTTCGCTGGAAAAGCAACTCCTTATGTAGTGCTAAATCCTCACTGATATGAACAAATTTAACATAAATATTCGTATATAAAATTGTACCAAGACCTCATCGAAGCGTTTTCGCGGTTTGAGTAAAAATTTTATATTTATCTCCATGAGATTGTCCCTTTATAATAACCTGAATCATCAAACAAAATTAAAATTTTTATAATGTAAAGCTGAAAAATAGGCAAAGCTCAAAAAGTGCTAATCGAAAGATCACGTGCAAAGAGTATCAACATTAAAAGTGCCCAATATAAACAAATGGCATTTTGTTTCTTTCACTCAATCATATGGCGGGTGTGTTGGGCAAGTGTTACTGCGAGAGAACCATGCGTCAATGCACCTGAAGAAAATCTTTTACTAACAGATGTGATACTCACTTAATATGAAAGATGCAAAGACAAGGTAGCCTAGCAATCAAATCACCGCGGTCCATCTCATCAAAGCAGATTGGGCATTCACCTTTATTAGTCATAAGAAATTCTTCTGAATTTGTCATTTAGATTTTATAAAATATTAAATTAACCATTATATTTGATAGAAGGTTGTGTTGAATATCCACTTTTACTATTCGAGATACAGCGACCTAGAATTTAAAAGTCTACGTTGTTTAATAAGTTAACATGTGTAATTGACAAGCAAACCATTGTTCATCGGCGTCCTTCGTTCATAATATCTCACGGACTGATTGCAATTATTTAGCTGAATAATTGTAGCTCTTCCATTGGTGTTAGGTCGAATAATAACGGTTGGCATCCGCAAAAGAGGTTGTTGTGCCTGGTTCGTACAATGAAGTGAAGTAGATGTTGGTATTGATAATTGACGACTGTTGACGGACCAACCAGTGTTTAATGAAAATCGTTGTTGATTAATACAAGCTGGAGGCTGATAAGGACAGAAATGCTAAATTTTAAAATAATACCATCAAAACTTTAATAAATACTAAGTGATTGCGCGTGACTGTCTGTTGAGGATGCCGACCAAACGTCAAATTTATATGAGGCTGATTCATTTGAGTAAATGGAGAAGAAATTGACATCTGAGGCCGTGAAACCAAAGTAGAAGGCGAGTTAACCCCAATACTAGGATGTGGAACCGTAAATGACTGTCGTTGCAAGCATTGGATCGTAGACGGCCATGGATTATTACACAAAGTAAAGGAATTCTGATTAGGCTGGCCTATACTAATTGCCATATTTGTAGAGTACATTTGCATTGTATTGTTGTAATTCTGTTTAAAATTTGAAAAAAAAATAATTCAAAAACCAAAAGGAACCTGATTGAAACTAAAATTCGGGAACTGACGAGCTGCTAATTGAGGTACTATTTGTTGAAATTGCACTTGAGCATTCATTTGATGCATTACTGCACCATAGATTGGCGGAGTCGATTGATGTGGAATTAAATTAAAAGGTGGATGACCATTTTGCGGTAAAGGAAAAGACGGAATCATTAAGACGTAAATTAAATTAACTAAAATCAACTTAACGAAATATTATATTCTGAAAACTATTAAAAAACAATTTTTTAATCAAACCAAGTAAATAATTTTTAACGGCTCTGATGCCAATTAATTTTTCAACATTAAAAAAGAAAATATCACAATTCCAATCTATCTAGATATGTACGCCAAAAATATAATTGGATAAATTAAAAAACAAAAAATATAAAATCGTTTATAAAAATAGCAAAGAAATATGAGACGTAAAATAGTGTCGATTGAATAATCGACGATGTTGATAAGATAGTGAAACCTGTTTTTTCATTAAAAATGTATAAAGGATGGAAATAAAATGAGCGGAATAAAATCCATGTTTAGATAAAATACATTAATATACATAGGTAATCATGCCATGAACGTTGCCTCAAAAAACTGCAAATGAGAAGAACGTCCAAATTATAATTTTTGTCCTTCATGTGCATAGAATTAGTCATCCTCAACGGGTGGATGTTCAGGACAAGTATTCTTTCTTTTAAACCACTCATCGATACAACTAAAAGTAATGCATCAAAATACTGTTTAGTAATTTTCCTGGGTGGTGAATATATATTACTCAAACTAATAAAATTTTTAGTTGATTTAAACTATGCCATAGCATAAGGAGATTTGTTTAAAAAATACTTATTGTTAGACTAATTGTAAGTTTTGCACTAAAACGGAATAAATAATGATTTCTATACAAAAATAATTTGATATTTCGATTCTGGAAATACGAATAAGCGTTTAAAGCTACTCTCCTATGATCAAATTAAAATAAACTTACTTTTTGTGATAAATGCAAAGACACGGCAATCGAGCAATATTATCACCTTCAGACATATCCTCCAAACAAATGGAGCACTCACCCTTATCGGCAGTCAAAACATCATCTAAAATATAGTTTAATCAGAAAAGGAATTATCAAAAAACCATTGTATGAAAGTACTGGCCGAGTAAAACACATAACTAAATGTACTTCTACATCTTTTAAAGGCACAATTTTATGGCACACTGGACATTTAAGATCACGACCTAAAAGATTTGTTAAAATTCACTAATAAAAATGGAATTTATAGGTTTAAATAGTTTTATTATGAAAAAATAGTCAAACATGAAAAATAGTATAAAAAATTTGAATAAATCATTTACCAATCAACTGCAATAGTGGAAGAGAATGCCGCAATCGGCTTAATGCTGATTGCTGTTTTTGCGTTCCAACTACCCGGATTGAACTGCTAGATGTAGAGTCTGAGGCAGAAAGACTATCTTCCAAACCACGTAAAAGTGCTTCAAGCCTACTATTAGATAGCAGATCATTTGTAGAAGATGTTGAACTACTAACCAAAGCACGACGAGATCTAAAAATTTTAAAGTGGCAATCTTCACCAATTGGGGCGCCACCCCAAATAATCGCAGAGGAATAGTAAAAATGTGTTTTTATGAGTTTTCGAGGGCGCTGATTACGAATCTGATATTTGTTTTTTCTTATCACTAATCCTTATCATTTTATCACCCATTGAACTACATGTTGCTCACTAACTCCACACATTGCTGCTTGTGAAAAAGCAGAAATTCCTTGAGCCCAAAAGTATGCGAGCATAACAAACTGTTTAAGTTCCAAATTGGAGTTGGCAAGAAACGATCCATGACGGAGTGCTAGCTTTCTATTGCATCGTGGAGCCTGCGAGAACAGTGCCAGACAATGCCATCTCCTCTACTCACTCTACGATTTTCGCTCATTTGCTGATTACATGATGGGCATAGTGGGGGTACAGACCGTAAAATATTACATTGTTGTAAAAATTGAATAACAGATTCCTTTGTATTAATAAGTTGAGTAATTTGGAAAATATCCGATAAAATCTGTGATTTTTAAAATTAGTGATAAAATGATAAGGATTAGTGATAAGAAAAAACAAATATCAGATTCGTAATCAGCGCCCTCGAAAACCCATAAAAACACATTTTTATTATTCCTTTGCGATTATTTGGGGTGGCGCCCCAATTGGTGAAGATTGCCTTTAAAGTAATTTGATTAGTAAAAAGAATGATTTAAGAAGGACCTTTGACTTCCACCAAAACGCTGATGATTTCGTGGGTTCCTGTTGTGAAAAAAAGTGCTACTTAGTGTGGTACCTCCTTCACTATGACGAATATTAGCACGTTGAGCAGAATTTGAAGGTCCGACTGGCGGAGAAATACCTAAAGAAAATAACAATATGTTGTACTTATTGTCAGAAAAATGCGAAAGCCTTAACAAATAAAGTAAAACCTGAGCTATTAAGGCCTAAATGACTCATCAAAATTGAAGCAAAATTAAGATCAGCAGCCCCATCTTCCTCACTACGATTATCTTCGTCCGTTGAGGTTCTATTTGAGGGTGAGGAAGAAGAGGTCTAAAAATGAAAAGTATTTACATATTGTATGATTATTTATTTCAAACCGAATCGTTTTGTTGGAACCTCGAGTGTGAATTATTGTTACTTCTGTGTCTTTGGTGCCTAGATGATAAACCGTTAGAAATATCGGAACTAGTACGAGGTCTGTGCTAAAATAAATTTTTTTTAACATTTAAAAATTTGTTTCAAAACATACCGCAACATCAGAACCTGGTTGCTGCACTGACGATCTTTGTCCCATTTATTTATAGTCAAGTTGAAAAATTTAAATATTGAAGCAGAAAAATATTACAGCTTCTAATCTATATCGTAGTATTGACACTTCCTTAAAAATTGAATATTAATACTACATACATATGGATTGTAGGATGGGTGTCCATAGCTGGCTGTTTTTGATCATAAATTTTTCATTTATTAACTAATCCGAGCAGTTCTTTCTTAAATGAGGCCCTCGATGAGCGGATTATTTTTGCCAACTGGAATGATATCCGACAGATCATTCAACAAAAAGTTACAGTTGGATAAAAGATGAAAATATGATCGATCGAATTCTGAAAGTGGATCAGTTTGTTTGAATGCTATATTTTTAAAAATATAACAAACTAGACTTGATTAAGCACTCAATCCAAACTTTATAAATATGTATATATATTATGTTAAAATACATTTCCAACAATGTCAAAAATTTACTTGCCCTATAAAAAATTGAACGCATTTTAGGGATAAACAGAAAACAGTGCAGTCTCTTTATACTGGTAAAGGTATAAAAAATAATAGGCAGATGGATGAAGATTTAAAGAGAGACGTCGATGGAACAACGTTAGATGGTCGTTTTAAAAGGGAGGTGCAGGAGTTTAATATGCTGGGACGGCAATCGAATGAGTATTGCACCAAATAAAAAGACGCATAAACAATCGATTAGAATTGAAAAAAGTGACAGAAAATATCGGCTGGTGCCGGTCAGTCTGACCTTATATCACAATGGAGTGAAAAAACAAGAATGAAAGACGGTAACATCATAATTTCGTCGTTAAGATTATTTGGATGAGATTGATGGTTGTTTATCTGCTGTTGGTGAGCATGGTGCGAGGCTAATCTTAACTAGCTTCCTAAATAGCAGGTTTAAAACAGCTAAATAACTTTTAAGTAAAATTCAGTTTAATTTATAATATGTATGTTGCCAAAAATGCCTGATTTCTGCAATTAATGCCAGAATAATTTTTAAAACGTCTGATTTTTTAAAGTAATCTGGCATATA
The DNA here is from genome assembly GCA_015183035.1 of Meloidogyne chitwoodi. NCBI lineage: Eukaryota > Metazoa > Nematoda > Chromadorea > Rhabditida > Meloidogynidae > Meloidogyne > Meloidogyne chitwoodi. Next base: position 1,259,049 of record JACZZP010000017.1, read on the forward strand.
AAGAATATGACAAGTATTTACAAAAAATGATTGTAATCCTTAAATAAATATTAGTTCGTCGATGGTGATATTGACTGCAAATATGTAATATTTAAGTAGTTTTTAGTACGTACATATTATACCATAAATAGAAGTGAAAAAAATGCAATAAAAATAGTTATGAGATTGTTTTTGCGAGAAAATACAGGCCTAACTACAGTTTCCGTACTTTTTTTGTTTTCGGACGAGTTATATGTCATTCGAAATAGCTCATCGAGCTGAGTCGAGTGACATAAAAACTAGTCCGCGGAAACAACTATGGGCTAAGTTACAGACCCCCGAAAATTGAAAAACCATAGGGGGGAGTAAGCTCATTTTTGTGGCAAAAAAATAAAATATGAGTATGATAGCTCATTCAAAAGAGCTCTTCGAGACCTATCGAATGAGACCAAAATTGTCGTGATTGGACGATTTTGAACAAAGTTATGCATGATCGAAGTTTGCTGGAAACACGTCAAACTTGGACCTATTGGGAGTGTTTTATGACTTCTTCATTTGGGAGCCCATCTCTCGTTGGCTTTTTGTTACATGCGTCATTCTACGGCGCAAATTACAACAAAATAATTTATTCAGTGAAAATAAATGCAGCCGCAGTAATCACTTAAATAACCTTACCCCCCCCCCCCCCTATGGTTTTTCAATTTTCGGGGGTCTGTAACTTGGCCCAAAGTTGTTTCCGCGGACTAGTTTTTATGTCATTCGACTCAGCTCGATGAGCTCTTTCGAATGACATATAACTCGTCCGAAAACAAAAAAAGTACGGAAACTGTAGTTTAGCCAAAATACATTTTCATTTGAGAAAAATAATAATACAACATATGTATGTACATATTATATTTTTTATGTGGGAAAAATAGATTTTACATTAATTTTAATATGTAAAACTTGGGGAACGCAGTCTTTTTAAGAAAATTTTGTCCAAACTTCTATGTCATTTTAATTAAACATTAAAATTACAAAAAATTATTAAAAATTTGACAATTATGAAAATATTTTTCAAAAAAATATGGAAATCTGATATTAGGAAGCTGATGAAAAAAGCAATCCGTATGAATGACAAGAATCATGTGAAATTTATGACGAAAAGAGTAGGAAAGAGATAAATGCATATACCACATAGAAAAGTAGTAAAACAAAAGAATAAAGAGAAAGAGGGTACAGCCCGAAAAGGCGCGGCCGAAAAGACGCCGGCCGAAACGGCGCGACTGCCTTACGGCAAAAAAACTACATTTCGTTTACCCGAGCCCACGATTATTTGCCGTTGGGACAAAATGTCGTGCAATTTCGGTCTACGAAATGTCTGGACACGCGGCTCCATGACTTTTTGTCAATGGACTTTACGTCAACGGACCATCCGTCAATATTTGTTAATGGATTTTAAGTCAACGGACTTTTTGTCAATGACTAAATATGCATATACATATTTAATTGAGGAGTTTGTCTATACATATGTTTGTCCGAGATTTTATAGTAAACTGATTGAGTAGAAATGGGAGCTTTTATATGTGTTTAAAAGTTCGATACTATATAAACAGCGTATTTTACCATTCTCCTGTTCTACGAGCAGCGCCAACTGTCTGTGACTCAAACGTCTACGAGGAACGTCAACGGTCAGCTACACTAACGGAGGAAGCTCTATGCAAGGTTTTGCGAGCTACGCTAACGGCGGTGGTGCTTGAGACTAAGGTTTGGCGAGCTACGCTAACGGCGTTGGTTCTAGAGACTAAGGTTTGGCGAGCTACGCTAACGGCGTTGGTTCTAGAGACTAAGGTTTGGCGAGCTACGCTAACGGCGTTGGTTCTAGAGACTTAGGTCTTAGGAGCTAAGCTAAGGCGTTTGTTCAATAAACTGGTGTCTTAGGAGCTAAGCTAAGGCGTTAGTTCAATAAACTGGTGTCTTAGGAGCTAAGCTAAGGCGTTAGTTCAATAAACTGGTGTCTTAGGAGCCACGCTAAGGCGTTAGTTCTATGAGCCAAGGTTCTAGGAGTATGCTAACGACTACAAGATACGCCAACGTCTACGAACAACGTCAACGGTCTATGAGCTACGCTAACGCGGTGGTGCTTGAGACTAAGGTTTGGCGAGCTACGCTAACGCGGTGGTGCTTGAGACTAAGGTTTGGCGAGCTACGCTAACGCGGTGGTGCTTGAGACTAAGGTTTGCAAGCTACGCTAACGGCGTTGGTTCTAGAGACTAAGGTTTGGCGAGCCACGCTAACGGCGTTGGTTCTAGAGACTTAGGTCTTAGGAGCTAAGCTAAGGCGTTTGTTCAATAAACTGGTGTCTTAGGAGCTAAGCTAAGGCGTTAGTTCAATAAACTGGTGTCTTAGGAGCTAAGATAAGGCGTTTGTTCAATAAACTGGTGTCTTAGGAGCCACGCTAAGGCGTTAGTTCTATGAGCCAAGGTTCTAGGAGTCAAGAAAAAAATATAAGGAAAGTACGAGGTACGAGTACGAAGGAAAAAATATGGCTGGTACGAAGTACGAGCAAAATGAAAATTTCCAACCACTGCTTAAAACTTGACTCATGCTTGATCATGTTTTAATTTCTCTATGTATTGTTTTGTTTGTAAATGTTTTAATTATGTTAGTCTATTCTTTGTAGTTTCTGTTGTGTTAGACGATTGTAAATTTGGGTATCTGGATGATTATTTCGTTATCTTGTTTGTTTATTTTGTTGGAAATGTTTATATTTATGTATGACTTTATTGTTTAGATTATTTTTTTTCTATTTTAAATAATTTGTTTATTGACGAAAAGTCCGTTGACATAAAGTCCAATGACGAAAAGTATTGACGAATGGTCCATTGACGTAAATTCCTTGACGAAAAGTCGTGCCACCTGGACACGCATATAATTTAGATAATTTATACTTATGCAAATAATTTATAATTTTACATACATAGCATTAAAATTTTTTATTCTAATGGCACTTGTCAAGATGGGACGGCTTTTTTTGCGGACTTTTTTTGCGGACAAATTATTTTTTGATTTTATTCACACATATATTTTTCGTTATTTACAATTTGCGATATCAAATTAAAAAAACAATCATCTCCTCCAAAATGTCGTTTCCAAATAAATTCATGCAAATAACTTTCAAATGTTGTTTCAGCAGTCCCAAATTCAGTTTTATGTCGGCGTTTCAATTTTTGCCACAGTGACTCGATGTTTTGAGTATGTATTGTTTTATCTTCTTTGCTTACGAATTCAACACTATGATTGATCGATTTGTGTTGATATCGACGGCCTTCTCGACCAAAAATACATTATCTTAGAAGGAAATTTTCCAAATGGTATAAAGTACATAATCGGCAAAATTTACCTGTATCACTTGTTTGAAAGTTAGCTTAAAACCTTTGAAGAAAGTGCCAACCAAAGCCCCTTTTGTTTTTCTACATGTTGTTTTTTTACAACGCCATTGTCAATATTGCTTATAATTTTCTTTACGCATTTCTGAGCCACAAATACATGTTCTTGTTTTGTGAAGCATACCAAGACTAGAAAGCCAATGTTGAAATTCATCATCGGGTAAGCTTATTTTGGTGTATAATTGTAACAAAGTAAAATTTTTAAGAGTTTGAATCATTTTATTGGATAATTGATTAACAAAAATATAAATGACAAAGGTAAAAAACATTTACACATATTTGTTAGTCAAGGTACACTCTTATTGCCTTGGGAAAAAATCAAAAATAATTTGTCCGCAAAAAAAGCCGTCCCATCTTGACAAGTGCCATTCTAATTATGGGAGTTGAAAAGTCAGTTGCAGATAATGGGGAAGATCGTTCTACAGAATATTGGTTGTCTCGTAGAACTGAAATTGCTTCAGAAATGATGAATAGATTGAATAATTTGGCAAATAATCAAGTATTTTATATTTTTTAAAATATTTTTAAATTATTTTATAGGATCCATTACTTAAATATTATACCGATTGGTTAATATCAAGAAGTCGGCGTTTATTTAAAATTAACCGTCAACAGGTTGAATCAGAGGAATGTGAACCATCAAATTTATCTTCATATGCGCGCATTCCGTTTAGTTCTGAGACTGAGTTTGTTTTGCTAATTATAATACATAGAAAAGTAAATTTCTTCCTGTGCATATTTTGAAAATTTTAGGTCAGAGCATCGTTGTCTGTATAAGGAAATTGATGGTTGGAAGAAAAAACTTGAAGAGGAGCGAAATTATTCATTTCACACCGTCTGATGGTTTAAACCAAAATAATGCTTAAAATTGAAAGACCTTTTTTGGATTTTAATGGTACCATTTTAGTTTGGTTTTTTTATTATTTTAAAAAATATTTCTTTACATAGTATGTATAATATAAATTTTTCTTTTTACAAGGGTTATAAAGGTACTTACGTATTATCCCTACGCACTTTTGCGGACAAAGTTTTTGCGGACAAATTTATTTATTTATATAAAACAATTACAAAAAATCAATCCAATGCCCAATATTTTCCCCAAGCAAGTATAATTTCTTCAAAAACGTCTCCATCACCAATCATTTTCCTCCACATAAACTCAGCAAAATAACTCTCTAAATGATGACGTGCTGTACCTCGATGCTTCTTATTACGCCATTTGGCACTCCCAAACTGGACGTTGTTTGTGATAAAGTTTCATTTCATGTCCATCGCGACAAACTCTAGTTTTGTGTAGAAGACCACGATCTTGTAAGAATTCGATGGCATCTTTTTCAGTTGTTGGCAAATCCCAAATTTTCATTATAAAAAAATAGATAATAAACTGTAATAGAAATGGTAAAATAACATTTATTCTTAACTTTCATATTTATTATCCATCAAATTTAATTTTGAATTTGAGTGACAACTATATTTGAAGGAAGGAGGAAAATAAATAAATTTGTCCGCAAAAACTTTGTCCGCAAAAGTGCGTAGGGATAATACGTAAGTACCGTTATAAAATGGGCATCAGACTTAAATTAAATCGTTCGGAAATTGAAACACTAATCAATTTGTATACATTTAGTCAAAAGTTAAATATATTAGTGATCTAAAATATAATTATATAGTTTAAACACATTCTATTTTTGTTTCAATCTCTTTGACTTAAAAATAGTAAGTCTTATTTTCTCTTCTAAAAAAGACACGGGTGATTGGTTCTGATATTTTTTTTAATTCTTTAGCAAATTCCCTCCATTCTCAAGAGGGCCAAGAAAATTTTTACTTTTATTCTGAAAATTCTAAAGAGTAGATACAAACATGCGAAGTATTTATAACAACGCGGGACGATAAGTAAAGAATTTGGAAAAAAGAGGAATGGTTGAGGATTTTTGTGTAAACAATTGTTTTAGTCGCACTACGGAAATGAGAAACGTTGCGAGTTTCATTATATACGTTCATATATATAAATATATACTTTACTATATTATATAGAATTTTAATAGAGTATATCTGTTAATATTTAAAGTTAAAAATAATTGGCACATTTCTCTACAATAGCTAATTTAAATTTTTGTTGAATTTATTTTTCTTAATTATACAAAGTGCCTTGTCTCTCTATTCTTTTTGAGTTGTTTTACAACAATAGTAAATTTAGTGAATGTCGCAAGAGCCCCGTACTCCATGGTCAAGATGGGATCTTCCATATTCAGGTATTTCCTCTCAAATATGAGGCTTTTGTTCTATAAATGAAACTACCGGATTTTACTTAATTTTGACATTTTCCTAAAAAAACATTACGTACAGACAGCAACTTTTAATTATACCAATCACTACTAATATAAGGGGATATTGTAATAAAAAAGAGTAAAAAGTAGGTATTAGATAAGTAATTGACTAATGTTAGTGACGTTTGAAACCTAACCACTTTTATTATAAAAAACGTAAAAAATAACAGATACAACCCAGAAGAATCATTTAACTGATAAAGACAGTGAGTTACAGCTTTATGATCCATCATACTCTAACTCAGTTTCTGGACAATCTCTTCCTAGCGATGCTACTTTTGAGACAATAAAGGATGCAACATTAGTTACAAAAGAAATAAATGGTTATTGTTAAATATGTAATAATTTAATATTTATTCCAAATTTAAGAGCATGACCCGTCATTTTATAATTGTATTTATGGAATTCCAAACAGTGTTCAGCAGGTTTTTTTTACAGATTTATTTATTTATTGTTTGCTCTATAGACTTTTTTACATTATTTTATTGTCTTCATTTTTGTAATAGGTCATACAAGAATGTCATATTGATGTTGATTGCTGTGAAAAAACATGCTGTGATTCGAATTGGTTTCTAATTAATCTAATCCTAATTTAATTTCAATAATTAAATTTTAGGAAAACTAAATATACATTGGTTATTGGATTATTGGCATTATTTTGTCTTCTTGTTATAATTTCCCTTATTGTTTGGATTATTGTTTGGCTAATAAATCGTAGAAAAGACAGGAAACAAAGGCAAGAAATTGAGGAGGAAAATATTAATAATCAAAATCCACCTAATCATTTACAAATAAATACATTAGAAAACCGTCTCTATTAATTAATTAACAAAAATATTTTTTAAATAAAATAATGAAATATTGTCATACAATTATTTGATATTTTGTTTTGCTCAAGTAAACTAACATAAGTATGAATATGTCTTTTTATATAATCAATTGAATAAAATTTTACATAATATTCCGAAAATTTTTAATTATAAAAAATTTTTTGTTGTAGAAAATTTCTGTAAAATTTTAAATTGATTTACATCCGAATGTGATTTGATATGAAATATAAGTAAAAAGTATTGAACTTAAAATATTTAATTAGGTAATTAATTAATTAATATTTTTATTAAATTATTTTAATTTAATATTTAATTAATTTATTTGTGTTTAATTTATATAGAGAATTTAAATTCATTTCTCAATTTTTATCTCTCAATGAAATCTTTATCCATTTATTAAACGAAATTTGTCTAATTTGCAAATATTGACCTGAAATATTGATGGAACGCCTCCTTTTTATTTTAAAATATTTATTAATGTTTCTATTTACTTAAAAAAAATAAATTTATTAATAAAATAAAATGACAACCTCAACAAATTTATCACCGATTTTCTACAAACAATTGGGAATTATATTATTAACATTGCAACAATCAAGGCAATACTAAATATAATTAAATTAAATATTAACGTTAAAATATTTTTATTTAGCATGCCTTTATTAGTTAGAGCCTCGCGAGACAGAGATAATGCATTCATAACAACAGTGTAAATTAATTTAATTTTTAAATTAAATAATATTTGAGTTTTTTCTTAAATAATTTTTCGAAATAATTATGACACAATAATTTAATAAAAATAAAATTTTTATTTTATTTAGAAATGTTTTTTTCATGGATTTATTTAAATTAATTGCCTGTTCTATATTACTTTGTTTAAAGACAAAAAGTATCTTAAAGTAATATAATAAATACTAAGAATTATTAATTATTATTTATTTTAAAAGATTTTTAAATGATTGTAAAAATACAATTTTTGGAGATCCAATTGAGACTGCTAAAGTTTATTTTTAATTAAATTATGTATTATTTATTAATATTTTTGTTTATAATAAGGTTTGTGCCCCTTCACTTATATATAATTTACAAAATAATTTATATTATGTTGCGCTTTCTAATTTAGAATCAACAACTTTTTGTGTTTGTTTTATATAAATAAATAAAATAAAAATTAATAAAAAGGTTATTTATCAATTAAAAATTCTTACAACTGCAATTATGTTACGATTATTAATTGGAAAACAAATTTCAAAAATACAATGGATTGCACTTTTAATTCTTGTTAGAATAAATATTTTTAAAAATTAATTTTGAAATAAATAATAAAAAGGTTTTTGGTGTTGCAATTGTCCAAAGTCAATATGAACCACAAACAAGTCAATCCAATATAGAACAAAGTGTTTTTATTGGAATATTATCTGTTATAATTATGTGTATTTCATCTGCATTTGCTGGTAAATTTAAAAAAATATATTTTTTTTTAAATAAGAAAATTAGGTGTTTATTTGGAAATTGTTCTTAAAGAAAGTTCTGTGGATATTTGGATGCAAAATATAAGATTAGCTCTTTTTGGATTATTAATTAGTTTATTACTTATTTTTATAAAGGATTTAAATAGAATTTCTGAAGGTTTTTTTCAAATATAAAGTAAATTTTGAGTAATTTAATTATTTTAAAGAAGGAATTTTTGTTGGTTTTGATACTTTAGTTTGGATTATGACAGCAACAAATTCATTGGGTGGTCTTCTTATTGCAGGTATTTTTTAATAAATTAATTAAACTTAATTCTTTTCTGAAAAAACTTGAATAAAAATAATTAAAATAAATTAAAAATTATAGTTGTCATTAAATATGCTGATAATATATTAGTAAGTATTATAATCAATGCTTTTTTTAAATTCTTTTTTAGAAAGCTTATGCACAAGGAGCAGCAATTGTAGGGGCTGCTTTTGGTTCTTGGCTACTTTTTGATTTTTTACCAAATAAATTATTTTTATTTGGAACTTTAATGGTTGCAATTTCAGTTTATTTTTATAATGGATATCCACCTGAGAGAAATGAAAATGAAATTAATAATAAATTAAATAATTCTCTTCCTTTATTATATAAAAGATTAGATAATTATATTGAAGAAGAAGAAGATAAAAATGGACAATTAAAATAAATTTATTTATTACACAACAATCTCATCCAATATTTTAAAGATGAGGATGATGCTTTACTTAAATATTTGAATTAAAATTTTAAATTATAAATTATATTTTATTTTCACTTCTAAATTAATAAAATATTTTTAATAAATTATTTTTTTATTTTAATCAATAATACTTTAAATTAAATTTATTTTCTCATTTAATTGAATGTTAAGTACTCAAATCGCTTTTTTCAATTTTATTTAAACTTGGACAAAAGTTCTCGTCAACTTTTTTTCTTTGATGGCAATTGGATTGGAGAAGACACAAAGAGGTATTTCCCTCTTTATCCTCCTCTTTCTTTACACTCTCATTGTTGGGATAGGTGCCAGCCAATATCCTTAATGCTAACTCATTTAAAATTAACGCCAAAGAAGTGTTAATAAACTCTTCAATAACTTCATTATCGTCAGACACTTCTTTTCTTTACTTATTTTTTTAAAGAAGATGACACTTAGTTGGCGCCAACTTGGAGATGAAAAGAAATAAAAGCTTTGAAACTAAGGATAATGCAAACAAGGAAAAAGAATAGTCGTTTCAAAAGGAAGAATTTGTTCGGGAATTTGAGCATAAGTTGGCTTTCTTATCTTTTATTTAAAGTAATAGATCAATAATTAGGAATTAATGGCTATTAGAGATTTTTTTAAAAAAAAAGTTATATAAATGATGGATTTTCTTTGGATGAATGTCCAAGTTATATTAGAAAAGTCTCATTATCTCAAATAATCATGAACTTTAAGATAAAAACGTTAATTTATAGTCCTCGTGCTTGTCTGATTAAAAATTATTTTTTAATTAAAATATTTTTTTAATTTATCCATTTAATTAAAAATATTTAAACATTGTGATTTTCTTTTATATAAAATGTATTTTTTTTAATAATTTAATTAAAATTTTACATTTCTTTTAACAATTCTTTAAACGTATTACTTATTCAATATTATTTGAAAATGAATAATTGTTTAAAAATATTATTTAATTATATGAATCACTTTTAGCTTTTTCTTTGAAATTTATTTAAAAAATAATTTATTACATATATTTTTTAATATTATCTTTTTTTTTGTCCCACACTCTGAGAATTGTTGAATTAAATTGAAAGAACACAATTTAATCGCTTCATTTTATAGAAAAATGATTAAAAATTTATAATTGTCCTTAAATAAAGATATTGATATATAAATAAAAATATTTATTTTTAAAGCTCTATCATTTTGATTGAATTAATCTCTCTACTTTTATTTAAAAAACTTTTCTCCTAATACTAAAATATAATTAATTTATTAGAGTTTAATTACAAAATTATATTTATAAATTAATTTATTTTTATATTAATCCTTTTTCAAAAAATATATCTTTATATCAAATAATACATATATTAGCAACAATTAAACCTATATGTCTCAATTAATTGCCCCCCTTCTCGATGGGCGTAATGAAAAATTAATTTGTTGGAGTTGTCGTTTACTCTGATATTTTTATCACCAAGGATTGCTGGCAATGATTGAAAGCTCTAAAACTTTTTTTTTAATTTTATTTGCTTCATTTCTTTATATTCTATAACTATTTATTTATTTATTAGTTAGGCCATATGCCTATTCAATTCTCTGTTAGTTTATATTTTTTGGCTAATCGAATATCTTAATATGTTATTGAAAAAAAACGAAGAAAGAGGGTGATTTACGTAATACAAACTAGAAAAAAATATTAAAAACACAGAAAAAACTTAAAAAAACATTTCTTTTAATTATTCTTCCAAAATTATTATTTTATCTTTTTTTTATTTTATTTTTACAAGAATAAATAAATAAAAGGATAATACTATAATAATTATTTATTAATAAAAAGTTCAATTAACTATATATATTTTTAAATTATTTATATTTCTTTTTGGACTTATTAAATTCTAATTTATAAATACAGTCACCTTTTATTTATTCTATGGCTGTTTTTTTTAATCAAATCCTTTTAAATTCATTTTTAAGTATTAAAATAAAATCGTAAAATCAAAACAAATATAATTTTTTTTAATTTAAAATAAAATTTATTATTTTTTTTCATTTGAATCTTTATATATATTAATTTTCATATCTAAAATTGAAAAAATTTCTCCTGAATAAATTGGTCTATGGTCTATTCACTAATTGGACAAAAAAACTTTGGTAGATAGCCTCAACAATTATAATAACAACTATATTACTTAACTGCCAATAATAAAACAACATTAATAATAATTATTCATTTTTATCCACTTTTTATTTAATAATTTTATTATTCTGACACTTCAACAACTTATAAATCTTGAATATATTTTCCCATTTACAAAAAAAAAAGAAAATTGTTAAAGCTTTTGTTTTTTTCTTGTTGAGTTTTCAAAGGCTCAAGTCCTTTACGGAAATAAGTTCCAATTGCCAATAAACAAAGGCGATAAGCAAAAAAATTTGAAAAGAGGAGCCAAGCGACGAATTATTTTTGCGCTATAAACGCGAACATAAATAAATATACTTTGGCTATAACCTCTTGCCATAATTTGCCCTTTCTGCCTTTGTCTTAAAATTCCTTTATTATTTGAAGCAAAAGAGGACGAGTGCATTTAATGATTATGACAACGACAGAACAGAATGCTATTGGAACAATACTTGATAATGCCACATCATCAGTGAGCTAATAAAATTTTACAAAAAGTTTTTTTAATGTTTCCACGTTATTTTGGCCGTGGCCCTTCCTTTTATGAATTGGTAATTGATAAAAGTTAAAAATAGTAAAATATTCAAAATTTAATTAAATGATATTTAAAATTATTAGAAGATTATTATAAAATGTTAAAAGTTGTTTTTTTAAAAAGGTTCCAAAATCAAAACAAACTAGCCCTGTAGTTCCATCAGAAAAATCGACTAAATCAAAAACAATAGAAGCTACAACAGTAAATCATTCCCCTTTAATTAACGTTGCAGAAGAACAAAATTCTGCAACTTCAACAACATCTGTTTTACCTTTAGTTACAATAAACAATAATAATAAAAAGAAAAATAGGTTTGAAAAAGTACCATTATCACCAACAACAATGACAGCAACAAGAGCAGCATCAGAAACACCAAAAAAGACAAGAAGGTTTAAAACTTTTTTTTAAATAATATTTTATTTTTTTTTATTAAAAAGACGGAACAAGAATTTATTATTTTTCATCTCTTTTTTTCTTATTTTATTTTTTCTTATTGCTCTAATTGTTTCTTTAATATTTATATTATATAAAGAAAGAAATGCAATATGCTTAACTCCTATTTGTGTTCATACGGGTATTTTTAAATAAAATATTAAAATTATTATTTTATTTTTTTAGCCGCAATTATTTTAAATTCAATGAATGCAACAGTAGATCCTTGTGAAGATTTTTTTGAATATGCTTGTGGGAATTGGATTAAACAACATCCAATTCCTGGTAAATAATTATATTTAATTTATTTAAAATATTCAAAAAATAAGATGATGCACCTTCTGTTTCAAATTTTGAAAATCTTGGACAAGATTTGGAATTAGCATTAAAAGATTTATTAGAAAATGGACCTGAAACACTTGGCAATATGAAAGAAACAAACAAAGAGGCTGTTAAAAAAGCAAAATATTTTTATCAAATGTGCCTAAATGAAAGTAATTTAAAAATAAATAAAATTAAAATTTTTCAAATATAAAGATAACAAACCTTTTTAAAAGCTAATGGTCACTTTAAATAAATAGTTTCTTTAAAATAATTTGAAATATAAAATTAAAAATTATTTTTTAGTACTAAAACTACATTTATTTTTTCAAAAAATACTTTTAAAAATATTATAAAATTATTTTTTTTACTTTATTTTTAGCTGAAATAATGACCTCATGGAGAAATGTGTTTGACCAAGTACTTCTCACTTTTGGTGGTTGGCCTTCTTTAGAGGCATCCTCTGAGCCTAATATTAGAATAAGAACTGAAAGACTTTATGGAATTATGGTAAATATTTAATTTAATTATTTTTACTTTTTTTAAAAAAAAAAGGTTTCAAAGTTTCGAGCAGATTCACTTTTTAAAGCAACTGTTCAGCCAGATGATAAAAATTCTGATAAACATATATTATTGGTGAGACTATTTAAATTTAATTTTTAATAATTTAATTATAATTAGATAGACCAACCAGCACTTAATCTTTTTGCACGTGATTTTTATATGCTTATTGAAACAGAAGATGAACGACTTGCTTATCGAACATTGTAAAAGTTTTATTTTAAATATTTCTAATTTATTATTATTTTATTTATTTTTAGAATTCGTGATGTATTAGTATTACTTGGTGCAGATCATAGAGTAGCAGAAAGAGATTCACTTGAAGTTCTTCAATTTGAAACAGAACTTGCTAATGTTAATTTTTAAAATAATAATTTTTAATTTATTTAATTTAAAGATAACTGTCTCAGAAGATCAACGTCATGATATTGCTGAACTTTATACAAAATATACTATTGGAGAAATTAAAGAAAAGTTTTTTTGAATTTAATTTTATTTAACTTTTTTTTTTGAAAAGATTTCCAAATTTTGATTGGCTATTATTTTTTAATACAATATTTGAGGATATTGATGAGCAAAAAAGAAGAATTCCAATACAATTTGGAAATAATGAACCTATTGTTATTTATGGAGTTGAAGTAATTTAAAATATATAAATAATTAATTAATTTTTAATTTTTTAATTAAAAGTTTGTTGCTCGTCTTGATAAATTATTACCAATATTTGAACCTAGGTATTTATTTTAGAGTTATTCAAATGCGTTTTTCCGGTATCGGTATTTCGGTAAATACCGAAACCGCGGTAATACGGTACCGTGAATAACTCTAATTTATTTATATTTAAAAAAAACATAATTAATTTAATATAAAGAGTTGTTCAAAATTATTTAACTTGGTGTTGGTTTTTTAAAGCAATGCTTAGAGATTTACCTGATCCTTTTGCTTTAACAATGTTTAAATTTTATCGAACATTAAATTGTTAGTATATATGTATATTTAATTTAAATAAATAATAAATTAAATTTTTATAATTATTTATCTTTTTGGGAAATTATTAAAAATATAATTTAGAAAATGTTAAAATATTTATTTATTAAAATTATATTATTTATTATAGTAATGATGGTACAAAAACTTAGATGGCATGGATGTGTTACAAGAATTAATAGTTTAATGCCCATGGGTAATTAATTAATTAAATTTTAAATAATTTTAAAATATTTAAAGCAACATCAAGTATTTATGTAAAACATCATTTTGATAATGAAGCAAAAGCACAAGTTGAAGAAATGATTGCTTTAGTAAATAAATATATATTTAAAATATTTAAATTTAATTTAAAAGATAATGGAAGCATTTGTTGAATTATTAGATGAAGAAGATTGGTTAACTAAAGAAACTAAAGCATATGCAAAACAAAAAGTAATTTTAAAATTAAATTATTAAATTATAACTTTATTTATTTGAAGATTAAAACAATGCATAAAAAAATTGGTTATCCTGATTATTTAGAAAATACTACAGCTGTTAATTTAGAATATGAACGGTTAATTATATTATTATTAAATAATTAATTAAAGTAATTTTAGTTATATTGTTTATGAATCTGATTATTATAAAACAAAATTTCAATTTTATGAAATGTATCAAAAAGATATTTTAGAAAGAATTAGAATGCCTGTTGACAGAAATAGGTAATAAAATAAATAAATATTTTAAATTTTTTTATTAAATAAAAAAAGATGGGTAGCTGGTGCTGCTTTAGTTAATGCTTTTTATTCACCAAATACAAATGAAATAAGTAAATAAAATTAATTATTTAAATAAAATTTAATATTTTTTCAGTATTTCCGGCAGGTATTTTACAACCAGTCTTTTATAGTAAACATTTTCCTCGCTCAATGAATTTTGGAGGAATTGGAGTAGTTATTGGACATGAAATTACTCATGGTTATAAAATATATATTTGTTTTTAATTTAAATTATTTATTTAATATATTAGGATTTGATGATAGAGGAAGACTTTATGACCAATTTGGAAATATAAGGCAGTGGTGGTTAGTTATTTTATTTATTATTTATATTTTTAATAAAATCTACAGAGAATTAAATAATTAAGAGAATAAAATTAAAATATTATTTTTTTAATTAATTTATTAGGGATAATGCTACAATTGTTAAATTTGAAGAAAAAGCTAAATGTATTGAAGATCAGGTAAAATAAATAAATAAAATAATTATTTAAATTTTTAAGTATTCAAATTATATTCTTGACCAAATTTCAATGAAAATTAATGGACGTAGTACAAAAGGAGAAAATATTGCAGATAATGGAGGACTTAAACAAGGCATTTATTTAAAATTAAATTATTATTTAATTTTTTAGCATATCGTGCCTATAAAAAATATGAACGTTTTCGATCAATTCCACAACAACTTCCTGGAGTTAATTTAACACAAGATCAATTATTTTTTCTAAATTATGCCCAAGTATTTTAATTATTATTTTAATATTAATTAATTTATTTTTAAAGATTTGGTGTGGTATAATGAATGATAAAGAAGCAATTAGAAAATTAAGAACTTCTGAACATTCTCCTGGTCCAATTCGGTTAATTTTTATTTATTTTGTTTTTAATATTTTTAAATACTTATTTTTAAGAGTTAAAGGTCCTCTTTCAAATTCTGTAGATTTTGCTGTTGCTTATAATTGTCCACAAGTATTATTTTAAATTAGAATAATAATTAATTATATTTCTAATATTAAAGGAAAGTCCAATGAATCCTGCACAAAAATGCCGAGTTTGGTAATATCTGTCCGTCAAATTTTATTTTTATTTATATACAAAATTTTGATAAAAAATGTATTGTATATAATCAAATTCTTTTTTTTTAATTTAACTTCATCCTTTTATATACCTAATTTTCAGATTTATTAGAAGCTTTCTCTCTCTCTCAATTAAATAGTACAATTTTAATTTTTTTATTATCTGATTTTCTCTAAAATACCAACCCTCTAGAGAAGAGTTGAAAAATATAACGACCGGTCGTTATATTAGAGAAAATCTGGTATATATTTTTTTGCCATTAATTAAAATATATATTATATATTTGTTTTTATTTTTTAATATTTTTATTACCTAAAATTATATTTTAATTTTTTATTAAAATTATTTTTCTTACTTTAATTCTATATTTTATTTTATATCTATGCCCGATGAAATAAATTTTAAAAACTTTGTTTGATTAATAATTTTATTGCAAAAATTAAAAAATAAATAAATATTTAAACAAATTAAATTTAATTAAAATATATATAATTTTTAAAAAATAGAAGAGAAATATTTTTAAATATTTTATTGTATTATGTATCAAAAGATTTTAGAATTTTGACCCAAAAAGTGTTTATACATTTAATATTTCTTCTTTTTCTGAAAATTATTTTCTAAATTGTTTGCTGCGCAATGACCCAATTTTTTATAAATATTATTATTTTAAAGAGAAATTATAAATGAAATAATAATTGAATGATATTTATTTAATTTATTAAAAATTAATAAATATTTTGTTGCCTTATTTTAAATATTAAATAAATAAATAAATAAATATTTTAATTAAAATATTTTTAAAAACATTTTCATTTAAATCCTTTTCTCTTTTAATCTCACTAAAAATAAAAATATTCATTTTTGTAAAAAGGATTCGCTTCATTTCTTTTATTTGTTCTCAAATCTCGTTCAAATACATATAATAAATATATATTTATTTTGAAGCATTTTTACGTAGAGGATTTTTTGAGATTTTTTTTTATTAAATTAAAAAATGTTAAAAAATATTTTATTTATTTTAATTATATTATTTAATTCAATTTATGCGTTGAAGAATGCAGTTAGAGGAAAAAAATGTGCACAAAATCAAGTAAATATTTTTATTAAATTTTTAGAAATTATTTAATTTAAATAAATTTAAATGATTAATAATAATTTTTTTTAATTTTAGGTAGTAAATAAATTAACAGTATATGAGGATGGAGCTATCGAAGCTGAATGTGGTCCATTGCCTTGTGGTTCAACAGGAATTTGTTCAGATGATTTAAGTTCATGTAAAGCAGCTTCTGATGTATTTTCTGGAATGAAATGGGCACATAATGGACAAAGGCAAATTTATTTTTATTAAAAAAGAGATAAAGTTTAAAGGAAATGTAAAAGAAAATAATGAAGATAATATTATAATATTTATTTTTTTTTTTAAATTAATTTATAAAAATATTTAGTATTTTATTACGTTGTTGTTCATTACAAGCAGGCAATAAAGTTTATATTGGTACAGATCTGGTAACACTTGGTTCATATTATACAGGTATTTAATAATTTTATTTAAAAAAAATAAAATTAAAAAATCAATTTATTTTTGTAAATATTTGATTACTTTAGGTGGAATAGTTCCTGAAAAGGATATGATGGGAACAGCAGGAATTGAATATGATTTTGTTGCAAATGCTAGAACTGAACAGTAAAAAAATTTATTTAAAATTTTGTTAAAAAATTTTAAATAATTTAAAGAGGAGGTGTTCGTGTTTGGGTTTATCGAATAGTTTGTCAAACAGAGAATCGTAATAATTATCAACATCAAAAACTATCAGTTTCTCATCCGTCAATTCCTCAACAAAAAATGGAAGACCAAATGTCTAATGACGAACAACCGTAAATTAATTTTTTAATCTAACTATGTAATTGAGAAGAGTTGTTTGGTACTTTTATAGTAAACTGATTTGAGTGAAGAGAAAATAGAGGTTTTTATAGTAGCTTTTGACAGTTTGATACTATATAAACCGCTTATTTTCTCATCATTTTGAGTGGTGGTGGCCGAGGCTACGCCGTTTATGGTGGTTCTATTATATCGGTAAGGGAGGTCAGGGATGGTGGGTGAGCGACCTCTTAATATTTATTTTTTATTTTTGTCTTTGTTGGCATTAGTTATTTGAGCTAAGATGTTGTTGTATCAAGGTCGATGTTTTGGTTTGAAGAAATGTTTTGACCTATTATTTCTTTAAGTTCTTTTATGTTTATTCACGTTTTTGTTTTGTTCTTTGGAAATGTTATTAGTATGCTGAATTTGTTGGTTAGGTTATTTTAGTTTTTGTTTATTTTTTGTAGGGAAGAAGGACGCCCGAAGGGCACCAACTTCGCTAGTTTATTTAAAAAAGTAATTAATTAATTTAAAATATTTATTGAATGTTTTTTTATTTATAAAATTTTAGAATTTCTGAAGTTCAGGAAGAAAAAAAATTACAAAAGGATGAAATAACTGAAAATAAAGAAGATGAAGTAGAAGAACAATCTGTTCCTAATCCTCTCCAATATCGGTTTAAAAAAAATAAAAAAAATTATTTAAAAATTTAAATTTTTCAGTCCACGAAGAAATAATCAAAAAGATTCATCTCCCGCCAATCGAGTAATTTAACAAAATTAATTAATTAAAAAAGAATGTATGTATAAATATTAATTTTATTCCCAAATTTTAATCATATTTTCTAGATATTTTATATAAGTACATATATGTCAGTGTAGGAATAAATTTAATAAAAATTTTCTAAATTAGAAAAAAAAAGTTTTATTCATAATTTAATAAAAAAGAAACATTTGTTAAAAAATTTTACACTAAAATATATTTTTTAACAAAAATAATATATTTATAAAATTGTATATTTTAAAAATTTAATTTGAGTGAAAAATGCACAAAAACAATTAATAAACAAAAAAAAACCGGGAGATGAATTTTAAAATAAAACAAAAGAAATATAAAAGCTATTTTTCATTAATTTCAAAGTAAAATTAAAAAATAAATAAATAAGTTTTTTTATAAGAGAAAATATTTAATTATTTATTTTAATTTATTACCTACATATTTCCCTAATTTATTTCCAAAAATGTTTATTTTTTAATCGGACCCAATTTCCCCTAACAAATGATTGAAAAAATTTTTTAAAGAAAATTTTTGTATTTAAATATTTTGAATAATTAATTTTAATGGCAATGTTTTTAATTATTAGATGTTGTTGTACTGAGCTTTGCTGGTCTTGAAATTTGTAAGGTAACAGAATTACCACTTGAACGAATATAAGTAACTGCTGAATGCTAAAAATTAAAAAGAAGTTAAATTTAATTTTAAAATTTAATTTAATACTTGTGTTGTTACTTCATGTGCATTTACAGCCATTATACGATCACCAATTGCTAATTTTTCAGCTGCTGAGCTACCTGGTTGAAGAGAAGTTATCTAAAAATAAATGAATAATATAAAATTATATATCTAACTAATTTTTAAAAATAAATTAAGGATAAATTACTTTTTATATAATTACTTCCGTATAAAACGCTATTTTTATTCCAGAGTTTAGATTTACTATATAAATTAAAATAAAACATACAAGTATTCCTCTAGGCCTTTTTCCAATTCCCATCCCCCATTGCTGACCCTCATCTTTTTTAAGTGCAATTAAAAGGCTATCACAACCAGCTTCTTTTAAATCTGATCTAAAAATAATTAAATAAATTATATATAATTTTTAATTTAATTCAAAATTTACCTAAAAGCAGCAGAAGGTTGAATAGAAGAAGAAGTAGAGGCAGATCCACTACTATTTGGTAAATGATTTATTGGACGTTTTTGAGAGGAAGAAGTTATAGTTATACCAGAAACAGTCTCTTCTGAAGCTACAGTCTCTGCTATTGATTTCTAAAAAATTTTAATAAATTAAAAAAATATATATTAAAAAAACCAAATCTTCTTCACTAACAGGTGATAAATCAGTTCTTCCCATTAAACTTTGTTGTTGATTATTTTCATCATGTAGAGTAATTTGTAATGTTGGAGGAGGTAATTTATTTCCTCCATTGGTAGGAATAGGTGCAGGTGGTGGTGGGTCCCTTTAAATTAAATTTAAATTATAATTAAAAAAATAAATTACTTATTAGTTCCATTTGATTGTTTTTCTTGTGACAAATTAGTTGATTGAATTTCATTAATATTTTGTTGCTGTTGTAAAGGCATTTGTGTTGCTTCATTAGAATTAATATTTTGACAATTATTACTATTATCAAATGTTGAATTTGTTAGAGGTGGTTGAGCAGAACGAACACGTTGAGCAGTTTCTGTTAATTTCCAACGACCAATTTTTAAAGAAACTTTTCCTGTACATGTCTATAAAAATAATAATTATTATTTTATTTTTTAAAATTATTTTACCTTTAAAATAGTTGCAACATCCTCTTGCATCCAATTAGCAACATCATGACTATTTATTACTAAAATTTGATCACCTTGCATTAAACGGCCATCTGAGTCAGCAACACCACCTTTGACTATTTCGGAGACTAAATATATTTATTTATTAAATTTTAAATTGTATTACAGTCAAAAAATAAAAATAAAAAGAGAATCTATTTTTAAATATTATTAACTAAATAAAATCAAAGTAAAATTTAAAAAAATAACCATAAACTCCAGGTTCATTTTTTCGTCCAACAATTGACAACCCCAATCCTTTACCGGCCTTTTTTAAAATATCAATGTCAATAATATTGTAAATTTGTGTAGGATCAAGTAGGCTCATTTGTAGATTCTGGTCTGTAAACACTGAAGATATTACTTTGAAGAAATATATGTATTTATTTATTTATTTTAAAATAATTTTGAAAAAAAATAATTTTAATTTAATTTTAATAAAATTACTAACCTCTATAAACAAGCAGACGTACTTTAGCAGGTGTTCTCCTCAACAAAAGAATTGCCTGTTCATGAGTACTGTTACGAAGAGAAGTGTTATTTACCTAAAAAGCAACAATTAAACATTTTTTTATTTATTTAAAAAATATATAAGTATTATTTATTTTAATGGATCCTAAAACTTAAGTTAAAAATCTGATATGTATTTTAAATTAATTTTCATAAATATACCTCAAAAACTTGATCACCAGGCTTTAAACGACCATCAATTGCAGCAGCCCCATCTTGATATACTTCATGAATAATAACAGTACCCAAAACCTTGAAATAAATTAAATATAAATTTATATTTAAAATTATTATAAATTAAAAAAAATAATTAAAAAATACAAACAGTGTCTGATCCTCCAACAATGCTTAAACCAAGACCTTTACCATCTTTGTCAATCTCAATTAAAGTTTCTTGACCAATCTGGATTGGACATTTTTGGAGAAATTGAGATTGTTGTTGCTCCATTTGCCAGCTCCTTTTTCTGGCTAAAAATTAATTTTTTATTAAATTGGTCAAATGATTTTTAATTGAAAATTAAACAAAAAATTATTAAAATAAAATTAAAAATAAAAAGTTTATAAAGATAGATAAATTCTTTTGTTTTTAATTTTTTATCCATTTTTTTAATTTTGAATAAATTTTAATAAAGCAATTACACTAAAAACATTAAAATACAAATAAAAACTTTAAAAATATTTTTTCAATTAAAAAAAAATAATTTATGGATTTAAAAATTAAATAAAAAAAAAGATCTCAAAAATATATTTTAAAAGAAAACAACAAATGTGGTGGATATATAAAAGAAAAAAGGCAAAATGCTTTAAGGCAGAAACTCATCAACAAAGCGAGAAAAAGGACTATTATGTGGGGGGTAATACTTCATTCAAAAAAAGGTCTGCCACTCACTATATAAGCAGTTTTGATGAGCTTATAGAAAATAAAAAAGAAAAGAAAAAATTGAGAAAATAAATTCCCATGAGGTAATATTATATATAAGACACATAAAAATCTTCAAAAATAAAAAGACTCAAGAAGAGTAGAAAATTGAGAACAGAAAAAAGGAAAAGGAAAAATAGGAAAAGCTATGTACATATATCCAAATAGTTTTATTATATAAACGAATATATAAATACATTTGCTTTAGGATACTAAATTGCCAAAAACAAAAATCTAAAAAAATAAAATATGAAAAAAATTGGAGAAAATTTTGTCGATTTGAGAAAACAAATAAATATTTATTTACCTAGATATATATATCTCCCCTTTTAAGAGGATAAGTAGTACATATGTAAAAGGAGAAGGTTTAATGTTCTTCTTCTACTAAATGGATAAGGAATGAAAGGATCTAAGTAATTTCACATATATATATTTTTTAAGTTTATTAATTTCTTTATATGTTTAATTTATATAATTAATTATGCTTAAAGGAAAATATATTAAATATTAAAAAACTGTATAGTATGGGAGCTATATCAGGAAATGTAATTTATCTGTAAAAACAAAAATTAGTATCTTTAAATAATAAAATTAGGTTTTTTTAATCCAGATATAATAATTCTAAATAATAATAAATGTAAACTAACTCTTATTTATCGATAAATGTTTGTATATTATAATTATTTAATAAATATATTTATGACAAAATTATTAAAAAAAAAGAAATAATATCTTCTCTAAATTATTATTATAATATAATTTTATATATAGATTGGGGAAATGGTTATAATGCCCAGGAAATATATATTAAAGTGAGAGAATGGCCAGTTGAATATAAGGACGAGAATGTGGTGACAACGTAAAATGAGCATTCAGTTAGTTTTGTGTGTCAGTCATTTAAGCTAAACATAAAAATAAAATAAAATAAAAAAGAGGCTTTACTTAAATTTTCTTTTTTATATTTTGTTTAGCTAGAAAAGCTTTTTCTTTGCGCCATTTACTTTTATTATATTGACTAGTAGTAAATAAAATAAAATGAAAAAAAGAAGTGTGAATATAGGAGGAGATAGACCAATTTGAGTTAAAAACAAATATATTTAAAATTATAAAATTATTTTTTTGAAATAATAAAATATTTTTTAATATTGATAATTCTTTAATAAGTAAAACTATATTTTTTTAAATCTTTTATTTTATTTTTAACGAAGATTAATTATTTAGCAAAAATATTTACCTATGTAGAAAAATTATTATGATGGATTATTATAATCTTTTTTTTTTTAATTTTAGTTAAAAAAAGTGGGTGATATTAAAATTATGAAGGATTTAAAATTATTATTATAAAAAAAGCAATTGTTAAATTTAGAAAATAAAAAAATAAAAAGAATCTCAAAAATAATTATTGAAATAACTAATTATAAATATAAATTTAAAAAAATTAATTTTTACTAATTTAGAAATTAAAAATATATTTTTTAAAGAAGGGTTAAAATTAAAATATTTAAATAATTTTTTAACCAAATATGTAAAAATAAACTTTAACTCAACTTTTTCTTTGGAGATAGGTATAAAAGGGGAAAAGCTAATAATAATATTAAATATAATTTTCTCATTTGACTGTCAATAAAAATGCCTTAAAGAATGCTTTGAATGAAAAAGCTTTTTTACCAGATGGCATTATAAAATAAATATAATTTTTATCGATTTTTTAATATTTCTAGAAAAGCTGTAAAGCAAATAATTTTTTCACAATTATGTAGTAAAATAATTGAAGAAGAAAAAAATATAAAGAAATTTAATTTAGAGGAAAATTTATATATTTTTAAATTAAAAATAAAATAAAAATATAATTAATTAATTAAAAAAAGAATATTTATAGTTAATGAATATATTTAGATAATGTAAAAATAATAATAAAAACATTTTTTTAATTAATAAAAATTTATTTAATTAAAATAAAAACTTACAAATAGGTTCATTTAGTATATTAGCAATTCCAATATCATTTTGCGTTGTTTCAGGCCTAAGATTGGATGATAAAGTTGTCGAATTAATATCTTCTGGCTATTAAAAATATTTATTAATATAAAAATTAATTTATTTTAAAAATTTATTTTTATTAATTTAAAGTTCTCTGATTGTAAATTATGAAAAGAGAGAGAGAAAAAGAGAATTGAATTTATATAAAATAATAAATTTATAATAAAAATTTAAAAAATATATTTATTAAGACCATCATTGTATTGCCTAAACGTCCAACAATATTACTAATTTTGCGAATCATTTAATAATTAAAATTATATTTTTTAATAAATAAAAACTAAAAGAAAAAAATAAACTAAAAAAATAAATAAAAAAATAAAAAATAATAATAAAATTTATATAAAAAATTCTTTTCTTTTTTATTGTTAAAAAAACTGAAATAAACTCTAAATTGAAAAGCGTCATTTCTTTAAATTTTTTTTATAAAACATGAAGAATAGACGAAGAAAAAAAGTATTAACTGCAACAAAATCGGCGGGGGCGTATGGAAATTAAATAAAAAAGAATATCTTTTTTTCTTCTTAAAGTTTTTTTTTGGAAGAGAAGAGAGTTTATTTAGATTTTTTTATAACAAATAATGTTATCAGAGCAAAGAAAATTATTAAAAAAAATTTTAATTTTATTTTGAAAAAATAAGAAAAAAATTTTTTTGAAATAAACTTAATAAAAAGAAAACACTTTTCTCTCCCAATTAAATGTCTCAAAGGATTTAAAAATAAAAAATTTATTTTTGCAAAAATATTTTTAAGTAGAGGGAGAATTGAAATAAATAAATAAATATATTTATTTATTTATTTAATTTAATTTAAAAAAAATATATTTTTATTATTTATTTACAAACCGCTTCAATTTTTACTTGAGGCATTTTTTGTTGTTTTGAGAGAATTTCGGAAACAATTGTTTTGGCTCCTAATTCGCATTCACTTTCACTTGTATATTCTTTTTCTGATGTCATTGGTGGAACCTAAAATAATTTAATTAAAAAATATATTTATTTTAAATAAAATTACTTCAAAAATATTATTTATTAAATCTTCTTTTGTTGTTTTGATTTTTTCTTGTTCTATTATTTGATTTGAAGATATTTGTTGTTGTTCAATTTGTCTTAAAACTAATAATGAGAGACTACTATGTTGACAACATTTTCTAATTTTTTCAGTTGCATCTTGATGATTTAGGCCAAAAAGAACACGACCATTAATCTTTTAATTTATTTGTAAATATAATTATAAAAAATATTTTTAAAGATGTATTTAATATTACTTTCTAATAATTACCTCAAGTAATTCATCACCAACTTTTAAAGAAAGGGGTGAATCAGATTTAACACCAACAACAATAACTGGAGGACGATTAGCTCCCTTTAAATATAAAAATTAATTTATAATAAAAAATTAATTATATTTAATATTAAATAATATATAATTTTAATTGTCTTATTTAATTTATTTTACCTCATCTCTTCTAGTAGAAAGTATAAGGCCAAGACCTCCAGGTGGAATATTAGGCATACGTATTAGCACAGGTTTTCCAGGTAAATCAGAATATTTTTTTAAAACTTTTTCTATTATAATAATAATAATAAAAAATATTAATTAATTTATTTAAATGTACTTTGAGTATAATGGAATATATCTTCTAATTCATTATCATCTTCTTCTTTTTCTAAGGCAGCAGCACTTCCAATATCTATTTCAGTAATAAATGGAGTTGGAGGAATTGATGTTTGACCTTCACTGATAATTGAAGTTAATGAATCTTTTTTAGAATTCTAAAAAATTAATTTTTAATTTAAATATTTATTTATTTACTTGTCCTTCCCTATTCACAAATGTTTGTAATGATTGTAAAGATTGTACTTCAAAACAGACTGGATTTTCTGCATTTTTAATTGCTTGAACAGCATTATCATGTGTTGAATTAATTAAATCAATATCATTAACTCTAAGTAATCTATCCCCCATAAAAAGTTTTCCACAACGACCAGCTGGAGAATCAGCAATAACAGATTTAATAAAAATACCAGAAACAGTACTAGAAAATGCTGAAGAATTTCCAAAAGCAGTAGTCATTTCAATACCTTTTTGGCTAACTTCAACACGTCCACCAACAATACTAATACCTAATTAATATTTATTATTATTTATTTTTTTTAAATTTATTACCAAATGTTTCATTTGGATTTCTCTGTAAAATAACACTTCTTGGCTCACTCCAAAAGTTTATAGCTTCTCCTCTATTTGTTGACTGAATGAAATAAATATTTTAATAATATAATTTATTATTATTTTACAAACATTTTGTAATTCATCACATTTTGGACTAATTGGAAGACTTGAACTTGTTGGAATATTTTCTGTTTCTGATATTTCCAAAGAATTTTGTTTACTAAATCTATTCATTTCAAATTTAGATTTTGTTGTTACATTATTATATTCATTAATTATTTGTTCTTCTTCTTCTATATTCTTGGAACGTTTCTTTAAAAAAATAATAATAATTAAATTTGAAAGAATTTTGAAATTATTTATAAAAATTAAAAAAAAACAATTTTTATTTTTCACACACAAATAAACTTGTTATCTTTCCTTTTTGCAGGCAAATATAAATATATTCACTTGTATTAAGTATATATGTACATATATTTATCTCTTAGAATGAAAATAGAGAAAATGAAGGAATGTTTTTATTATTCATTTTATCCCTTAGCCAGAAAACCAAAAAATCAATTATGTCATTGCTATTTTTTATTAAGATGGCATTTATTTCCGTTTATCTTTTTTTCAACAAATAAAACACCCCAAGGGAGAAGAAAATTTCTCTAACAAATTTTTATCATTAATTTAATTCCTCTTAATTCTTATTAAAAAATAAAAATAATTATAAAATTATTTTTATTTTAAAAACTTTATTTTTAAATAAAATAATTTATTAATATTTATTTATTTTAATATTTACTTTTTTAAATGAAGATGCTGCTCTTCTAAGAATTCCTTTTTGTGGTTTAGGTGGAGGTTGTGTATTAGCAATTGATGAAGCTCTTAAATAAATTTTAGATGTTTTTATAGATGTTTTTGCTGGTAAAGGATTTAAGGAAGAAGAAGATGGAGATGAAAGTGAAGGTGCAATATTGGAATGAAGAATACTTTTTTTATCTCCTCTCCTCCAAAGAATATAAAGATCAAATATAGCATCAGCTATTATTGCCTTTAATTTTTAAAAAATAATTTTTTTTTGGTAAAAAAATACCTTTTGAATATCTTCAGAAAATTTTTCTAATATTTCTCTTTCTTTTTTATTTTTTTCTAAATTTATTGAAGTTGTTGGAAGATAATCAATAATATCATCATTATTAGGTGATTGTAATTCACTACTTTCAATATTAAAATCTAAGGCATTTTCAGTTAATAAACGTAAATCTTTATTAAAAAGTGGACTTTTGTAGAATTTAGGATAAACTCTAAAAATAATAAAAAAATATATTTTAAAAAGAATATTATTAAATTAATTAATTTATAAATAAATAAATTAAATATAATTTCTCCTTACTTTGGTGATAACCTAGAATTTTCAAATAAATTCTGTGTTGTTACATTTTGTTGAATATGATCATCGGTAGAAAACATTGTTAAATTATCTAATCGATGAAAACGATCTTTCCATAATCTAGCATCAGAAGAAGTTATATAGGAAATACTATATAATAATATTATAAGTAAATTAATTAATATATTTTTATTTACTTGCATTGTGCTCCAACTAAATTAGCTCTTTTCATAATAGCTCTAGCCTGTGCATTTGTTACATTTCTTAAAATTTCACCATTTATTTTAACAATATAATCACCAGGCTATTTTATAAATAATAAATTAATTTTTAAATTAAAAAATACCTGAATTCTACCATCTTTAGCCAAAGCTTTTTTACTACAAATATTTTTAGCAATACAACCATTAATTGCTTTATCAGTATCAGCATCCAAGGAAACACCAAGAGGCAATGAATTTTTAATAATTTTAATATGCCTTTCTAAATGAGAAGGCAAAAAAACAATATCTAAAAATAATATTTATAATAATTAATATTTTTAATTATTTATTTATTACCATAAGACCAAGATCCTCTTAAAGATGCTGCAGGTGAGGCACAAGGAGAAAGTGAACGACTTGAGCATGGAGTCCAAGCAGAAATTGTTGCTGTTTGCATTGGGGATTGAGCACTGCTCTAAATTTTTTAAATTAAATTTTTAAATTATTTTCCAATAATTTTAGTCAAGTAATGCAAAATTACAAAATAAAAATATTCTCAATTATTTTACTCACTATTAAGTATATTTTAAAACAAAAAATTATCAAATAAATAAATTTAAAAATTTTTTTGATAATCTAATTTTTATTTATATATAATTTTGATAAATAATAATTTTTAAAGAAAAAGTTAATTACTTTAATTAATTTTGTATTTAAATAATAGTTAAATATATTTTCTTTTAGTAAAAAAAGGATTCTCCAAATAATTTATGTATATATTAATTGGCCCCAAATTCATTGAAAATAGTAATTTGGGAGTTTTTTTATTTTAGTAAAAATGCAAATTCCAAATTAATTCTCCTTTTTAACTAACTTTAGGAGTTGATGCACTGCTTGGTGAAGGAAAATATAACTAAAAATAAGTGAAATTAAATGTTAAAATAGTAATTTAAAAAAAAAACATAAAATTAAGAATTAAATAATCAAAATTAATTTATATTTAATTAAATGTAAATAAATATAATTTAACACAACCTGTGGATTTAAGCACCGTTGGGAATTATAGAGAGAATTTTTGCCAATCCAAATCTCTTCTTGACTGGATCCTGTTGAGAGAAAGCACTGAAAAAATAAAAGAAACTTTTTTTAATTAAAAAATAAATTTTATTAAAATAAATTTATAATAAAAAAATATTAATTATATTACATATTATTAAATAATAATAAATGATAAAAATGTTTAAAATAATTAATAACTATAATTAATTTTAAATATTTTAATAATAAAATAATTTTTTTATAAAAATTTATTTTAGAAAATAATATTTGTGGAATTTTGTGAAAACTGTGCCATTGCAATAAATAAATTTATTCTAACAAAATAAAAAAACCAAAAAAGCTATTCCATCAATTTAAAAAAAAAAGTAAAAGAATTTAAAGGAATTACCTAAACCACAAAAGTGGATGGAAGTCAAAAGAAAATAAATTAAAAGGAAGGAGAGGACTTTGTAAAAATTTTAAATAAATAGTTGTGGTTTTTACTTATTTTTATTTTTAAATCCTCCAAATAAATTTATTTTCTACTTGATTGAGTGGAATTGACAAACAAATAAATAAATATATTTATTTATTTAAAAATATATATATTTTTTTAAATTTAAATATAAATAATTAAAATAAAATATAATAATAAAAAAAAAGATATTTTATTAAAAAATAAAGATAAGATAATTTATTTAGTTTTAAAATATTTTATTTTATACCTGTTCTGTAGTATTGAGCAAATTAAAGCTTTCACGGCGTCGTCTCCCTCTTGGTGAATGGGACTTTGCTTGAAGACGTTCACTTTGAGAAAAAATAGGAGATGTGCTTAAACGACACTAAAATAAATAAATAAATATTAATTAATATATTATTTTTAAATAATTTTTAGTTATAAAAAATAAATAAAAAAATTCAACAAAAATTAAAAATTAAGATAAACTTTTAAAATAAAAAATCAAATATCGCCCTCCTATTTTTATTAAATTTTTATCATTCAATAATAAAAAGTTGGAAAAAGTATAAAATAAAAAAAAACGGAGAATCAATGCAAACCAGACGTCACTAAATATATTCCTCTTTAAAAAATAGAAAAGAATTCAATAAAAAAACTCAATCTGGGCCAATAAAAATATGCCAATATGTGGGGTGATGATACATAAAGGTATTATATTATAATTGATAAAAGAGAAGAAATAATTTTAAAAATAAAAGTTTTTTTAATTAAATTAATTTAAAAATTAATAAAAATAAGAGACTCTTGTTTTATCAATTTAATGGTATTTGTAGATAATAAAAAATAAATTAATTAGTAGAAAATTGTTTAAAATATTTTAATTTATTTTACTTAAAATAATGGACTTAAGAAAATGTAGAAATACCTGGACGTTTGTTTTTTTCTTTTTAGAAAAATAAATAAAAATGGAGGAACTCAAGTGTGAGGATCAATAGCATTCTCTTAACATTAAAAAAAAATAATATTGCAACCAGACGATAAAAAATGGAGGGAAAACAAAAGGAAGAAAAGAAGAGGAAAAAATATAAGCTAGTAAAGCATTTAGTAATGAAAATATATATTTAAGGAAAAACTCTTATTTTTTTATAAAAAGCTACCTAAATAAATAAATATAAGTATAATAAATAAATATATTTTTTATTTAATAATCTAAAATTAACATTTTTTTAATTTTAAATAAATATTTTTATTTAATTATTAAAAAATTGTTTAAAAATATTTATAAAAAGAAGAGATCAGAATTAACAAAATCTCTTAAAATATATTTATTTTCTTAACCAAAAAATTAATTAAATTTAAAAAATAAAAGAATTATTAAATTATTTTTATAATATAATTATTTTAAAATAAATATATGTAATTGTCAAATATTTTATTTTAATTTATTACTCATTATAAAAATACTTATGATTTACATGTAGTGGGTGTTTAAATGAATTTTTTAAAATAATAATATACCAAAAATATAAATTTAAGAACAAAAAAGATGACAAAAAATAAAATTCTTTTTATAAAAATATTAACTAAAATTTAAACAAAAAAAAAGATTAATCATTTTTGGTATTATAAATATTTTTAAATTTTTGATAAAAAAAGAAAGTCAAAAATATAAATAAATATAATTAATTATTTAAATTGTACAATTTTGCAGAAAATAATTACCTAATTATTAAAAATAATTTAAATAAATAAATATTTTAAATTAAATTTTAATAAAAAAAATAGTTTGATATTTAGTGTAAAAAAATTAAAAAATATTATTTATTTATTTATTAAAAATAAAAGAATTAAATTGGCTCTTTTTTTGAAACCTTTTTAATAAAAAAAATAATCTTTTATAAATAATAACCAGTTTTAATTTTAAAAATAAATCCTATTATTTAAAATAATTTTTATTAAAAATATAAAAATTAATTTATTTAAAAATAAATATTTTTTCTAATAATTTTACAAAATATTCAATGAATTAATTTAATTAAAATACTAAAGGAAAAGTATCTAAATATTCACGTGTATTTGTTTTTAGGGAAAATGAGACAGTCTGGTAATAATAAATTAAAAAAATAAAAATAATAAATTTCTCAGAATTATAAAAAATAAATTAAAAAATTAAAATAAAGTAATTAAAAGTAAATAAATATTTATATTAATTTTTAATAAAAATACCTTTTCAATAGGAACAGGCTTTGCTATACCAAGACGAACAATTTGACCAATAGGAGCTGTCTAATTTTAAAATAAAATATTATTTTTTTAAATATTTTTAAAAATAAATAAATTTGTGCCTTTAATACTTCAACAGCATTTTCTAAAGAGCTATTTGAAAGGTCTTTGTCATTAACAAAAAGAAGTCTATCCCCAGGGACAACTCGTCCATCAGCCTATAAAAAACAAAAAAAAATCTTTTTTTAAGGTTAACTAAAAATAAAAAATATTTTTTTAATAAATCTAATAAAAAGTTAAAGAAAAAAATAAAAAAATTTTACTTGTGCTGCACCTCCAGGAACAAGACTTTTAATAACAATTACTACATTTTCAGCTGGATGTAATGGATCCTTTAAAAATATTTTTAAAAATATTTTAAAATTTAAATTAATTTAAAATTACCTGATAATCTGCTATAGAAAATCCGAGTCCTTTTGCATCTTTAAGTAAAGGAACAATTAAAGGAATACAATTCCAAACAGCTAAACCAGATAAATTTTCAAGTGATCTTGATTTAAATGAATTACGAATAATTCTCTTTAAAAAAATTAATTAAATAAAATAATTAAGTTAAATAATTATTTATTTACTGTTGCTCTGTGTGGAGGTAAAGTAAATTTATTATTATTTTTATTAAAATCAGATAATCCAATTTCAGATTTTGCCTAAAAATTAATTTATTTAATTGAAAAATTTAATTAAAAACTTTAATAAAATGTTCTTCACCAGCCATCATTGAAGCTAATAAAGGATAAGCTATAGGAAGGCACTGTTCATAAGTTGGTATTACAAAATTAATAAATTCTTTAAAAAAATAAATAAAATATATTTTTTTAATTATAAGTACCTAATTCACTTTTTCTACAAAATATTAATCGAATAAAAGAGGACTTTTCTTTCCTTTCACAATTTAATAATTTACGCATTTTTACAAAAGATTCTCCATAAAGTGATATGTCATTGACCTGTTTTTTATTTTAATTTAAAAAATAAATAAATAATAAATTAAATACTTGTAAAAGTTCATCTCCAGTTTTTAAAATTCCAGTTTTTTCAGCTGGACCATTCTTTCGAAGACTAAAAAAAATTAAAATTATTTATTTATAAATTACATACCTTTCAATAAAATGATGAGAACAAAGTTGATTTCCTTTAAAAAATAATAATAATAATTATTTAAAAATAATAAACCATTGCAAATATCAACAGTTCCTTGCCATTCAATACCTATACCTCCATCAATTTCAATTTTTTCATCAGGTTCTAAATCAACAACAATTATATCATAATCTAATCCAAATCTATTTGCCCAAAAACTCTAAATAAAATAATTTTTTTAATTTAAATTTTATTACTTTATAATCAATTAATGAATGTTTTTTATGATGTTCACAAAGTTCTTTTGGTAAAGGAGAAGAAATACCTCCAACATGTGTTGTTGCTGTACTTGAAGATGCTACTGATTCTGAATGTGCTAAAGTAGCAGCAAATAATTCCTTTTTAAAAATTAAAAAAAATAAATTTAATTTAAAAAATAATAATAAATTATTTATTACTTGTTCATGAAGCATTTTAAGGCATTTTGCTTGAGGAGTTTCCTGATCAAAACGAACAAGCTTCATACAAACATTTTGTCCACTATTAATTAATAATCTAACAGAATCATTCTTTAAAAAATTAAAATAAATAAAAATAAATAATTTTATTTATTACATGGCTTAATCCTTCTAAACTTTTTCCATTAACATCAATAATAAGATCATGAAGTTGAATTTGTTTAGATAAATGTGCTGCTGATTGAGGTACAAGTGATTTAATAAATACTCCACTTATTTCTTCTTAATTAAATTAAATATATAAAATTTTTCAGAAATAAATTATTTTTTCTTTTAAAGTAAAAATTTTTAAATAATTTTCATAGTAAAAAAGAAAGAAAAGGCTAAAAAAAGAAGAGAAGAAGCTCGTTATATTTTTTAAGGCAGTTTAGTGTTTGGTGCAAAAATAGAAAAAAACTAAAATAAGATTAAACAAAATAAAAAAGAGTTTTTTTGTTAAGAAAATAAATTATATTTAGTAAAAAAGAAGAATATATATTGCCATAAATAAAAGTTTAATATTAAAATAAATAAATAAATTTATTTATTATTTAAAAAATATTATAAAAATAAAATAAGAGAGGAAATATTCAAAAATAAATAAATAAATTAATTATAGGTATCTTTACAAGCATAGGTATATAGAAGAAACGTAAATAATAATTGCTCTTATAAAATTAATTTAAAAAAAATAAAAATATTTTTATAAAAATATTTAATACCTTTACGATAAACATAACCAGCCACAGTAATTCCAAGACCAATTTTTGAGTCTCTATTTAATTGTACTTGTATAATTTTATATTTACCAGATAACCATTTATCACGAGAAAATGATGTTAATGCCTTAAGAAAATATTTTAAAATAATTTAATTATTAATTTTACCATTTCTTGTAATTGTTTAAGAGAACGTCTTTCAGAAGAAGATGAACATGAGGGATTTTCATTAGAATGACCCTAAAATTAATTCAAAAATAATATTATTATTTATTCCTACAAAAAATAAAGAACTTAAAAAAATAATAAAATTAATTAAAAATTAATTTTAACAAACCCGACTAGATCGAAATTTTTTTATTTTTCCATTAATATTTTTTCTTTCAGAATCTAATAATGTTCTTTTTGGTTTAGAATTTATATTATTATTTTTATTTTCCATTTCATCTTCTCCAATAATATTTGCTGAAGAAGTATTTGGCTTATTTAAATCTTAAAAAAATAAATAAAAATATTTAATTATTTTTAAAAATTAAAAAAAAATAATAAAATAAAATTCACGCCTTTCAGAACAGTTTCTGGTCCAAGACAATGTGTTAATTGATCAGGAAATTCTGTTCCTTCATTAAGTATTATTGTTTTATTATTATTATGATTAATTCCATTACATTTACTTGTACTTGGTTTATTCTAAATAAATAAAAATTAATTTAAATAAAATATTATATTAATTTTACTTCAAATAATTCTAATCTTCTTTGTACTTCATCATCAAGTGTTGTTGCAGAAAGTGCTGCCCTTGTTGCCATTATCCAACAAACTGAAATTATTTTAAATAAATTTATTTTATTTAAAATATATTTTTAAATAAAAATATTTAAATAAATATTTATTTTAAATATAATTTTTTGTAAAATGTTTCTAAAACTTAAATTTACTTTATAAAAATAAAATTATTTTTTTACATATTCAATAATATTCACACATTTTTTTGCATTTATTTTGTGGTTTTTGCCAACTGACGCAAAAGAATAAATATTTATGTACTAACTTTTGGAAAAAGAAACAATTTTTAGGCAAAATAGTTATTGGGACATTTTTTGAAAAGATCAATAAATAAATTTTGTTAAATAATTTATATTTTAAAATTACATGGTGTGTTATCTGTTGTTATTTCATTATCTTGTAATTGAATAGAATGTGCAACAGTCATTTGTATATAAGGGCTATCTTGTTGTCGAAGAAGGGCAGCTATTTGTTGACTTAAATAAATAAATATTCATTATTATTTATTTTAATTACCTATTAAGGCCTTGTGTTGAAATATTTCCAATTTGTAAAATTCTATCTCCAGGTTTTAATCTTTGATCCTAAATAAATAAATTAATTAATTAAAATATTTTTAATTAATTTATTTTTTAATTTAACTTTATCTGCAACACTTCCAGCAATTATTGACTTTACTACAACTCCAGTACTATGACCACCAACAATACCAAAACCTAAACCTTCTGGTTCATTTGGAAGATGTAAAATTTGGACTTGAACCCATTCACCAGTCAACTAAAAATTAATAAATATTTTATAAAATTAATTCACTAAAGAGGTTTGAGATTATAATAATTTAAAATAAAAATTAATTATAAAGAAAAAAAAAGATTAGATGAAAATAATTATACAAATAATAAATAAGAAGAAAAAAAGAGAAATATTAAAAAATAAATAAATAAAATATCGCCGCGTGCATGCCTTAACAATTTTTTCAATTTTATTTTGTTTGCGTTCAAATCGTTTAAACATCCAAACATTGTCTTTTTCTGATTCTTCTTTTAATAAAGCAAGTCGTGTTCCAACTGTTTCATAACTATTACTTAACTAAAAAATATATAAAATATATTTATTTATTAAAAATTATTTAAGTATTTATTCTAATAATTAATTTTATTTTTAGCCTTATATCCATAGAGAGAGGTTAATTAATTAATTAATTAAGGGATGAGATAATAAATAATTAATTAATTTTAATTTATTTACTTTTTTGTCAATATTATCTGAATTATCATTTCTTTTTTTATTTCTAAGTGACCAAAATTGTCTTTTTAATTCTCTATTATTTCCAATAAATTCATTTTTATTATTTTGTAGTAATTCTTCTTTTTTTGTTAAATTCCAATATTTTTGAAATTCTATTTTCCAATTAAATGAAGAAAATGAATTATTAATTCTTTCATTATAACTTTCAGTACTTGCATTAGAATGTCTTTTTTTTAAATCAAAAAATTTTCTTTCAAAAATTGGAAGTCTTTTATTATAATTTAAAATTAAATTATTATTATATTTATTTGGAGTTATTATATTCTTTTTTAAATAATTATCTTCTTTTTCTTCATTTTTTATTTTTTTAATTCTACCAAAAGAAGAATTTAATTGTAAATTTGAATTTTTTAATAAATTTTTTGAAGGTATTTTTATACGTTCACTAGACCATTTTCTTTTATATTTTTCTGTTTGATTATCAAAATTAACATTTTTGATTAGTTTTTCTTTACGAAGAAGACAAATGTTCTAAAAAATAATTAATTTAAATATTTATTTTTTAAAATTATTTTCAGCTATTATTTTCTTACCGGACTGTCTACAAATAAAACACGATGTTTTTGACCATTTCCATTCTGATATTTAATTATTTTGGTCATTTTTTCTTGAAGTTGAAAAGCAAAGTCTGTGACATTAATTTGTTCTTTTTTTTGAGAAGAAGAATATTTATTATTTAATAATTCTTTTTTAAATAAATTATTATTATTTTTATTATTAATTTCTTCATTTTTAAAATTATTTTCCTCTTCTTTTTTATTAATTTCTTCTAATTTTTCAATTTTTTTATTTTTATCAAAAATTTGTTCTTCTTTTTTATTATTTAATAAATATTCATTATTAATTTTATTTAATTTAATATTATTTAAATTATTTGGACAAATAGTAATTTCTTTTTGATTTACTAATTTATTTTTAGAATAAAAAACAGATCCTCTACGAGTTTGGACAACACGACGAAAACTTCTTCTTAAAGCTTTTGGAGATTCTGTAAATCGTCGATTTTCAATAAGACGTGAATTTTTAATTTTTTCTAAATTATTTTTATTATTATTATTTGTTGTTGTATGCATTTTTATCCAAACTTCTTCACTGAATGAAGAAGAAGAAGAAGAAATAGATAATTTTCTTTAAAAATAATAATAAAAATATTTATTAAAAAAAGAATTAACAATTAAATATTTGTTCATAAATAAATTTAAAAAAAAAAGAAAGTTTTATTTACTTTGAACGTCCTCCTGTATTTGAAATTAAATTTAATGGAATTCGCATAAAACGTTTTGTTGCCTCCCAAGGGTGTTTTTGTTTTAACAATATATTTGAAGTAGTACTATATATTTTATTATTATTTTCATTAATTACCCCATGTTGTTGTTTAGCAATTAAAAAAAGAGAAGAATGAATAAATTTATCAGAATTATTATTTTGATGATTATTATTTGATTTTTTATTATTTTCAAAAAAATTATTGACCATCCAGTTAATTAAACGCATTTTTTGGAAATTTATTTATTTATTTTTAATAAAAAAGAAATACAAAGAAGAGAAAAAGAAATATTTGTATATTTTTTAAATTATTAAAAATGAATTTTGTTTTTAAAAATTAAAGGGAAAGAAGACTTTCAAGCAAAAAATAAAAAGCCAAAAAGTTCAAATTCGATGAAAGCTTTGGCAAATCCATCAACACGATTTATAAGAAAAAACCCTAGGGAGACACAGCCGTTTAAAAAGGTTTTTATGATAAATATAAAAAAAGATACTTTAAAAATAGTTTTAAAAAAATTAGAGGATTTTCGCTTTTAAATTAAAAAAAAAGAAATAATATTATAAAAAATAAATAAATAAATATAGATTTATATATTAATAGAGTAAATTAATTAAAATAAAATAACTAACAGCCATTAATTTAGTTGAATTTCTGAGTAATCCAAAGACAAGAAAAGGTGTTTCTTTTAATAATTTATTCTAAATAAAAAATATAAATTTAAAAAATAAAATAAAAAAACCTTTAAATATTGTTCAACAAATTCACTAACTTTATTTAAACTTTGTTGACTTAATTGTTGAATATTTTCATTTAATAAATTTAAATTAGAAGGAATATAATCAACATTATTTATTTCTTTTTTTTATTAAAAAATAAAATAAATTATTTAAAATATTTTTTTAAATTATTTAATAAATATATTACCATTAATTAAATTAAAAGAAATTATTTCTTCTTCTTTTTTTATTTCGTTTTTGTAATTTTTAAATAAATTATTATTATTTTGATTTAAATTGTCGATGAGCAAAGTATCTATTGAAAGAATTCTATCAGCAATGTGAACAGAGCCAAAAGTTCTAAAAAAGTTTTTTTAAATATTTTAATTATAATAAATTAAAAAAATAAAGCAAAAATAATTAATGAGTATTTTAAAAAAGAATTTCTTTAATATATATTTAGCTAAAAATAAAATTTAAAAAATAATTATTAATAATTTTAATAAATTATTTAAAAATAATAAGTAAATTGATTGATTAATTTTGTGGACAAAAAGAAAGTAAAAATGAATGTTAGAATTTGCAGGTTTGATTGCCTTATCGACAAAAGAAAAAAGAAAAATAAAAATCTTTATGAACATTTAAAATGAGTAAAAAGCAGCCGCAAAAATTTTGACGTTTAAAAATCTGAAGATGTCAGTTAATTATTTAGCAAAAAATAAAAAAGAAAAGAGTGAGGCATTGCCTGCGGTTTTTTTGGTAAGAAAAAATGAATGAAGAGGAATGGAAAAAATAAAATATTTTAAAAAGGAAAGACAAAAAAGAGTTAAAATGAAGAGAATAAGCTAATAACACCACAGGTGGTTATTATTATTATTTTTTAAATATTTTTTTTGTTTTTTAGAATAAAAGTAAAGAATAAATTAAATAATATTTATATTTAATTAATTTAAAAAAATATAATAATTAATTAATAAAACAAAATATTTTGGCTTTTTTATTAAATTCTCAAAAAGAGTGATATTTGAGATCTTTTTTGTACTAATTTAAATATACAAAACCAAAATAAAATAAATTTTAATTTTATTAAATAATATATATTTTAAATAAAAATAATATTTTTTAATTTTATTTTGTTCTTTTAGGATTTTTTATTTTATTTATTTATAAATATGTAAAATAGTCCAGCAGAGTCAAATTAAACATTTTTACATTTTTTCGTTAGTTTATTACAGTTTATATTCTAATTTTACTTTTTTTTATATTTTCTCGTACAAAGAGTCATTCCCCCTTCTAAAAAGTCAACTTTTCAGCACTTGGCCATTATTGACACCAGCCGACAGTAAAAGGTTCAAATATAATCAATTTTATTTCATTCCCTTTTTTCAGAGTTTTTACGAATATAAAAGAATTATAAATATTATAAAAATAGTATATTATTTTTATATTGTCCAGAAATTTTGATTTAATGGAAGATAATTCAATCTAAAATTACTTTATTTTTTATTTTATTTTTCGATTTTTAGCAATATTTAAATATAATAATTAAAAATTAACAAATAAAAAAAAATAAAAATAATTGTAAAGAAAAAACAAAAAAATTTCATGGCATATGACTTTGTTAAAAATGTTATTGTTTTGTTATTTATTATTTTCAATTTTAAGAAAAAAAATTAATGAAAATATTTAAAAAATTAAATATTTATTTAAACAAATATTATAGATTTATTGGAAAAAGTTTTAAATAGAAAATAATATTTATTAAAATATATTTAAAAGCTATAAAATCAGTTATTTAATTTAAATTTTAAAAAATTTTAAAATTAAATTTTACTTGAGTTATGGCCAAAATATATAATTATTTGGGTCAATGCATTCATTCATGCAAATATAAAATATAAAAAAGGAAATAGAAAAGAGAGGTAATATAATTCTTTTTTTAAAAATAAAAATAAATGAGAAGAGCATTCTTCTGTCATTTACTGGGTGACACAATCTATAAATAAAAAAGGAAGTGTTAAGCGGAAAAAGGCGGAAAATTGAAAGAGTAAATAATATAAATAAAAATAATTGTTTATATTAGAAGAATAAATTGAGCGAAATTAATTTTTTTAAAATATTTTATATTAAAATAGGTAATTAAAAAATAAAAAAATTCTCAGTTTTTAATTTCAATTAATTTAAAAAATTTTTTTTAATAATAAATAAAAAATTAAAATTAAATAATTTATTTACCTTTTTCGTATATCGTTAGGGCCAATAATTGAAAGATAATTTTGATTATTCCATTGAGCATAAAATATTTTTGGTTGACATTCTCTAACATCTATTGAAGCAAAATATATTTTCTTAACAAAAAATATATTTTTATTTATCTAAAAATAATTATTTATTTACTTGATTTTTATTTTTTATATATTTTTGAAGTTTAGAATTAAGACAATTTTGAATACATTCAATTTGTTGTTTTTTTAATTCTAAAATATTTATATTTAATTAATTAAATTAATTAAAAACCTTCAGTGCAAGAGGAATATTCCTCTACCTCTGCTAAAGAAGAATATTCTGGAGAATTAATCTTAATTAAATTATTTAAATTAATTAAATTTAATTTAAAAAAAACCTGTTCAACTAAATGTCTAAAAGTTTTTTCTCCAATTTCTGCTTCTAAATTTTTAATTCCTTTGTTTAGATCTGTATTTCTCTTTCTTAAGTTGTTCAATTCGGAACGAAGTAATTTTACTTCTTCTTTTAAATTTAAATTAATTAATTTAAATAAAGATAATATAAAATTAAACCTTCCATTTTTTTAGGTCTTGGATCATTTCGTGGATCACTAGGTGTTGATAATGCATTTCTCATTGGTTTTGGAGAACGAGTATCAAATACCGGCATTTTAATTAATTATTTTACAATTAAATATTAAAATATTATTTTTAGATAATAATTTAGTTAAATCTAAAAATAAAATAAAATATTATTCAATTAATTCAGAACTTATTTAATAATAAAAAACAAAAAGGAAAGACATTCTAG
Organism: Meloidogyne chitwoodi; assembly: GCA_015183035.1. Lineage (NCBI taxonomy): Eukaryota > Metazoa > Nematoda > Chromadorea > Rhabditida > Meloidogynidae > Meloidogyne > Meloidogyne chitwoodi. Next base: position 1,299,539 of record JACZZP010000017.1, read on the forward strand.
AATGGAATATATATTTAAAATATCTTTTTGTTCAATCTTTATTTCATATAAAAAACTACTTTTTTGACTTTTTAAGGATAAAAGAAAAGGGTTATCGAAAAGAAAAAAAAGATGAGGCATTTAAGCATATAAATAAAGGAAGGAAGGAAACAATATAAAAGAAATAGAGAAAACACTAAGAAAAAGTTTTTTTAAAAAAAAAAGAACAAGGAGTTGTGTTTATTTAAAAAAATGATAGAATAACTTTTTTATGGATAACAAGATGCCCTCTATAAAAATTCTTCTTTTATGGCGTAAAATTCTAGCTACTCTTAAAAATATTTTTCGCTAAAACTATTTTTGTGGGAGATAATATTTATAACAAAAACATATCTTTTTCCTTTTTAATATTTTTCCCACGCTTTGTATATATTTTAGAGAATAATATAATTAATTAATTAATTAAATATTTTGTTTCTAAAAATATTAAAAAAAAAATAAAATGAAAATAAATTTCAAAATGAACTTTTGTAAAATTAAATAATTTAAAATTAATTTTTAATGAATTTCGATTACCTGATTAATCCTCTGGAGAATTTAACTACAAATTTTTCGGAAACTTCCTTCACAAATATAAAAGGGGAAAAATCGCAAATATAAAAAATATAAATAAATAAATTTTAAAAAGTTTTTATTCAAAAATTAAAGAATAATTTAGAAAATTATTTTAATAATATAATTCTAACATAATACAATTTTTAAAATAAGTTCAATAATTATTTGGGGAGTAATTCTCTGTAAACCAGAAAATTCACAAAAATTATATTATAATGTTTTTTCTATTCAGAGCATTTTTATAAAAAATATATTAGAAAATGATATCCTTTTCTTCTTCTTTTAAAAAGTTTTCCATTAAAAATGACTTAAAAAACCTTAAAAACAAATTGAATAAAAATAAGAAAAAAGTCTTTTCTAAGTAATATGTTAGTAAATAAATAAATATTCAAAAAAGGCAAAAAAGCGAATAAATTGTTTGACAAAATAATTTTAAAAAAAAGAAAGGGAAATTCAACAAAAAATACATAAAAAAAGTAAATAAAATAATATAATAAATATATTTGAATATACCAAAATAATTTAAAATAAAATATTAAATTTTAAATTTGATTGAAAAAGATAATAATAATTTATTTAAATTATTAATTAAATTTTATTTTTATATTTTTAAGATTTACAGTCACTGGATTTTAAATATTGTGTTTTTTAAATTAAATATAAAATTAATATTTTATTTAAAATAATTCAATATTTTTCCAGATATTTTTTTTAAATTGGCCACAATTTATTTCACCATTTGTTACAATATCATAATAATTATAAAATAAATATATTTATTAAATTAATAATATAAAACAAAAATAATATTTAAATTAATTAAAAAAATATATATAATATTTCTTTTTTCATATTTTTATTTTTTTGAACAAAATTATATTTAGAAGAACACAAATATAAATTAAACAGAAAAATATTTATGTATTTCTGATCAAAATCTTGTGTTATAAAATATTAAAAAAATTATTAAATAATTTTATCAATAAATTCAAAATATATTTATATAATAAAATGACTATTTGAGTATTTTTTTAAATTAATTATTCACTTCTACGATTATCTAAATTCTTTGAAGAACGTTTTAAATTGTTACTTGTTGTTGTTGAAACTTTAAAAAATATATAAATTTTTTATTTTTCTTAATTAATTTAAAAAACCTGTTCCAGTAATTCCTCCATTACTTACAGCAGCAGCTAATTGTGCTTGTGCAGCAATTTGGGCAACATAATTTTGGGCATTAGTCACAGAAGTTGGGGCAGTTGCAGATAAAGTATTTGCTTGTTGGAGAACTAAAAAAAATATTTAAAAAAAATATTAAAAAATAATAATTTAGTTATACATGGATAGGCAGCAGCCAAAGAAGAATTATTAGAATAATCAAATTGAGGAGTACCACTAACAACAGGCATACCATAAGCAGCAGCTATTGCAGCTAAATTTGTTTGTTGATTTCCATTTTGTTGGGCTGCTGCTAATAAAAGTTGATTATAATCAAAATAAGCAGAATTAGCTGTATTTGCTCCACTAGTAACAGCAACACCTGCTTGTTGTTGTTGAAGTAAAGCAGCTAAAATAAATTTAAAAATATTTTAATTTGTTAAAACCTTGTTGTGCAGCCAAAGCAACTAATGCAGCTGTATTTTGTGGTTGTTGTGAAATATTTTGAGAAAATTGTAAAGCAGCCAAAGGATTAATTGCAGCTAATTGTTGTTGCGCTGCTTGTTGTTGTGCAGCAGCAATTGCTGCAGCAGTTTGATTTTGTGAAAGCAAAAGTTGATTAGTAGGAGAAGCTGCTGCAGCAGCTGCAACAGCAGCCAATCTATATATTTAATTTTTTTAAAAATTAATTAATTTTTGTAGTGCAAAAATTAATTTAATCAACTTTATTCTCAATTAACACAGCAATTATTTATTTATTTTAAAATTATTTTATAAATAGTCAAATCAAAATATTATTATTATTTTTAATAAATAAAAAGTCTAAATATTTACCAAAACACTAATATAATATTTTAAAAATAATTATATTAAAAATCCCAAAATATTTATAAAAAAATATCCATCACCAAAAGAAAAAGCAGAAAATAATTAATTTTGACTTATAATTTTTACAAAACAAAGCAAAATATATAATATTTTTAGTAATTATAATTGTACATGGTATATATACACTTCAAATAAAACTTAAAATTGCGCAGGAAGGACTCACATTTATTTATGATACATATTTAGGTATTTGTAAATGTTCATCAATTTGCGCTGAATTTTAAATTAATTTTAAAAAAATATTTTTTTTAAATATTTTTTCATAGTTTTTACCAAAAGGAAAGGATAAATAGGTAATAAAATAAAATAAAATAATAAACATAATAACCGTTGTTGTTGTTGCTGTAGTTGTAAGGCTGCCTGTAACTGAACTGCCTATAATAAAATTATTTAAAAAAATATTTATTTATTTATTTACTTGTAATTGTGGAAGTTGTCCAAGAGTTTGAGAAAGTACTGCCAAATGTGAATTGTTTCTGGGCTTAGCCCCTAAATAAGCAAGATTTACATTTGTTTTTCGACCATCAATTATTGGATTTGGATCTCTAAATTTTAAAATAAAAAAGTTTTAAATAAAAGTTAAAATAAAATTTATACCTGCAAGCCTTTTCTGCATTAGAACGTTCTCTCATTGTTACAAACCCATAACCACGGCTTTTCTGTGTTTGCCTATCAGTTATTACTACTGCCTTAATTTTATTTTTAATTTTAAATTAATTTTAAATTAATTACAAACTTCCTCAATTTCACCAAATTGACTAAAATAATTATTTAATGATTCATCTGTTGTATGATAAGGAAGTCCTCCAACAAATATTTTTGTAAATCTTGTATCACGACTACCTATATTATTTAAATCTAAAATATTATTTTAACAAAATATTAAAAAATAAACCTGTAGGTGGAGAAGAAGAATTATTATCTCCATTTAATGATGAATATGTAGTAGAAGAGTTTGTAATTGCAGCTGCTTGTTGTGCTGCAAATGTTGCCTGAAGAACTGCTTGATCTGCTGATAATGTTGCTGCATTAAGTTGTTGAGTATATAATGATGATGGTTGCATTTAGAGATTTTATTTATTTTTTAACCTAAAAATATATTTTAAATGTTTTTAATCATTTATTTATATTTTAAAAATAATTCCAAAATTAAGAATATATTTAACTAAATTATTTGTGTATTAGCTTAAAAAAAAGTTAATAAAATAAAAGCTTTTTCATAAATTCTCGATTTCTGTCCAATAATAAATAAATAAATATATTTATTACTTTAAAATAAAATTTAAAAAAAAAAAGAAGAAACAACTGTTTCTTTTCTGATCTTTTCAATATTAACTTCTATAAATGTTTAAAACATTTTTTTCTTTATTTTTACAATTTAGTCATCTTAAAAGAAATAAATAAACTTTTTAAAGAAATAATAAAAATAAATATCCAAAGGGTTGGTTTAAAGTATTAAATAAATATTTTACTAAATAAATAAAATATAAAGTTTTGTTAAAATATAAATTTAAAAAATAATTTTAAAATAAATAAATACCTCTTTTTTAAAAATAATAATTGTGATGTTGTTGTTTTTATTGAATAATTGAATTCCTGAGTAATATTTATTTAAATATAATTAATTTAAAAAAACTAAGCAAATAAAAAAATATAATTAATTCTCGGCAATCAACAAATAAAAAAAAGAAATTATTTTATTAAATAAAATAATTTAAAACACGGCAAATGCTTTTAAATATTTGTTACTAATAAAAGCTGTTAGTGATAATAGGAAATAAAATAATAATTTTTAAAAATATATTTTTAATATAATAAATTATAAAACAAATAAATAAATATATTTACTATTTAAGAATTAATATTTAGAAAAAATAAAATAAATAATAGTAAAGGATATATAAAAAACTTAAATATTTCCTACAGATGGTGAGGCTTAAATTGCCTAACATTAAAAAAAAAATTCCATAAAATTTATTTTTATTCATCTCACAAAAGTTGGCCATAGGTCCACAGTATAAAAGAAAGGATAAACGATTTAAAAAATATGTATAAATAAATAAATTGATTTAAAAATGTGGATAATTTAAATATATTTTTATTTAAAAAATAAAAATTGTTTAAATTATTATTATTAAAAAATTCTAAAAAGTGACGACAATAAATAATTAAAGAAATTGAAAATTATGATTATAAAAAAATTAAAATTTTTTGAAATAAATAATTAAAATATTTTTAAAAATAATGTTTTTAGTTTTTTGTTAAAAAAATAAAATTAATAAAATCAGCGCACAGACTTTTAATTTTAAAAAAAGAAATCAAAAAATTCAAATCCATTCACAAAAAAAGCTTTAATTTAAATAAGGATGAGCTAATAATATATTATTATTATTTTAAATATAGCAAAACATTAAAAATTAAAAAAAAATTCACTCTCTCAAAAATAAAAACCTTTAAAAAATTCAAGAAGATATTTAATAATAATAAATAAAAATAATAATAATGTCAAATACAAATTGATGAGGAAATAAGGGAAATTGTAGTAGTTTTTATTTAAATTAAATATCATTTTTAGATATTTTTGAAGTTGAAGTAATTGATAAATTATTAAATTCTAAAATAAAAATATTTTTTTTAATAATTGTGCTTAACAACAATAAAAGAATGTATCATTTTTTATTAAAATAAATAAATAAATTTTAATTAAAAAAATAGACAAGAATTATTAATAAAAATGTGATTAATTTTTCTTTTTTTTTTTAATCTAAAGTAATAAAAAAAAGAAAATTATTTTTAATTGATAAAATGATAAAAGTTCTATTTTTAGATAAATACTAAATTCATATATTTTTAAAAATTAAATTCATTTATTTTTAAAAAAATTATAAATATATTTAAGAGATTTTTTGTTTTTTTTAAATAAAAGAAAAAAAGTTTTAGGGAGTAAATAAAATTATACAAAAATATTTATTAAGTCTGTCAAAGTGGTTGAGTGGAAAAAAGTCATATAAATATTTTTTAAATAAAGAAAAAAAATACTCCCATCAGCAGGCCCAGAACGCAAACAAAACGACCACCGACTGGTAAAAAGTTAAGAAATAAAACAAAAATTTCTGCTGTTGCTCAGAGAAAAGTAAAAAGGTGAATGAAAAAGCTTTTGAGTTGACTAAATAAATAAATAAATAAATAAATAACTTGTTCATAAAAAAGAATCGTTTTTCTTTTTTTTGTATGTAAAAAAAACTATTTTTTTATTTTTTAACTCTTTCAAATTATTTTCAATTGTGGGAATATTTTCTTTTGTTGAGAACAAAAGCTTTTCTTATTTTTTAAATATTTTAGAGGTTTTAGCTTTAAATTATTTTTTAGTAATTTGGGAAAATATTTTTTAGACATATATTCTAAATTATTTAAGTTTTCTTAATTATTTTAAAATAAATATTTTAAAATTAAAAAATATTTTTTTTTTATAAAAATTTGCTTTATTTCATTTATCTCTGCGCAAAAAGTAAACCTTTTTTTATTTTTCTTTTAATATATTTAAAGCCTAAGGCAAAATGTTGTGCATTTTGCACCAAATGCTTTTCGAAGAAAAGTGCTAGCAAACAAAAAAATATATAAATATTTTGCAACAAATTTTAACTAAAAAATTATATTTATAATTAATTGAATTCTCAAATTACTTGGAAAAATAAATTGATTCATAAAAATAAAAAGAAAATATACCTAAATTAATATATCTGTCTCAATGGAAATCCTTAGGGTAAAAAGTAAGTAGATTTGGGGAAAGACACAAAAAATATTTAGGAACAAAAATAAAATAAAATGTAAACCCCCCTATCTATCCCCTTCTCCACTTCCACTTTTTAAGGGATTTAGAGGGTGAAAGCAGAACAATCTACTACTACTACAACTAAATATATTTATATATTGACTGGCCCAACTCAACAAAACAAAAAAAAAGCCGCGGGCAGTCTAAATGAAATTCCTTGCCAATTGAAGAAATAAAAATAAGAAGAAAATAAAAGTAGCAGTTTGAATATAAATAAATAAATTTTAAGAAAAAGCCAAAGAATTTTAATAATAAATAAAATATTTTTATTAAAAAAAATAAGTTAAGTAAGTAATTAAATTAAAAATAAAATAATCTCTCTCAATTAAAGTGAGGGAGTGGTTATTAAACAATTGGATAAAATTTATATTTAATTTTATTTAAAAGAGGAGACTAAATAGAGCATTTAAATTTATTTTAAAAAATAAATGGAGCGTTTTCATATTTTTCATAAAAATAATTTTATTCCATTAAAAATAGTAAATAATAATGTTCATTGCCCATAAAATATTTAAAAAAAAAATTAATTAAATTATTTTTTGGTATACTAATTTATTTTTTAATATTTATTTATTTTATTCTTTTATAATTATTTACACTAAAAAATGAATTATTTATTAAAATAATATTCTAGTAAAGTTGACATAACTAATAGAAAAATAAAAAGTGTTTTTTTGTTTCTAATAATTCTACTGGAAATGACAATTTTTAAAATTAAATTGAAAAAAAATTTAATTTCTTTTAAAGTTATTTTTTTAAATAAATATTTTTATATTAAAAAATATTTTATTTAAGAAAACTCAATTAAAAATATTCTCATATTTATTTTAATTAAGTTAAAAAATTATTGGCAAAAATATTCTAACATTTAATAGACATATACATATTAAAAAAAATAAAAGAAATGTTTTATTAATATTGGCCCAAATGAATGAACGAATAATAAATAAAAAATATATTTATAATAAAGCAAAGTGTATATAAAATAATACGCGTGCGCGAAGAAAGTTTAGAAGAAAATAAATAAAACCTGTTAGAAAATAGGTTGTATTTAGGGCCATTTATTTAAAGAATTTAAAAAGTAGAAAATATATTTGGGTTTATTTATTGTAAAATTATTTTTGACTGTCAGGGTGAATTGGCTAAAAATAAATAAATAAATAGTACAAACAAAACTTTTGTTCCTTTTTTTATCCAAAATATTTAGTATTAATGTTAAAAGAAATTAAAAAAGATTTTCAAAAAATTAATATTTAGTCAAACAAACCAATTATATTGTTAATATTAATTTATTTTAAAAATAATAACCAAAGTTTATTTCCAATTAATAATTAAAGTACATTCACACAACTATTTTTATTTTTAAATTAATTAAAAAAAAAAATAATGGCATCACGTTGAGAGACTTCTCCGGTGAATAAATAAATATTTAGCTATAAAAAAATCATTAGCAATTTCACTAAAATATTAAAGTTAGAGAAAATAATTTTTTATTTAAAAAGTCAATAAAGAAATCAAATAAATATTTTTTTTAATTTTATTTAATAAATTTAATTATGAAATTTAAAAAATTATTTTTAATATTTATTTTTTTAATTATTTTAAATTTAATTTTGAGTGCTAAAGAAGAAAAAGAAGAAGGAGAAAGTTCAAATGATAATAATGATAATAATAATATAATAATAATATCTCATGCTGAATCTGTTCAAATTGATTCAGCTTCATTAAAAGGAGTATTTAGTGAAGGCAGTGAAAGTGAAAAAGAAGAAAATTCAAAAAATAATAAAAAAGATTTAATAAAATTAAAAAAAAGTAAAAGTGAAGGATCACTTAAAGAAAATTTAAAAAGAAAGGAAATGTTAAAACGTAAAAGTTTTGAAGCTGAAAAAATTATTAAATTAAAAGATTATGAAGAAAATAAAAAATTAAAAGGAAATTTTATTTATAAAAAAGAAATAAAAGAAAATAATAATAATGAAAATAAAATTGAAATAAAAGGAAAAGAAATTATTAAAGAAATTGAAGATCAAATAAAAGACAAAGAAAAAGTAAAAAATGAAATTAAATATATAGGAGAATCATCAGTAAGTGAAATTGAAGAAATTGAAGAAAATAATGATGAATTAAAATTTAAACCGTTTAAAAGAGTAACAGAAATTGAAAAAGTAGAAGAAGAGAATAAAAGAAATACAGTAGAAGAAGAGAATAAAAGAAATACTAAATCATTTAGAGTAATAAATGAAATTGAGGAAATAGAAGAAGAAGAAGAAGAAGAAAATAAATTAATTAGAAGAGTAAAAAAAGATAAAATAAATGTTAATATTAACACTCCTTTGTTATATTATAATAATAAAACTTCTCCTAACGTTGAACCACAAAACACAACACAAAATATCCCAGATAATATTGAAAACATTGAAAAAAGAGAAATGGCAGAGAAACAGGTTAAAAAATATAAAAATTTAAATAAATAAATATTTTTAGTTTAAAAGAGATTTTTTAAAATTTAATAAAATTTTAACTGAATGGGAAGAAAGAATTGAATGGAAATTAAATCATCAATATACTTTAGAAGAAGAAAATAAATTAAATATAAAAAATAAAAAAATAAATAAAGAGGCTTTAAATGGTATTTAATAAATTTAATGGGTCCACCCCTGAATATCGAAACCCTGAATATCTAATTAGCCAATTGGTCCAATTGCCAATTCGGTCAAATCTCTTACAAACTAGTTGGTCCCGTGCAAACTTGGACCTATTGGGGGTGTTCTATTACTTCTCCATTTTAGAGCCCATGGCCAGTTGGTTTTCGTGCAAACTTGGACATACAAGGAGTGTTTTATTACTTGATCGAACTGGCAGTTTGGCAAACTGGCTAATTAGATATTCAGGGTTTCGATATTCAGGGTTGATCCCAATTTAATAATATTTAATTTAAATAATATTTTAATAAATATATTAATTAATTTTAGAAGCTAATAAAAGATATATTGAATTAATTAAACAAAAAGAAAATAAAAAACAAATAAAAAATGATAATAGTGAAAATAAATCAGAAGAAAAAGAAGAACAAATAAAAAAAGAAAATAAAAGAAAATATTCTTCTTATTATTATTTTAAATTTGGATTAAAATTAAAAGAAGCTTCTAAACAAATTTTTAAAAAATCAATAATTGATTTTATTTATGAAAATGAAAATAAAAAATTTAATTTAATTAAACAAATTATTAAAAATAAAAAAGAAAAAGAATTTTTAAATAAAATGATTGAAGATGAAAATTTAAAGAAAATAAAAAATTTTGAAATATTTTATAAATATAATATTATTAAAGAATTTTTTAAAAATTGGGAATGTGAAAAATATTGGAATTCAGCAGAAATTAATTTAGAAAGATTAAGAAAAGAAAACAGAAAAAATAATAGAAAAATATTAAAAGAATTTAAGTCTGATAAGGTTATTTTATTTTATTTAAATTTAATTAATTAATTAATTTAAGAATAAATATTTATATATTTTAAATTGTCAAAAAATGCAAATGGCATCAAATAATTTATTTGCATATTTAGATATTGTTTATTATTTAGATGGGAATTTACCTAATGAAGAAGAAAATAAAAGTAAAAAAATTAAATATTTTTAAATTAAATTATTTTTTAGAAGTTCTTCCCTTAGATTTTCTTGAAAAAATACCAATTAGACCAAAATTAGTAATTGGAGAAATTAATAAAGGTTATGAAATTGAAAATTTAATTAAAGAATTTGAAGATATTTATTTAAAATTTCATCAAGATTTAACTATTCCTTTAAATTTAGAACGTTTTAAAAATCTTGAATTTATTAATGAATGCTTTAATTTTAATAATAATAATTGGCAAAATAATTTTAATGAATTTATGAAATTATCAGAAGAAAAACAACAAAATAAATTTATTAAATTAATTCGTAAAACTACAGAATTTTTGTAATTATTTACATATTTTTAATAAATATTAATTATTCTTTTTTTTTAATTTAAGATTTAAAAAAAATAAAGATAAATTAAATAAAACATTATTTTTATTAAATGATAAAATATATATTGAAAATAAAGATTTTAATAAAGAATTAAAAACAGAATATTTAATAAATTGGACAAATATTTTCTTCAAAAACGAAGTTATTTTGGGAGAAGCAAAAGTAACAAATAAATTATGTAATTCTTCTTTACAAAAAGTTTCAAGTAGTGAATATAAAGAAGATATGGACAAAATTAATTTTTATATAAAAAGTTGGAAAAATGAAATGATAAAATTAGATTTAGAATATAAAGGTAATAAAAAAATAAAATTAATTTTTAATTTTTTAAATATTTAAAAAATATAACAATTTTTTAAATTAAGATAAAAATAAAGAATTTTTAAATATAATAGAAGAAAATGCCCTAAATACAAAAATATTGTTTGAAAAACAGATAGAAGAAATAAAAAATAATATTAATTTAATTGAAATTCATGCAAATAACAGGTGGAATTTTAAATCATTAAATAATAGATTTGGAAATGCTGAAGAAAAAATTAAACAAATAATTGATGAATGGAATAAAAGGTTAGAATCAGATGATGTTGAAATCAAAATTAAACGAAAAAGAAGAGATAAAAACGTTAATAGAATTAAAGAAAATGTAAAAAGAAAATTTTTTTTTGATTTTTTTAAAATTATTATAATACACTTTTCAAGAATCTTTTGACTTGAAAAACTTAATTTCTTTAATTTTTCAAAAATTCTATAATATAATTATTAATGTAATTTTAATTTAAGCGAACAACACTTGCTGATTTGCTTCTTAAAGAAAAAAACAACTCTTACAAAACTAAAATTGATAGTAAACCAAAAAATGAAACAAATTCAAAAAATAATATATGCACAAAGTCTATAAAAAAAGCTTTTTCTCAATTACTTGGTTGTCTTATTGTTTAATTATCATTATATTGTACACAAAAAAACAATTTATTTATTATTTAAATAAAATTTAAAATAAAAAAATTTACATTTTAATCAAGCAAATATGGAATTGTCTTAGGCATTTTTGCCTTTTTTCCACGTAAATGACTTCTTTGTTTTAAAGCATTCCCAAATAAAGTAAAAACTTTATTGGCCACAACAAATTGAAAGATGGCGTCTTCTTTAGGAATGACTAAAAAAATAATAAAAATTGTTATGAAAATAATTAATTACCAATGACACGATCACGCTTCGTAATCATTTGAAAAGTAGATTTTGATTCATGCAGTACAATTCCATATAGTCCAATCTGAAATATTTAAAAAAATCTACCAATTTAAATGATCAGTCTATTTTTAAAATTTTATTATATACCTGTGTTTTATTAGAAGCATCTGTTACTCTCAATATTGCTCCATGAAAATCCATTCGTAGCAAACGTTCGTCCAATTGTTCATTACAATGTGTTAGTAGCGTCTTAAAATACGACAGCCAAAGTTCATACAGTGGAAATAGTTTCTCGTATCTAAAAATATGTATTATCGTATTTTCCTATATTATTCTTTAAAATTCACTTCAAGTCGGTGCATCGTTTCAAGCCACCAGCCCGTCTTATTAAATTTTCTGGTGCTTTTCGACGTATAGGACGTTCGCGACGTTTCTGTTTTTCAAAATTAAATATTTTAACACGAGCATCATCTCTTCCCGTGTTACCTTGCATTCCTATTTATGTCCTAAAAACTAAATAAAATTAGCCAAGTTTTTTGAAATTAATTAAATGAAAAAAGTACTGTTTTGTAAATAAATCAGATATTTTCTACATATTTCTAATTTTTTATCATTCATCCAAATATATATCACAAAATAGAAAGAAAATATTTAAAATAAAATGTCAATAAAGGATGTTTAATTTTTTTCCACCTGCTAAATTTTAGTTTTATTTAATTTCAATTATTTAAATTAAACTAAATTTATTAAAGATACGCATTTTTACTAGAAAGTGGAAAAAAATATTTTAAAAGTTGTCCGAATAAAATTTAATATAGAAATTAACATTATTAGTACTGGAAAGTGACCATCCAAATTCTACTTTATTGCAAACAAAAGTACGAATACGAAATTAATAATTTTATAAGCGGACTGACGGAAAAATGCAAATACACACATATCTTGCACGTATGACAATGTTAAAATAGAACTAAAAATTCAAAAGGCAAAATTAAATTGCATTCATCATCGAATTAATTTTAAAGAAAATCTTTGATAAATTTTAGTTGCAATTTATTTTCTTCTATGAATCTTTATTGGATATTTTAGAAACTTTTCATTTATACATATTTAAAAATTTTTTATTCATATGCGCATATATGCATATTTCCGCCAACAATTTTATGAATAAACACTAATTGTAAGGATATATCACTCATAAATTTAGTTTAAAAATTATCTCGTATTCGCCTTATATCTATTATAACAAAATATTTGGTTTAGCAAATAAAAAATAGTCAAGAGTTTAGATAAGAAATTAAAAATAATTTAGTATTGTGAATTTACTCGAAAATGTAAAATACGAATAAAATCCAAAAAAAATATCATTAATTAAAGAAGATTAAACTTGATCTAAAGATAACAATTTTTTACGCTTTTCGCCCACAGAACCAGTAGAATTACCTTCTCTTTTTAACTGTCTATAAATGTTTTAAAAATTTATAAATAAAATTTGTTATATTTAAAAACCACTTTTTTCTTTCTATGGCCTGTTCAACATTATGCAATTTACGAAGAAGTTCACGGCGTTTAGAACTTCCTTGTGATTGACCAACTTCTGTCACTTAAAGTATTTTATATTATACAATACTATAATATTATTACAATACTAAAGAAAATGGAGCGAAACTTCCGGAATAAAATTTCTGGAACGAAAAATTATCTAACCGGAAGTATCGAAATGCAAAGGTAATAACCAATTATTTTTCTGTAAAAACGTGAACAAAAATAAAAAAGTGCATGTTAATATTAATAAAAACCTTCATCAACAGCTTCGAGTTTTATTTTAACATCAGAGTAATCGTTAGTGTTTTTTGATGAATGAAGGTTTAATTCTTCGTTAATAAACGACTCTTCCTTTTTTATCAATACCTTATTGATATAATTGGAATGATTTGAACTAATTATTGCTTCTTCATTATTTTTATCTTCACAATCGCTTTCGGCACTGCTGATTTCTCGTACCATTTCATCCAAAGTTAATGAACTTGAAGTTATCTGAGGAATTCCTTCAGAACATTGCAACTTTTTCAATGAAGAAACTGAAGAAGCAGTTAAAAAAGATTTTTGTTCATGCTGCTTCCGACTTAACAATTTTTTCTTCGATAATTTACGTTTTGTTTCTTCAGTTGAAGAGGAAGTTGAGGAAGAGGTTGATGAAGATGATATAGAGGATGAGCTACTCGACAAGGAAGATGATCTAAATTTAAATAATGCTTAACTAATTCAAGAATTATTTATAAGTGAAATTTGAACCTTGTTTTTCTTTTGCCATCTGATTTTCTGATAATTTTTGCAGAATGTTGCTTTCGATCACCACTCGAATCAATAGAATCTTTTCGCTGTGGAAGGCGATATGCAGCCGGCGCGTCATCGTTATCCTCGCCTTTAATTTTATTCTTCAATGTACGCGAATAACTTTTGGTACTACTTAACTTTCTGAAATTTAATTTAGTGAAAATAAAATAACAAAATAAACAAACCGTTTACGAGATTCAAATGAATGACAACTTTCAATTGAAATTTTTCTACTTTCAAAATCAGCAAAACCCTGAGATGAATTTTTACTATCTGGTCGTTCACTAATCGGAGGTGTCTTCGGCCCTTTAAATTTATTTTTTGAAGTTTTATGTGTGAGTAAAGAACCAAGAGTTGCATTTGATTCACGAGAAAGAGAGGCAAATGTATCGGAAGAATCATTTGAAGAAGACCTATTTATTAAAAATTCAACTACGAAGGGACAAAACATTACAAAAACCCCGATACAGATCTCATGTCAGCATAAATGAACCATAGTTTAAAGCTACCTGTTTCTTTTTGTCGTATTAGTAAAAGATGTTTGAATGTTTTCCAATTTGTCACACTCATTAAATGATGCTGAAGAAACAGATGAACCATTAGAAGCATTTCTCCGACTACAAACTGTTCGCGATTTCTTTACATCTGGTGAAGTACTATTATTAACGGATTCTCTCCTTCTTTTATCATGTTCTACATCAGATCTGTCAGAGCTTTGTCGCTTTAATTTTCCTGACTTTTCTTCTTGTTCTGAATGATCACTCTCTTTACGTTGGGAAGAATTAGAACGCTTGTATGATAAATGTCGTTGAGAACCATAATCCTATAAATGAAGAAAAATTATCAGTAACTAAAATGAAAAATTACAGAAGAAGAATTTGATGAACTACGATGACGCCTTCTAATTGGCCGTTCAACCATATCAACAACCATCTCATCACGTCCTTTTAATGTTCTTCCATCGCTCCGACTAACAGCAGAATTGGAAGAGGATCTAGCCCATGGGTCGGAATAACTGCTGAATGGACCATTTGCCAATATTCGACGTTGATGACCTGCTCAAAAAATGAAATAATCACTTTTAAAATAATCAAATCAAAATTAATTGTAAGTTTTTACAAATCTAAAAATAAAAAATACCGCGTTCTCCTCTCTGTGATTTACCAGATGTCTCTATCACTGGATGTTCAATAATAGAATCAATAAGTGAAGGAATGTCAGGCTTAAATGGTTAGTTAAATAAAAATAAATATAACTAATCAACCTTTACAGTAATATTAGATCTTATTGAGGGTCTTGAGTCTTTTGTACTGTGAGATGAAGCAGAGACAACAGAAACGGCCTCCACAACAACACGTGGAGGATTTAGACGACGGTTTTGAAAATAAATTCCAGTCTTGCTTCTGAAGTGTAAATTCAAGATCAGAGAAAAACAATTGTACTCACGTGTTAGAAAAAGAAACAAAGACTGAATCTTCAGTTTGGATGTGATTTGGTGAAACACTTGCCATAGGTGGACTCAAACTGCTTCTATCAACATCATTTAAAGTTCCCAATTGATTTGATTCATTCAATGGAAGTATTTCTCCTCCTTTCTGCCGACGAGTCAATTCGCGAGCTTTTTTGAGACCTTCCATCCAAGCAACGCTTTCAGTACTTGAAGGAGGTAGTGGTGCCGCCGGAGGAGGAGGTGGTGGACGGGTGAGCAATGAAACTGAGGGAGGTGGAGCAAACACAGTTGAAAGTAATGAAATCTGGATAATTTGAGTTGATTATTAAATCATTAAAATAAAACTGGGAGTTAAAATCACTCTTTTATATACTTCTATAATTTAAGATGAAATATTTAAAGGATAAGAGACGGCAGATAACTTTTTAATATAAACATTTGTATTTCATAAAAATAAACTTACAGGTGGTCCAATTGGCGGAGGAATGCTTGTCAAATTTGTCGATTTGTTATTGTAGTAAATTGGAACTTTTCCAACTCCAGTAATAAGGGTTGAGGACGGTGAGGTTGAAACGATCTGGATACGAGGTCGCTAAATAAATGTAAAAATTTAAATATAAGTATATTTTTTTTCAACATACTTGAACTTGTGTTTGTGCACAGTGACGAAAACGACACGTATCGCCATTCTTGCAAATCCCACGGAGATAGAAACGGCATATTTCCTTTTCACGAGGTTGACTAGTTCGGATAGGCTCAACAGCAAAAGAAGGTGGTATGGATACAAATGTAGGAGTTTCGTTTAAATTTGATGCCATAAGTGATTTTGGACGAATGCTTGGCTGTGAAGAGCTTGCCATAATTGGAGGTGAAGGAATTTTCTATAAAAATATAAGAACGCATAATTAATGAAAAATTTTCATAAGTTAGGACATAATATGAAAATTTTATATTTTCTGGCACTATTAAAGATGAGGGGGCTCTTTCTGCGGATTTTTTCTGCGGACAAATTATATAATATTTGTCTATGTTTTTTGATTGATTTTTGATGAAGGCAATAAGAGGTGTACAATTGTTAACAAATCGTTTGCATGGGTAAAAATTGAAACATGATTCCAAAAATTATAAAATAATTAGAAATATCACCAAAAAGCACATTTGGATCTATTGGGAGTGTTTTATTACTTCTCCATTTTTGGGCACATGACTGGTTGGTCTTCGAGCAAACTTGGACCTATTCGTTGAAATTTATTCTAAATATTTTATTGTTCGTGTGAAGGCAAAACACAATCAGACAAAAATACCTTCTACACATTAGAGTAAATTTCAACGAATAGGTCCAAGTTTGCTCGAAGACCAACCAGCCATGGGCCAAAAAATGGTGAATATAACACCCCTTATAGATCCAAATGTGCTTTTAGTGATATTTCTAATGTACTACCAACCATTGCTGAAGCCCCTATTCTTGTAAGCTGATTTTGTTGTATAATTGTAATAAAAATTTTTAAGATTTTGAATCATTTTTAGTGAATAATTGTTTGAAAAAAAGTAAATGACTAATTTAAAGAAATGTAAGTATACCTGTAAATCAATTACACCTATTTTTCCTTAAGGCAAAAATCAAATTAAGCATAATACTAATATATGCGAATAAAATTTGTCCGCAGAAAGAGCCCCCTCATCTTTAATAGTGCCTATTTTCTAACTAAAAAATGTAGTTTGATCCAGAATTACTCAAGGAAATAAAAAGAAACAACTTGGTTAATTTCATCCTCATCATCCACAATCTCGCCTTCTTCCAATTCTTCATCTACAAATGTTAGTTGCTCTTCCTTATCTTTATGCAAATCGCTATCTTCAGTATGTGTCTCGCAGTCATTATTATTAAAATACATTTTATCAACATTTTTAACTTCTAAAAATAAAATATTTCACAAAAGGACATATAAATAAAATTAAAAACCTTTATCTTTAAAGGATTCAACAAAAGAACTTTCACCTTCTGAATCGCTTACACAAACCATCTGAAATTATGCAAAATCAATTAAATAAACATAAATTAGAACAACCTCATTTTCTCTTGAATCCTCAGTGGATTCTCGGAAATGTGTGTTAGAATCAATAATTTCAAAATTTACTTTAGCTTCAACCTCATATTCATCATAATCATCGTAGTTAAGATCGTTATTGTCCAATTTGACCATGTCCTCTTCTTCGTTGCTAACTGACTGTGAATTAGGATAGTCTTCACTACAGGAAAGCACGACATGATCTTAAGATAAAAAATAAAAAGACGTAAATCAGAAAATAACTACGGAAATTGGTGTTATATCAAGAGATTTTTAAAATAAATTTAAACAAACGTCACGCAAAAAAAGTAATAGAAAAACAAACCTTCATTTACTTCAACATTATCATTAATATAACCAGTAAAATTCACATATTCCTTATTTTCTTCAGTTTCCCCTTTCTGATAATCTTGTAAATTTTCAGAAACATATGATCCATTGTTTGAACTATCTGACATTCTCTGATATGACTTATTTACATTTTTACTTTATAAAACAAATAAACCTAGCTTTGTCTTAGAGATTTGTTGAGAAAATCAAATCTTTACTTAACAAAAGCACTAAAGATCCAACTTGAACAGCGGCACGGCCTGACAATTTATTGAAAGACAACAATGTGTTATCCTGTAGTATTAGGCAGGATTAGAGAATAGAATAAAAAGTGTATATAATAATTATGTAAAATGGGAATTTGTTTTTCTTATCTTTTTTGATCTTTATGTAAATAATTAAATTTAACAGGGTCACATTGAACTAGCGGATCTTTTTAAGGTTTCATCTTCTTTTTTTTCATTATTGGATTTTTTTCTAGTCGATTTTTAGGTTCGAATATTTAGATTAATCGACCAGTTGAAGCGCTTTTGCATTTGTCGACCGTCAATCTAGAATAATCAATGAAGACTTTTTCAGGAATCGAAAAGTATTAATAAAGCAACTGCTGAACAAATTTAAGGGTACAGCCCGACTAGGCGCGGGCCGACTAGGCGCGACCGATTAGGCGCAAGGCGAGCCCTGATTAAAATATTAACTAACAATAAGTAAAGATAAAACAATAATTTTGGAAATGTTCCGTTATATTCGACCACATTTTGTTTTAAATATTCGTCCAATTTTTAATTTAAATTATGTGCAACAGATTTCTGAAAGCAAAGGAATTTGTTTTCGTCAGTTCTCTTTTACAAGCAAAGTTGAAGGTTTTATTTTTTTAAATAACGCTATTTCATTTTAGATCGTTATTATACTACAAAGCACGAATGGATTGAATTAGATAAACCTGTTAAAGCTGAAATAGGAACTGTTGGAATTACTGATTTTGCACAGGTTTGTATTAATTTCATTCTTTTCATTGGATTTATATTTTAAATTTAAAAAATAACTTTTAAGAAATCTCTTGGTGATGTTGTCTATGTAGAATTACCTGAAGTTGGTGCCCAACTAGTCAAGGATGAAACTGCCGGTACAATCGAAAGTGTTAAGGTTTTTTAAATAATTATTAATTTTGAAATTTACGCTTATTCTGAAAAATTTTTGAACTCGAAATTTTGAATAATTTGTTTGAAAAAACTTTTTTCAATTTGAGGCTGCTTCTGATTTGTATTCACCAGTAAGTGGTGAGGTTATTGAACTTAACGCAAATGTTCAAGATAAGCCACAATTGGTTAATAAATCCTGCTTTGAGAAAGGTTTTGTTTTTAAATTTATCTTTAAATTTTTATCTATTTCTTATAGGTTGGCTTTATAAATTAAAAATCATTGATCCCAGAGAACTTTCGCAATTAATGGACGAAAAGACTTATGAAGAGTACGAAGCGAATGAATCAAACAATTAAATTTGACAAGAACACAAAATTTTTAGAT
The DNA here is from genome assembly GCA_015183035.1 of Meloidogyne chitwoodi. Lineage (NCBI taxonomy): Eukaryota > Metazoa > Nematoda > Chromadorea > Rhabditida > Meloidogynidae > Meloidogyne > Meloidogyne chitwoodi. The sequence goes on from JACZZP010000017.1 coordinate 1,318,933, forward strand.
TAAACTTTTTGGAAAATGCCTTTCGTTTGCAATATAAAATAATTTATTCTAAAATTTTATATAACCTTACATTTTTATTAATAATTTAATTTTAAGGTTTATTTTGTTACTACAGAAAGTCAAAAGGATTAGTAAAGTAAAAACTAATATTTTGGAAAATTTAATTTTATAAAAACAACTATTTAATTAGAAAAATTTTTCCTCCTGACATTTAATCGAATTAAATATGTAGAGCATAGTCCTTTTCCAGTTCAGATCAAAAACAGTTGTTTATTTGCTGAGGAAATAAAATTAATTAAATTCGCTAATCTTTTAGGATTTAATAACAATTGACTTTTAAAATTAATTGCTTTTTAAATAGTCACAACAAATTAAGATTTAGATAACAGATTTTAAGTCATGTAAATTATATTTTTTAGATAAGAACAAATTGAAAACAAAAGTTTATTCGATATAAAGAAAATTCATTTAAATAATATCTCATTAAAATAAAAATCAACAAAAATTAAAATTATTTCAGTTTAGTTGTATTTTATACATTTAACAAACCCGCAGAAGGCTTACAACATATATTTAATTAACTTTTAAACAATTCAACAAATTTAATTATTACATAATATCAAAAAAGCTTCATGTTTTGGTTTTGAGCAGGGGATATAGGAAAAATTATTAGTTTATCTTTATGTCTATAAGCAAAATCTCCAATTGATTTAAATTGCAATAATTTTAAAGAAATAATAATAAAACAGCCGCTTAATATTCTGTCACCATTTGTCTTAATATTTTCGTTTGTTCAGTCGTTTGTTCATTTCAATCATTTTTCCTCCCTCACATATAATAATTTCTATTTAGTTGTTCTTTAACTATCATCATCACTTTTACTTGTTCTAAAACTATCAAAACATAAAATCATTGCACAATTTTGACAATTGACATAAATGAACAACATTCTTACAAACTTTTTATTTTACAACTTTTTTTACAGAAATGAAAGAAATTCTTTTAAATAAAATTCGAAATAAATTCCATTGTCAGATTAAAGATTATCTATATCTTTAGGGTTTCCAAAAATAAACTCTTTTTTATTTTTTTAATATAAGTATATTATATGTATTTTTATTAGGGTGAGTCATAAAAAATGTGCCACCTCGAATTTGCATTACAAGAAAATTTTTATCTTCACTGTTACTGGTCCATTTAGAAAGTTCTATATGTCATTCGATAGCTTACACTTAGAACTTCCTAATGGCATTTACATTTTATTTTTATATAGTTTATACGATTTGTTACTGATTTTTGAAAAATGCAGCCAAATAATCAAGTTCGCGCGCGCATGCCTAAAAAATTCTAGCTGGGCTTACAGTGATAAAGGCAACTAAAAACATTAATAGAGCGTTAGTCTAGGATGTTATCTATAGTTCTACAAAGAAAAAATGGTTAAAAAAATTAATGGGCGGCTACACGAGCCTCTAGCGCAACCTAAGCTTTTACGCCTAGCCTCGGCGGATTTGAAGCAGTACTCGAAGCCATCGAAAAGAATCCCACCAAAAGTATTTTTAAAATGCTTAAAGTACTCGGGTCTTAATTGTCAACTATATTTCCGCCATACACAAAAATTTTCGTAATCCTCAGGTTGACGTCGGCGACCACGTTTTTGCATATTGCTCTCTAAAAAATTCAGAAGCTGGGATAGGAACTTCTCTCTCATCATGCTTATAGCCCTAATCTTCCCCTATATTATTAATTTTTGTTCGGTCCGCTCAAGCGTTTCCTTCGCGAAATACAACTCGATAATTAGGGGACGTCTGTCAGCAATTTTTTGGTATAAATCGGCAAGCTGGCACAAAAATGAAGTTTTAAAGCTGCCAGATTTATAGGGACAATGTATTTCATCGAATGGATTGACTTTGATTCATCCGATTCCAATGAAAACATGTTTTTTTAAGTTTTTTTAAGGTGGCTCATTTTTTATGACTCACCCTAAGTATGTACAATTAATTTTTTATCCAAAAATTAAAGAAATTTTTGAAAATTTTTAGTTCCTTTAAATATTTTATTTCCTAAACTATTTCACAGCTGGTAACAATAATAAAAATTTTTTATTTATTGTCTTTAAAATTATCAGAAATTGCTTCTAAAGTTTTTTTATTTATATTAAAAAAAGAACCAAATATATTTTTAATAAAAATCAAATCCATATTTTTAATTTTTATCTTATGATCTAACTAAAAATCTACATAATTTTTATGCCATATCTGTTCAGTTATTCTTCATTTTTTGCTTTATTGCCATTAAATAGTGCAAATGAAAAAAGGAAAGCGGCCAGCGGCTGCTCATTCTTTCTTATTATTATTTTATTATTATTATTATTATTGTCTCCTCTTTAACCATCTAAGGGACTTTTCCTTTCTTAACAACGTTTTCGACTGGCAGCAATTGCGTTGAGGAGGGGATGGGGCAAAATAAGGTTATTATGCATTTATATTATATATTTGGAGAATGCTTAGAAAAGGAAAAGAAGTCCTTTTTTTTAAGTACTCCTCCTTCATGAAAATATTTCTAAAACGACGCCAATTTGTTGTCAATATTTTTGTTAATGTATTGTTATTTTTAAGCCACACATATTGAAATTTTTCAAAAAAATCCATTAATAATTTAAATGGAAAAACGTGAAATATTTTTTTATTTTTTATAAAATTAATTTTTTTCAAAAATTTATCAAATCACAAACAAACATTTATTTTATTAGATCCAATTTTTGTTGGTAGCCATAAATCAAATAAAAAAACAAAACTTTACCTTTCCGTTTCTTGTTTTGTAAATACACAGATCATCGTCTGATTGAGGTCGACAGGCCTTTTTAACCAATAAAAAAGGTGCTTTTTATTCCAAATCCCTTTTTTCTTTTTTATTTATTGCCAGTTGGAAATTTTTCTGTTGGACCAACTAATCTATTCCTTTACCTCTTAAATATTTTTTTAGTTTATGTCTGATCAGATTTCATTTCCTTTATTCTCTTTTGCCTATTGAGGTTATTGCCTGTAAATGAATCTATGGCTCTTTATATTTTCATTATTTTATTATCCGATTAATTTTTATTTATTTTATAAATAATTATAGATTGTTTTTAATTGGTTAAAATTTTAATTTATCTTATAATAATATTTATTTTTTTATTAAAGTAACTAAATTTTTATTTAAAATTAAGAATAAGCTACATAAATTTCATTAAATTGACATTGATATGTTTAAATAAATATTAGACTTTTGTTTATACTAATTCTTTTTATTTTTAATTTAAAGTACATTTATGTATTTATAGCTTTCTTTTTAGAAATACCCAAAGGAGTAAAATAATATAAAAAATGAGTGAAATCCTAAAAATTTAAATAATTTATTAAATGAGGTTCATCAAATTTACAACTTTTATGTCCAAAAATAAATGTTACAAATTCATTTTTTCATAGATTGTGTTAAATTTCCTTCTAGCCTAATTATTGGATAACTTACCTATCTATAGGTGAGCAGTGATTGGAATTTTTGATTTTGCTCATACTACATACCGGCTAATGTTTTCCCTCATACATCTTCTCATACCTATACTTTTTTAGGCCTAATCTTCATACTGAGATATGAGTATTATTTTTGTATGACCTTCCAATCACTGTAGTGGATAATAACCTTTCTTTGGAGAGTTTTCAGAGTCAATCCCATCCAATCTTTTTATATTTTCTGAGGCTATCTATACCTATATAACTTAAACTTTTTTAAATTTTTACTTTGTAATTGGCCATTCTTTTTGACAAATTTCATTTCTGCCCTGCAGCGATGCCCTTTCTGCGTGAAAATCGACATTTAGCTTATCAATATCTTCCTTTTTATGAAAAAAAGTAAAAAAAAAAGCAAAAGAACAAGGAGACAATTTAGAAAGACTAAAGGAATTTAAAAAATATGAAATAGTGCGAAATAAATTTTTTTTACTTCCTTATTTTGTTTAAATAAATAAATGTTTTCTGTACTTTTATTACTCAGATATTCTCTTTTAAATTAAAATATTTTTAATTATTTTCTATTAAATTTATTTTATTTATTTCTTAATTTAAAAGACAATTTTTTCTCACTAAATACTTATAAGGTAGTTTTTTCAGTTAAATTGAATATATTTTGTTAAAAAATAATTTTACATATCCCATGGGTTTTTTTAAATTGTTCACAACTTTTTATTAAATTGATGAATTTAAATTTTTTTTCAATTTTACCAAAATTTTTTCCATCAGAAAATTTTGATTACTTTTAAGGGATATTGTATTTAAATTTCCCAAATGTATATTTTTATAGAATTTACACAAAAATTATTATTATTAAAAAATATAATTTAAAATTTTATAAAATATACTTTAAATTGAAGTCTTTTAAATAATTTATATTTTAATAAAATATAAAAGTATTATTATTGTCTCATCCTAATTTTATTCAAAATAAAAATATTTAACACATTTAATAACCTTTTTTTTTTAATTTACTAAAAATTTATTAAGTTGCCTTTTTTATTTCATTATTTATTCATTCAATGAGAATCTGTCGGATAGAATTCTCACACTCACAAATAAAATAATAAATTTATAATTTTTATAAAATATTTATAATACTTAGATTGTATTAAAATATTTATATTAAATAGTTTTGTTCTCTTCCACAAAAATAATTTTAATCAAATAATAATAAAAAAACTTTACTCTTTCTTCATATTTTTAATTCTTTTATTTTTTATAAATCCATTTTTATATTTTAATTTTTTTAGCAAATGCTTCAATGATTGAAGAAAAAGAAAATAAAATAATAAAATGTTCACAATGTAAAATAAAATTGTTTAATAATTATTTATTATATTCCCCCTATTCAACAAAAATTAATTTATTAAAAAAGAAGCAAAATATTGGTAAGAAAAATATTATTTTGTGATTATATTTTTATTTAAAAAAATATTTTTAATTTTATAAAAATAATAAAAATATTTATTTAGTAAAAAAACAACTAAATAAAATTATTTCAAATAAGGAAAATAAATTGGAAAGAAATAAAGAGAAAAAGGAATATTTAATTCGTCATAAGAGAATAATTAAAATAAATAAGGTTTTTCAAAAAAAAAATAATTTATTTAAATTTTATTAAAAAAAGGATTTGAGATGGAGGAGAAGTCAACAACATTTTACAAAAAATAATTTAAAAAATTTTTATTGTTCACATTCTAGTTTAAAAATTTTACTTTTTATTTTTCTAAGTGCCATCAATGCTTTTTGCCTTAGACATTTTGGTTTATTTAATTTTAAAAATTTAATTTTTTAAATTTAATTTTAGGTGCTAATGCTACTTTAATGAGCAATGAACATTCATCAAAAAATGGTAATGATGACCAATCTATTAATTGGGAGGAGAATTCACAATATATCAATGAACATCATCCAAAGAATGGTCTAAACACAACTTATATTTCTCAGGTTTTTTTATTTTTTATGAGAAGATAAAATAAATTAAAAGTAATAGTATTACTTTTATTAATTTATTTAAATGTGCTCTTTGGTTTAGTGGAGTAAAGCTTTTAACTTTTGCTAAACTTTACCTAGGATCAAGGTCTAGAATGACAATGATTATATATTGCTATTATATTATTTGTCATATGAGGCAAAAATTGTGCTGAAATTTATTTATATATGAGTCATACTTTTTGCATCATTTCTTTAATTTTATTATAATTTGAGTAATTTTGAGTGTTTAAAAATTAATTAAAAAAATAAAAACATTCCAAATAATTTCAAATTTGAGATACTCGACAGATTAACAGATGGAACTATTTATGACAAACGATTAAGGCCACGTTATAGTGAAGGAGCCGTTGATGTAGGGATATCAATACATATCACTTCAATAAGTGCTGTTTCAGAAGTTGACATGGACTTTACTTTAGATTTTTATTTGAGACAAACTTGGTATTTTATTTAATTTAATTAATAATTATTTTATATGTATAATTTAAGGTATGATAATAGATTAGCATTTGCCCAAATTGATCCAGAATTAGCCAGGAGAATAAAGAAATTAACTGTTGGTGTTGAATATTTGGACCGTTTATGGAAGCCTGACACTTTTGTAATTTAATTAAAAAAAATTAAATATATGTATTTTAAGTTTCCTAATGAAAAAACATCAATGTTCCACGTTGCTACAACACCCAATACATTTTTGAGAATAGAACCTGATGGAAGGGTTTGAACTTTAAATTTTATATTTTTAATAAATATTTTATTTTTTAGATATATACATCACAAAGAATGACAGTAAAGGCAATGTGTCCAATGGATTTAGCTATGTTCCCAATGGATTCACAAACCTGTAAACTTGGCTTAGAAAGTTATGGTTATGATGTTGATGATATTGGTTGATAAATTAAAAATTAAAAGTTTTATTTAAATTTCAATAGATTATTACTGGGGTGAGAGACGATCTGATGGAAAGAAGGCAGAAGATGCTGTAAGGTTTTGAAAATATTTACCTATTTTGAGTTTTCTTCGCTAATAACCCTTTACAGTATTTTTCTTCAAAATATCCTAATCAAAACTAAAATAAAAGTTTTATTATATTTATTTATTTTTTTAATTAATAAGGTTGCCTTTGATAAACTTTTTCTGCCTCAATTTCATCCAGAAGGGTACAGAGTGACAGGTACTCATGTTCGAACAGCTTCTGGTGAATATGCTCGTCTTTATATTGAAGTTGTTTTGACAAGGAATTTGGGATTTTATTTAATGAATATTATAATACCAGTAATTTTAAAAAATATTATTTACAAAAATATTATTTTACTATTTATTAGTCTATGCTTATTGTATCAATCTCTTGGGTATCTTTTTGGTTAAGTAGAGAAGCATCTCCTGCTCGTGTAGGATTGGGTGTAACAACGGTAATACATATTTAAAATTTTATTTAATTTTTATTAAAAATTAATTTATTTTTAGGTACTTACAATGACAACATTAATTACTACAACAAATAATTCTATGCCTAAAGTCAGTTATATCAAAGGATTAGATGTTTTCTTAAATTTTTGCTTCGTTATGGTTTTTGTACGTCATATTTATTTTTTTAAATAATTTAATTAAATTTAAAGGCTTCCTTAGTTGAATATGCTGTTGTTAGTTATTGGAATAAAAGACAATGTAGAAGAAGGTAAAAATATTTTATTAAAATTATTTTTATAAAATAAATTTATTTTTTTAAATTTTATGTGTGTTAGGGATAGGCGTGAGCGAATTCGTTCTGCTCCAGCAAGTACAAATGTTCAGCGAAATGAAAATTCAGCATTTAATGTTGGCAATATTATGGCCCCTAGTGGGACAGAATATCCAATGTTTATGGTTATTTAGTTTTTAATTTAATTTTATATTTTATAATTTAAGAATTTTCCAACAACACCGGCTGGTGGATTAGCAGTTCCATCGCCGAATGCTCATTCTTATGTTTACAAAGCTCCAGGACTTTTGGTTGCTGCTCCAATTTCATGTATTTTTTTTATAGGAAATTAACTTTATTTGTTAAAATAATTCAGCTAATAATCAACAACAACATCAAAATTCCACTGATGCTTTAAGTCCGCAAGTTGGTACAAGCACAACGACAAATTCACAAATGCCAATACCCCAAGAATGTGATTGTAGATTAGGGTTTGTTTGTTTTTTAATTAATAAATAATATATTTAGAAATATTCCTTTACTTCAATACCCTGGAAGAGAATTTCATAATAATTCACATTTTGGACTTTCTAATTCTATACCTTATGGAATGTCAAATGTTGGAAAAATGAATCGGTAAATAAATTCTTTAAATTATTTTAAAAATCTTTTTCTTTTTTTAAAGTAGGCAAAAGCGTAGACCTTATTCTTATTATGGAGGAATGGGTGTTGGAACATTTGGAATGGGTGTTTCTTCTAACAGCAGACGAGGATTTTGTAAAAAACTTTGGGCATGCAGAAGGTTGAAGTTAGTGTGCAGAGAAGGCTTTTTTATATTTTTTAAAAATGCTTAATGATTTTTAGCAAAAATAACAAAAGCTTTTTTGAATGTATTATAGTTAGAATTAATATATATTTTTTAATTAAAATATTTTTTGCTTCTAAAAAAATATTTAATATTATATTGCTGTTTTTAATAATTAAAATATATATTTTATTTAAAAAATAAATTTTTATATTTTTCAGTCCTTCAAAAATTGATAGACTATCACGATGTTGTTTTCCGCTTCTTTTTCTTATTTTTAATTTAGTTTATTGGTAAGAATTTTTAATTATTATATTTTAAATAAAAAATATATAATTAATTTAGGTCAGCTCTCACTTTTATGAGTCAACGGGAATTAGAAAAAGTTGACTTTGTACCATTTAATTTTTTAATTTAATTAAAACTTTATATCAACACCTCAATCAAAATTTTGCCAATTATTTGTTTGCTCAAATTATTTACTTTTTTTTTTTAAATTTATGTTTTTTGTTGTACATATTATTAAATAAATATTATATATAAATATGTTTATTAAATATATAACCTTTTTAAATGTTTAAAAAAAGTAAAGTTTTATTTAATTTGAATAAAATCTTTTATATTATTTTCATTAAAATTTTCTTTTACATTTAAACGTTGACCACGATGTATAGTAACAACAATTGGAGCAATTGTAGCTTTATTTGAAAATTGCCTAATTAATATTATTTTTTAATTTAATTAAAATTTTATAAAATTTAAATAAATATTATTTATAAATAAAAAAAAGTTTAAAATATTTACATCTTTTTAGGCAAAAAGAATTTAAATAATTCTTGTCTAAATGTTTCACTTGCCCAAAGAAGACTCCAGCTAGATAATACAACAGTACTAATATCCATTACCCAAGGATATTGTTGATATACAGCTTTAAAAATAGGTTGCTTTCCTGTTGGGTCTATTTTGTAAATTACCCAAAATAGAATCTGTAAATTAAATTAATATATTTTTTAATTTTATAAAAATTTGTGACATAGATTAATAATTTAATTTTTATAATTAATATGCTTCAGCTTTTTTATTTAATAACCAAGGGTTACCTAAATTAAATTTTTTTTACAAAAACATTTGACTGTTAACTAATATTATAATATTTGACTGTACATATTTTAATTTATTTAAAGAAATAATTAAATAATTAATTTACCATAAGTATTGAACAAAGAAGATGTCCAAATAAAGTAATTAAAGCATAAAATAATAATCTAATTTGTATTTTTGAATTTGTTGTAGAATTTTTTATTTTTGTTTCAATTTTTCGGTTATGAAGAATTAAAGTAATTGAACTTATTGTTATACAAATTATAAGAAAACAAATTGAAAATATAAGGTTAAAATATGCCATTATTGAGGAATAATTACCCTAAAATTAATATAATTATAAATTAAATTAATTATATTATTTTTTACCCCAGATTTTTCAATTAATTGAAAAGATATTGTTTTATTATTTTCATCTAATTCTTGAGTAATTTCATTTTCAATATTAAAATATTGAAAAGAGAAACAAGCTGGTACAATGATTGAAATTAATATAGAAATTGGTAATAATTTATTCCATAACTTAAAAAGTATTTTTTAATAAAAAATAAATCTTCTAATAAATATTTTATTTTAGTTTTTTTTAATTTTTATGATACAACAATAAAAATTAATAAATTAAATTAAATATTACTCTTGTATGAATAAAAGGAAAAGCAATAGTTGTTAATCTATTTAAAAGAATAAATGTTGTAGCATAATTATTTCCTTGATATGCAAATGTTGACATAACTGTGAAAAGTGACAAAAATATTTTTGGTAATTGTTTATAAAAAGGAAGGATTAAATGACCAAAAAGTGTTGGAAGTCTAAAACCATAATAAGAGTCCAAAACATATAAAATATCCTTAAATATATTTTTTAAATAATTTTTAAAAAATTAATTAATTAATTACCATAATAGCTCTTAAACAAAATAAAAAATAAAAAGAATTATGAAATTGTTTTTTTAAAATAATAATAATAATTTCAAAAATATAAAGAATTAATGAAGGAATACTTAAAATTATAGAAAAATAAATTAATTCATTTCTTAATGAAACAATCCATTCGATTATATTCATTTTTTTAAATTTAAATATAAAATTAATTAAATAATTATCCTTAAAAATTATTTAAATTTATTTTTTTATTAAAATAAAAGATTAAATTTTTTTGATTATTTGTTTAATGTTGAAGCTTAATTTTAATTTAATAATATACATATAATTATAAATTTCTCTTTTAGTTTATAATAATAAATGTGAATAAAATTGTTGAATATAAAATATATACCTATAAAATAATTTTATTAAAATTATTTATAAATAAATTTCTATAATTAAATTATTTATAAATTAATTGTCATTTGATCTTTTTTGGTCTTATTAACTTTAAAATTAAATTATATTTCTTTATAATTTATTAAAATTATAAATCTTTAAAAATTATAAAAATAAATTATTTAAACAAAAATATCTTTTTTTTATTAAAAAAGATATATTTTAGGTAAATATCAACATATATAATTAAATAACTAAATTAAATATATAATTAGTAATTAATTATTTTTAAATATATATACATATTTTAAATTTATTTTCATAACGGAAACATATGACTTTTGAAATTTTATTAACAGGAGAATAATTATTATGGGACAATTGGGAAACGTTATGAAATAAAGGTAATAGACAAATCATTAAATAATATTTTTAATATAAAAGTTTGATTAAATAATATTAGGATTGTTAATAAAATTTTGATATTTCGGTACAGAATTGATAATTCTTTGATTATTATTTAAATTCTGGTTCGTCAAGTTTATTGGTTCAACTAAAGTATTCAATGAATTTTTTAATAATCTTTTAGGCAAAAAGAATTTAAATAATTCTTGTCTGAATGTATCATTGGCCCAAAGAAGACTCCAACTAGATAATACAACAGTACTAATATCCATTACCCAAGGATATTGTTGATATACAGCTTTAAAAATAGGTTGATTTCCTGTTGGATCTATTTTGTAAATTACCCAAAATAGAAGCTTTAAAATAATTAAATTAAATTAATATATATATTTTTTTAAATAATTAATTTACCATAATTATTGAACAAAGAAGATGTCCAAATAAAGTAATTAAAGCATAAAATAATAATCTAATTTGTATTTTTGAATTTTCTGTAGAATTTTGTATTTTTGATAATTTAATTCGATAAACAAAAAATGTAGATATACTTAAAGCCAAACAAATAAATAAAAATACTAAAGAGAAAATGCTAGTAAATTGATTCATTTTCATTAAATAAGTACCCTTAAATTTAATTAAAAATAATTAAATATTAAAAATAAAACTACCCCAAACTTTTCTAATAATAAAAAAGAATTTTTATCAAGTTCAACAATTTCCATTTCCATGTTAAAATAATCAAAAGAGAAATAGGCCGGTAAAATAATTGTAAAAAGTATTGAAATTGGTAATAATTTACGCCACAACTGTAAAATTTAATTTAAAAATTATTTCATAAAGAAAATAATCTCGATTTGGGATTTTTTCTTAAACTTATTTATCTTTTATAAATATAAAATTTAATAAAACCTTTTCATGATTAAAAGGAAAAACAACAGCTGTTAATCTATTTAAAAGAATAAATGTTGTAGCATAATTATTTCCTTGATATGCAAATGTTGAGATAACTGAGAAAAGTGACAAAAATATTTTTGGTAATTGTTTATAAAAAGGAAGGATTAAATGACCAAAAAGTGTTGGAAGTCTAAAACCATAATAAGAGTCCAAAACATATAAAATATCCTTAAATATATTTTTTAAATAATTTTAAAATAAATAAATAATTAATTACCATAATAGCTCTTAAACAAAATAAAAAATAAAAAGAATTATGAAATTGTTTTTTTAAAATAATAATAATAATTTCAAAAATATAAAGAATTAATGAAGGAATACTTAAAATTATAGAAAAATAAATTAATTCATTTCTTAATGAAACAATCCAAGCAATAAATTCATCATTTTTATTTGTAGATATTTCCATAATTATTTAAATAATTAAAGTTTTATATAAAAGTTATGATTTTAAAATATTATTTTCTAAAATAAACTTGGCTATATTTTTATAAATAGTTAATTAGTTTGAAAAAATAAAAGTACCTATTAGTATTTAATTATATGCCTATTTAAATAATTAAATAAATTTAATAATTTTTAAAGTAGAAGAAATATTTATATAAGAATAGCAATATTTTTAAATTGAAAAAAAAGAAATAAAAATAATTAAATTAAAATTAACATTTTTCTTATATAAATATTTTTTGTGAAATAAAATTTATTAAATTTTAAATTAAATAAAATTTTATTTCCAATTAATTTATTATTTAATTTAAAAAAATAAAATATAATAAATCTTTTTTAATATGTATATTCTATGTATTTTATAATTTAATTTATTAAATAAATATTATTAAATTATAAAATTAAATTAAGAAATAATTTTAATAAGAATTAAAGTTTAATATTTATCTGCAAAAATGTAAAAAATTTAAATAAAATATAAATATATGGAAAAATTGAAAAGTTGTTACCTTAAAATAAGATAATTATATATGTATAAATAAATCAGAAAAAAGGAATTATGTCTTTAAATTAAAGAAAACATCATATAATTTTGAAATACTTAATTAAATAGCTAATCGGAATTACGTTTAATTTAAAAATTAAATTAAATAAATGTGACAAAATGACCGAAATAATTGTTAAAAAACAAATGAATAATCAAAAAGATAAAAAAGAGTTGACAAATAATTTTTGTCAAAATAAGGTTTCTATTTTTAATTTAATTTTTTTTTTTGATACTTTCAGGTAAATCTTCAACATCAAAAGTAGCCAATTTACTTCTAGTATAACCCAATTCTTTTGATTTTGATAATTTTAGGTTTTTATTAAGTTGATCTTCTAAAATATATCCTAAAATTTCTTTATCAACATTATTAATTTGTCTTTTAATAAAATAATCATCATCATTCATATCAGTATAAGGTATTGGATCAAGTAATATTTGATACTTAATTTTAATTTAAAATATTTAAATAAAATACTTACCTCATATTTAAAATATTTATTAGAAAATACTGGTTCTTGTATTGGAATTTCAACATTTAAATATATTCCTCTGCAAAGTGGACATAAATTTTTTTTATCTTCTTCTTCAAACCATTTATTAATACATTCTTGATGAAAAATATGCTGAAATAATTTATTTAAAAATTATTATAAATAATTAAAAATAAATATATTTAAAAAATCTTTTTTATAATAATTTTAACTTTTATTATTTTTTAAAATCAATATTATATTTAACTTAATCTTTTTTAAATTAAATTATTGTTGGATATGTGTAAAGGTGTGAGTGTTACTATATAAGCCGTCAGGCTTATATAGTATAAAAGCCAGTCTAACAGTTAGTCAAGAGGGCACATACTAGGACCTGGCCTAGTCCTTGTCCCCCGTCATCAGCACCAGACCAGTGTCCGACGACCTTCTCTTCGCTACCATTGTTACTATCTACTTTTACGATAAAGCGCTGTCGCTAGCCTTATTGTTATTCTACGATACAACAATTATATAAATTTATTTACTTTGCATACATTTCCAATACTTAATTTTTCTGATTTTAAAATTGTATTAAAGCAGATGCCGCATTTATTTCCATTTTCAGAATCATCTGACCCTTAAATTTAATTTTAAATAATTTTAACGTATTATTTTTAATTAAAAAAATAAATTTAATTATTTTAAAAGAATTATTTTAATTGAATTTTTTTTAATTTTAAATAAAAAAATTAAAAAAATATATTTAAAAAATTATCTCAGTTATTTCCTCTTTATTTTTATATTCTATAATTTCAGATGTTGCTCCCTCATTTTCTTTTTTAATTTCAGATGTTTCTCCTTTTTCATGTATGGAAGTTAAAAATTGTTCCAATATTTTTGAATTCTATATGAAATTAATATTTTTTTATAAATTTTTTTTAGTAATTCAAAAATATATGTATAATATTATATATTTAATTTGTCAATTATACTACATTTATAATTAATTAAAAAAATTAAAATTTTACTTCCTCTTCATTCTCAAATGAAAGAATAATTTTTGAGGAATTTATTATTGAACTTTCCTCTTCTTTTATAGTATCATCATTACTACTATTAAATAAATTATTGTTATTGATTTTTATATTCAACCTTTTTAAATTTGATATTTTTTAATTATTTAAGACAAACTAAATTATTATTAAATTTAAATATAATAAATAATTTTTAGATAAATTATTTAATATTTATTGACTTCTAAATTCAAAAAATTAAATTATTTAAAGTATTTAGTAAGAATTTTAATTTAAATTATTAACACAAATTAATTCATACGATATTGACATCCTTAACCTTCTCCCAGGAACTGATCTCATTCTAGCTTCCCTATATTTTCTTTCCCATTTAGGATTTCCGGAATTTAAGCCTTCTTCTTTTAAATCTTTTAATTGTATTTTTTCAAAAATTGTTTTCCCATCATTTGATTTAAGAATAACATTATAATTTTCATTAAAGTAAGGATTCTTTACTTCATTCTCATTAAAAAAATGAATTTTAGCCCGTAAATGAATATCTCCAGTAAATACTCCAACATAGAAAGTATAACTTTTATATAAATTTGGATATTCTATTTTCCATGAACGCTAAAATAATAATAAATATTTTAAATTAATTTACAAAAAATATTTTAATATAATTATAAAATTAATATTGTAAAAAGATTAATCTTTCTTTAAGTCTGGTTAAATAAAAAAACTATCATATGATGGTTAAGTGGATAACATCCTTAATTCAGAAAGTGCAAAGGATCAATCCCCTTCATACTTTTGTTATTTTATGAGTGACCGTTTTAATTAATTAATTTTTTAATTTAAATACAATTTTTGACAACAGAAAAAATAATTTTTTATTAAAAATAATAAGAAAATAAATAATACAAATATTAAAAATTATTAACAAGTTTCTAAAACTTGTTTTATCTATTTACTTACCGTTAATTGTCTATGTTCATTTATGGGAATATCAATTTCCACTAATATACGTTCTAGCTCTTTAAACTTATCGCCGTCTAAAAAATATTTTTTGCGTGTATTTTTAGAAATAATTTTAAAAAATTTGTCTTTAGCATTTTTAACTTTTCTTAAAATTTCATTTTCAAAAGGATTTTTAAGTTCAGAACGATTAAATTCAACATTAAAAGAAAAATCTTGTCCTGTTTGTTGGCTTAAAATTTTAGCAAATTGTTCACCAGCAATTGGATAAAATGTTACTTTTATCTTAAAATTATTTTTTAAATAATAATATTTAAAAAATAAAAGAAAAAACATTATAAAGTCTTCCATTTCTTTCTGCATAAGATTCAATTTTTGGTTCAATTTTTCCAATAAAATTAAATGATTTTTGATTTTTTGAATTATTTTCAGTAATAACAGATTTTCCTTTATTTAAATTAACTTGTTTAGTTAATTTTATTATTAAAATTAAAATTAAAATAATTTTTAAAATATATTTTATTATTTGATTAATTTTCATTGAAATAATTTAAATAAATTTATAAAGTCAATTTTCTAATTAAACAAAATGAATTTTTATATTTTTAATTTATGTAAATATGTATAATTGAAGATAACTCTAAAAGGGATAAAAGTGAATTAATGTCTGGTATATATTTTTTATTCTTCGAATTTTTAAATTTTTTAAATAAATATTTAATTTATTTAATTTTTTATAAAATAATAATGTTGTAAATTTTTTTTTAAATAAAAGTTAATTAAATATCTTTGTATTACAAATTATTTTATAAAATTAAAATTTGATTTAAATAATTTCAATAAATTATTTAAACAAAATAAATAAATAATGTGAAAAAAATATTATATTTTAAATTTTAAATTGTAATTTAATAAAATATATTTTTTTAAAGTTAATTTATATTAATATTAAATAAAAGAAAATGGAAATTTGAATAGCACTTCATTTTTAAATTAAAATGTAAATTTTAAATAAATTCACATCTAACTCACCACCCACCTTTTTATTTATTGGGGGGAGAATTGAAGTACTTAAATGAGAAGGGGAAGTATTTTTTTAGAAAATAGTTATTGATTTTATTCAAAATTTTTAAAAATTAAATTATAAAAATTTAATTAAAGTATAAAGTTTTAATACATAAATTAAAATTATAATAATAATAAAAAAATATTTTAATATTATTATTAAACAAAAGAATATATTTAATTTAATTTTATTTATTTTATTTTAAATATTCTTCATTGTTTTTTTACTACTTTCAGGTAAATCTTCAACATCAAAAGTAGCCAATTTACTTCTAGAATAACCCAATTCTTTTAATTTTGATAATTTTGGATATTTAAATAAATATGTTAAAATAGTATATCCTAATATTTTATTATCATTTATTTCAATTTGTTTTCTAATAAAATAATCTTTGTCATTTGTGTCAGTATGTGGAAATTGATCAATTAGTATTTGATACTTAATTTTAAAATATTTAATTAAAAATATTTCTTACTTCATATTTAAAATATTTATTTGAACATACTGGTTCTTGTATTGGAAGTTCAATTTCTAAATAAAATTTTTTACAGATTGGACATAATGAAGGTTTATCTTCTTCAAACCATTTAAAAATACATTCTTTGTGAAAAATATGCTTAAATAATATTTATTAAATTTAATTAAATATTATTATTAATTTTAGTTAACCTCGCATTGTCTTCCAATAATTAAAGAATTTTCATCAAAATTATCAAAACAAATACCACATGCTTTATTTTCTATATTTTTAATAATATTATTATCTTCTTTTTCTTCAATAATAATATTTTTCTCTTTTTTATTTATTATTATTTCTTGATTTTTTTCATTAATTTTAGAGGTTTCTCCTTCATATAAAATTGTTTTTTGAGTCTTTAAATAATTAAAAATTTATTTAAATATTAAATATAATAAATTTTACTTTTTCTCTTTCAATTAAAATAATAATTTTAGATAAATTTATTATATTAATATTTTCTTGTTCTGTAATTATATCTTTTGTTGTTTCACCAAATAAATTTTTTTTAATTGGTATTTCAAGTCTAAATTTTAAATTATATTTTTTAATTAAAATTAATTTAAATTAATTACAATAAAGTAGTTCTTTCTCTCCTTTCAGGGAATAATGTATAATGCCATCTTTCATATTTATTTATCCAATTTGGAAAAATATTTGTTTTTTTATTATTATTATTTATTATTAAATCTTTTAATTTAAATTTATCAAAAATTATTTTTTCATCACTTGATTTAATAAAAACATTATCTTCATTAGTAAAAAATGGATTTGCTATATTTTCATTAAAAAGATGAATTTTAGCCCGTAAATGAATATCTCCAGTAAATACTCCAACAAAGAAAATATAACTTTTATATAAATTTGGATATTCTATTTTCCATGAACGCTAAAATAATAATAAATATTTTAAAATTAAAATATTTATTATTAACAAAATATTAAATGATAATTTTTTAATAAATTAAAAAAAAAATAAACAATTTTAAATTCTTCAAAAAATTATTTAAAAATTAGGCTTTTAATTAAATAAAAGAATTTTAAATATAATTTAATTATTATTTTATATATTAATTATGCATTTTCTACTAATTTTAAATTATAGAACTAAAATTAAATTATTTTTTTAAATATAATTTAATTAAAAATAATAATAAATATATTTTTACTTTGATAAAATTAGAATTTCCATTTATTGGAACAAAAATTTCAATTAATATTTTTTTTAATCCTGCAAAAGGACCTCCATTTAAATTATATAATAATCTTTCATCTTTAGAAAAAACTCGCCAAATATTTGATTTTAATCTTTTTAATTTTTCTTTTACATTTTCAAAAGGATTTTTAAGTTGAGAACGATTAAATTCAACATTAAAAGAAAAATCTTGTTCTGTTTGTTGGCTTAAAATTTTTGAAAATTGTTCACCAGCAATTGGATAAAATGTTACTTTTATCTTAAAATTATTTTTTAAATAATAATATTTAAAAAATAAAAGAAAAAAACATTATAAAGTCTTCCATTTCTTTCTGCATAAGATTCAATTTTTGGTTCAATTTTTCCAATAAAATTAAATGATTTTTGATTTTTTGAATTATTTTCAGTAATAACAGATTTTCCTTTATTTAAATTAACTTGTTTAGTTAATTTTATTATTAAAATTAAAATTAAAATAATTTTTAAAATATATTTTATTATTTGATTAATTTTCATTATTTTAATTAAATTAATTAATTATTTGGAAATAATAAAATATTAAATAAAATAAAATAAAATATGAGCAATTAATTTATTCCTCTTAAATTGCTAATTTTTTGCACTTTATTATTTTGAAATATATTTTTTTATTTAATTATGTCTTTATATTTAATTTATATTTATTAATAAAATATAATATTATTAACTTTTTAATATTAAAAATAATAATATTCAATTTCCTCAAAAACAATTATAATTAATAAAACAATAAAACAATTAATTATTTAATTCTTCCACATATGGAGAATATATTTAAAATATAAATTTAATTTTTTAAATTGACCACACACACGAAATCTCTTAAAAACAATTTAGGTAGTATTTTCCTCTTTTTTTATCTCAATATTTATTTCCTAATAAATATTATTGAAATATTTAGGTATCACATGTTTTGACTAAAATTATTAGACAACTTTTAATTAATAAATATTGGGGTAAATATTTATTTTTTAAAAACTTTGACCTTTTATCTTTAAAATATTTTGCGTCATAATAATTAATTAATTATTGTCTTTTTATTTATTTATTTATTATAATTTAATTCACATGAATTTAAAAGTCTAACCGCACTTTTTAATTAAAATAAAAACAAAGTTTGTTTTTATTTATTAAAAAGAGAGGGTAATAAATAGTCTATAAAAATGATTTTTAATTTAATAAATATTGTCAATTTGTTTTATTATTTCTTTTTTATTATTTAAATTAATTTAAATAAATATTACAAATGTTTTTTATTAAAAAATTAAATAAAAATTATTTTTTATATTTATTTCTTTATTTTTATTATTTAATTAATTGTATTATATCTGCCCCATCTTCTTCTTCTTCTCGCCCCTCGAATGTTCAAATTAATGAACAGTTAGAAGAAAAAGAAATAAATTGTAATTCTTCCCATCAGAGAAATGGTAAAAATTTAAATTTTTTAATTTTGATATTTTTTTAAAAATAAATTTAAAAATGTTAAGAAGGTTATTGACTTGTATTTCCCTATCTTTAAATTTTCCTAAAATATATATTAATTTTTAAGTTAAATATATGTCTGAGGATTATGATGTAAAGATATTGGAATGTTTAACTGAAAGAATGTCTAAATTAAATGAAAAACAAGAGAAAAAGCTTATTAAATTATTAAAAATAATTAGAAAAAATAAAAAAGAAATTTTAGAAGTATTTAAGAGTGAAATATTATTTAATCAATTTATTGGTTATGTTGAAAATAATATTACAAGAATTAACTCAGAAAAGAAAAATAAAATTGTAATTTATTTTTAAAATAATTTTTTAATTTTTATTTTAATTATAGTGGGTTGATACTTTATTAAAATTAAAAAATGATTATGAATTTGAAAAAATATTAGAAGCTGTTGATACTTGTAAAAATTTAAATAATTCTGTTTTTCGTCAAGTTCTTCTAAATTTTTGTCTAACAAATGTTAAAATAAAAATTGATAAAATATTTAAATTATCAAAAATTCAAATTGAAATTAATTTTAATTTAAATGAATTACCAAATAATAATAATATAAGAAATAATTTTGAAGATCAAGAAATGGAGAATTTTATTTTTGAAAAGAAAAAGAAATCTAGTTCATTTTTTAGTAATAAATCTTTTTTTAATAGAATTAAGGAAACAAAAATTATTAGTAGAGAATCTTCTTCTTCATTTTCATCATTTTCATCATCATTTAAAGAAAAATAATTTAATTTTTAATTTTATTATTTAATATTATTTAATATTAATTAATATATTTAATTTTGTAAATATTATTTCTGTTTTTATTAAAATTAAAAGTTTAAATAAAATTAATTTAAAAATTTCTTTTCGGATTTATTAATATTAAAATATTTTTCTAAAACTTTTAATTTCAAAAATTCATAAATGAATTTTCGAAATAATTTATAAATTAATTTTCTTTTATATTTAATTATATGAACTAATATTAATTAAATTAATAAATTTATTTCACACAATTCAAATAATTTTTATAATAATTTTATTATTTATAATTAATTATATATTATTTATTAAAATATATTTTTATTAACTTTTTCCATTATATCTTTTTTCTTTTTTATTTTCCTCCAAAAACACTAGTTAAGAAAGAAGTTCCTAATTTTACAGCCTTCATTGTTCCTTTATATAAATCTTGTACTTCACTAAAACCAGCAATTTGTTTAATTCCATATTCAGCTGCATCAAATAATGTTTGAGTAACACATTTCGTTCCAGACTTTAATAATATTTTTTAAAAATTAAATTTAAATATATTTTTTTAATTTACCGCTAAATAAGGAACATAAGCGACAGGTAATCTAGCAGTTTCACAAAATCCTTGTTGTCCAATAAAGCAAGCAACATTTTCTTTAGGAAATTTCTAATAAAATTAAAAAATATTTTTTAAAATTATTTATGAAATACATACATCTAAACAATCACAAAATTGATCATCACATCGTTGCTTTGATTCACAACGATCATAACATGCAGTTATATTAAGACAACAAGAATTAATTTCAGCTTAAATTTAAATATAAATAATTAAATATAAATATTTACCTGTATTATTATAACAAACTAAATTAGCAGCTCCTTGTGTAACAGATCTGGCAAATTCTGGTCCACATTGTAAAACTTCTTTAAAAATAATTTTGTTAAAAAAATAAAATTTTAAATTTAAAAACCTCCTTCTCCTAAACTAGCTTTATAATGTCTTCGAGTCAAAAGATTCATTGGAAATCCTTCAGCTATAAAAATTAAATTTTTAAATAATTTTATAAAAATATATTTATTTTACCCCATGAAATATTAAGACCAATTCCTAAATAAAATAAAAATAAATTTAATAATTTTTATTTTACTACCCTCAAGTAAATAAAAAGAATTTTTTGTTCCAGGAAATTTTTTAACTTGAGTTACAAAACGATCTATAAATATAAAAAATAAAAATTAAATTTTTAATAATTATAAGTAAAATAAATAAAATTACCATAATTATTTTGAATTCCAAATGTTTCAAATAAATTAATATTTTCATCTTCTTTATCTAAAAATAAATAAATAAATTTATTTATTTATTATTAAATTAAATTAAAACCTTTAATTAAAGAAGATTTAAAAATTGGATGAACTCCAATCATTTTATATTTTATATTTTTAAAAGGTGAATCATCTTTAAATAAAAAATATTTTAAATAATATTTTTAAAAATTAATTTAACCAGTTTCATTATAATAAAATAAATTTTTATTATCTTTGGATGGCAATGGAAATTCTAAAAAATATAAATATTTTTTTAATTAAATAAAATTAAATTTACCAGAATCGGGAGCATAAAGAAAAGCAAAAAATCGGTGATATACTAAAAAAAATTTTAAATAAAATTATTAAAAAAATTATTTTACAAAATCCTGCGAGTAAATAAAATATATTTGGCTCTACTTTCATCATTGCAATCATATCTCCGGCTTAAAATTTTTTTAAATATTAATTTTATTTTTTAATTTAACCTTTAGCTTCTTCACAAGGTACTTTACAAGTATAATTATATGTTCCATTTCCTAAAAAAATTAATTTTTATTTTATTTTTAAATTATTTATATACTTACTGTACGATTTAACACGTAAAGCATCATTTTTAACTTTATAATCATTTTCCATATCACAACCATTTTCTTCAGTAAATTCATTATCTTGTACACATAAATTATTTATAACTTCAATCCAAGTATCAAATCCATCTAAAATTTATAATTAAAATATTAATTTAAAAATCTTATTTATTTTTATTTTAATAAAATTACTTGTTTCATTTCTATATCTTCTAGGTAATAATAATTGCGGAGCAAACAAATCACATAAAATTTCTTAAAAATTAATTTATTAAATAATAATTAATTTTTATTTACCTTGTTTAATTACTTTATCATAAGTATGTTCAACACCTAACAATTTTTCAAATGTATTTAAAAATGATTGTTCATTCTTCTGTTCAGGTACAAGCATTTTAAAAAATGTACTAATCACAATTTCTTGAATTATGGTGCTAGATTCATTTAATTGAATCAAACCAAATAAAATAAAAATATTAATTAATAAAAAATTAATTTTTGAAAACATTTTTCGTTATCTAAAATTATTTCTTCTTTTAAATTTATTTTTAAATATTTTTTAATATAAATTGATTTTAAAAACATAAATATGTCAATTAAAATTTTGTAATAGAAATATAAAGAAAATTTTAAAAATTTTTCTTATAATTTAATTAATTAAATAAATTAATTAAATAATTTTAAAATAATAAATATATTTATTTTTAAATTTAAAAAGAATTAAATGATGTCTTTCTTCATTTAATAAATTACTTATATATTATTATTTATGTACTTTTATTTTAATTAACACATTCTAAAATAAATTACTTTTATTTCAAAGTATGATCTGGAATTTATTAAAAATACTTTTTTTGTCCTTTTTAAAGACTAGACATAATTTTTTCTTTTTTTCTTTGAAAAATACCTATAAATAAATTTTTTAAATTTAAATAAAAAATAATAGGCATATTTTGAATTAAATTTTTTAATTAAAATAAATTAAAAAAAAATTAGTCTGAAAAATAAAATTATTTAATTCAAAAATAAAGTCAAAAATAGAAAAAAAAAATAAAAAAATTATTTTTTATTTTTTAATGATTATTTTAATTTAATAAAAATTCTTTAATGGTAAAATTTTTAATTACAAATGTTTTTAATAAAATATTTATTTTTAGTAATTATTTTATAAAAAAATATTAAAAAATGGTCTTTTTTATTTAAAAAAGAAAATACAAGAATTTAAATTTAAGATTTTAATTTATAAAAATCTGAACATTTTAAAATTTAAATGACAATTAAATAAAATAAAAATAGAAAATAATTAAAACAATTTTAATTAAAATACTTTAAAAATATTAATTTTATTCTTAAGAATTAATTGTTTTTGCTGGTGATAATTTATTTCTTTTTATTTCAACTGGCTTAACAGTTTTAATTTTATTATCATTTATTAAACTTAAATTTTCTTTAGTAAATGGAAAATAAATTTTAAAACATTTATAAAAAGCATTTCCATAAATACTGCTAAAAAATAATTTAATTAAAAATTAAAAAATAATTAATTAAAAATACCTCATTATGTAAATTAGAGGAGTATAAAATGCTAAAATAGGGACAAGAAAACAACCAGCTATTTGCATTATATACCAAGATTTTAATTGTGATATTTGTAACCAAGAAAGAATATTTCTAATTAAAGTATTTATAAACCATCCAGAAAATTCTAAAAAGAAAACAGCCAAAATTGATTTTAACATTCTTTTAGAAGTTTCATTTGTTGAAGAAATAACTTTATTTTTTAAAAAATTAATTAAATTAATTTAATTTGAATAAAATACCTTTTTTATTCATAATAATCCATAAAATAATATAAAATACAAGAGAAATTAAATTAAAATAAATAACAATTTGAAAAACAAATGCTGGGACAGGATCAGAAGTTGAACAGGTTACTAATCTTTAAAAATAATATTTAACAATTTTTTTTTATTTTTTTATTTACTTTGTTGGTGTTAAAATTAATGAAATATTTATTCCAGTAAATACAGTATAAGCAGCATAAATAGTAATTAATCCAATAATTCCAATTAAATAAAAATAATATCCTCTTAATGATTTTTGAATATTTTTCATATGCCTTTTTAAAATAAATAAATGAAATTAATTTAAAAATAAAAATTAAATTAATACCAAAAAGGAAAAACAACAACAATAAGTCTATCAATAGATAAAGCTAAATAAAATAAATATTGAGCTTGAACAAAGAAAATTGGTAAAATCATTAAATAAAAACAATATTTTAAAGAAATTAAATTAATTCCAGTTATAGCAATTATAAATTGAATTGAAAATGTTAACATATAAAAAAAGCTACAAAAACAATTGGCTGCTATTAAAATATTATAACTATCACGAAATGATCTTTTTAAAAATTAAATAGTATTAGATATATATTTAATATTTTTATAATAATTTAAATTAAATTATTTAAATATATTTTATTTAAAAATAATTTAAATAAAATACTTTGTTTTCCAAGTAACATAAATTAAACTAATACTAAGCATTTGAGCAATAACAGAAAAAACAAATTTTATTCCAGTAAGTAAAATTAAATCTAAACTTTGACCCAAATTTTTAAAATGAGCTACGACCTTGAAAAATAAATTTTAAATTTATTTTTTTTAATATTTAAACCTCATCAATGTTTGTGTTATTCATTATATTTTATAATTTGTTAAATTATTAATTTTTAGGATTTTTATATTTAAATATAATAGGTACATATATTTTCTGAAAATTATTTAAATAAAATTTAATTTTATATTAAAAATTATTTTAAAATTTAAATTGAAATTGAAATAAATAATAAATTAACCAAATTTTTCAATAAAAAATAATTTTATCATTAATAATTTTTATATTAAAAAAATGTTAAAATATTTTATTAATGAGATGTTGGTAAAGAATAATTTTAAATTTATGTCAAGTACTTTATTTATTTAATAATTTGTAAAATGTCTCATTATTTAAATAATCTTAAAATTAATTGAAACGGAAATATTTAAATGAGTACATTTTATTTAAATATTTTAAACTTAAATTATATTTTAATATATAATTGTATTTTTTAATTGATAAATAATTTTTTTTTTGCAATTATAATTCAAAAAATATGAAGAAAATAATTTTTAATTAATTAATTAATTAAATTCTAAATTTAAAATATTTAATAAATTATTTTATAATTAATAATTAAAATTTAAATAAATAATTATATACTTAAGTAAATACTTAAATATCTAAAAAATTAAAAATCATTGGCGTCATATTTAATTATATAATTTAATTTTATTTTATTTTCACTACTATTTATTTATTATTAAAATAATATTTGCCTAACTTTTTCGTACCAAAAAAATAAATTATGACGTTTAAAAAAAGAAAGTTAAATAAAAATACGTTAAGAAAACATAAACTAAGATTTAGAAGATTAAATTGTAAATTTAAAGATTTTTGAATAAAAATTAATTTTTGCTTTATTATTTAAGCACTGGTTTTATGTGAGAATTTATTTTTACAAAATTTAAAATAATAATATACATAATTATTATTTTCAAATATTAAATATAATTATAAGGCTGAAGATTTATTGGCTTAATCTCTACAAAAATATTTTACACAATTATATTTTTAAGAAAGAACAATTTTACTTATTTTTGGATCGTTTTGTGTATTTTTAATAAATCAAATAAATATTAAAAATTTTATTCTAAATATATTATAGATACATTTTAATTAAATAATTATTATATATCTTTTATTTTTTTAAATTGCTAATATTTCCATTTATTTTAGTAGTTTGTTGTATTTTATGTGAAATTTGAATAATCCCATTTTTATTAACCAAAACAGTTGAACTATTATTTTCTCCAGAAAATGGAAAATGATGTCCAAAACATTTATAATAAGCTGAGCTATAAATACTACTAAATAATTAAAATAAATATATATTTTTTAAAAATTATTTAAAAAATATTTACCTAGTTTTATAAATAACAGGAGCATAAAGTGCAAGTGCTGGAACTAAAAAAAGACCAGCTATTTGCATAAAATACCAAAGTTTTAATTCTGGAACATTTAACCAATTAAGAATATTTCGAAGAAGAGTATTTCCAAACCATCCAAAAAATTCCAAGAAAAATACTGATAAAATAGATTTTAACATACGTTTTGTAGAGCTTGTTTTTGATATTGCAAGTCCTTTAAAATAAATAATAATTATTTGAATTTATTATTTGTTTTTATGTTTTTCATTTAATTTAATAAATGAATTAATTTTTATTAAAAATGTCCAAATAAATACCTTTTTTATGAACAATAACCCAAAGAAGAATATAAAAAACCAAAGAAAGAAAATTAATATAAACAGGAATATTAAAATAAAAAGAAGGAATTGGATCTTGTGTAGAGCATGTTACTAATCTAAAATAATTGAAATTAAAATAAATTATTTATTTTAATTTAATTATATTTACTTTTCTGGCAATTGAATTAAAGATAAATTAATTCCAGTTGTTACAGTAAATGTAGCATAAATAATTATAGGAAGAATAATAATTGTTAAATAAATATTTAATCCTTTATCTGATTTTTGAATATTTTTGACATGCCTTTAAATTTTAATAAATAAATAAAATGTTAATTATTTTAAAATACCAAAAAGGAAATATTACAGCAATAAGTCTATCAATTGATAAAGCTAAATAAAATAAATATTGAGCTTGAACAAAAAAGAAAGGTAAAGCCATTAAATAAAAACAATATTTTAAAGAAATTAAATTAATTCCAGTTATAGCAATTATAAATTGAATTGAAAATGTTAACATATAAAAAAAGCTACAAAAACAATTGGCTGCTATTAAAATATTATAACTATCACGAAATGACCTTTTTAAAAATTAAAAAGTAATATTAATTAATTAATTAATATTACTTTGTTTTAATTGTTAAATAAATAAGACTTAAATGGAATAATTGGGCAATAATTGAAAAAATAAATTTTATTCCATTAAATGTAATTAATTCAATATTTTGACCAGCATTTTGATAACGAATTAATACCTTTTAAAAAAAATTAAATTTTGAAAAAATAAATTAAAAATATTACTTCAGAAGTATTGTTATTATTCATATTTTTTATAATTTGATCAAAAAATTTTATTTTATTTAAATAATTTTTATTAAGAAATCAAATTAATTTTATTTTAAATATTTTAAAATCTAAAACAGAATTTAAATATAATTATTTATTAAAAATTGTTTAAATTAAATATAAAACAAATTTTTATATATATTTAATAATCTTTTTATATAATACCTATAAATATATCTATTAAAACATAAAAATAATAAAAAAATAAACAAAATTTTCTGTTATTTAATTTTGTTAATTATTACATAAAAAATTAGATATATAATTTTAATTTTTAACAAAATAAGAAATAATGAAGAAATTAAGATTTAATTTAATATTTAAATATATAAAGTTATGATAAATTAAAATATTTAAATTAATTTGAAATAAAAAATATAGTTTAATTTTATTTAAATATAAATCTTTACTATTTTTAAAATTAAATGTTAAAATATATATTTTTTGTATTTAACTATAAATTTATAAATACAAAAAATAAAATCATTTTTAAAATTAAAAAATGTTTTATTTAAAATTTTAAATACCTAAATTTCTTTAAATTGAAATTAAATGTATTCAATTACTTAATTATTTTTTTATTTAACAAGAGAAATATTTAAATAATTCAAAAAAGGTAATTTTAATAAAAGATAAAACAATTAAAAATTATTTTTAAAACAATTCCTTTTTCTAATAAAAAATTAAACAATGCCATTGTTAAATTTAAGTTTTTATATTTTTAAAATTTAAAAATAAAAATTATTTTTAAATAATTAATAAATACAAATATTATTACTTGAAATATTAATTAAAAAAAAAACAGATGGAAAAATGTTTAAAAATTAATTAAAAATATAGGAAGCAGATAATTTTTAATTAATTAATTTTTAAAATAAGAGATAATTAAAATAAAATATAAAAATTAATTAATTTCTTTAAAAATATTTGAAAAATCTAATATTTATTTATTTTAATTAATTTAATTAAAAAAATCTTTATTTCTTTTTTATTTATTTTTAATAAATAACTGAATAAACACTTTTTGAGTTATCCGATAAAAATAGTCTAAAGAGTAAATTTTAAAAAGAATAAAAAATATTTTAAAATTTATGCGAAAAACTTTTTTTTTTAAAAAATGTTATTTTATATTTGAGAAAAAATTAAAAAATTGAATTTTTAATTTTTTAAAAATTGTATAAATCTATTTTAATATTTATAAAACTAAAAATTTATTTTTAGTTTTTTTGGAAGTTTATTTTTAATATTAAAATAAAAAGAAATAATTTTAAAAAATATATAAAAATAATATTTCTTTTAATAAAATTTCAATTATTTTATTTAGCAAAAACTCAAAAGTTATAGTTTTATTAATTCAAAAATTATCTAAATATTTTAATTTATGTAATAGAAAAAAAGATATTTATTTCAATTTATGCAAAAAATAATATTAATTTATAAAAAATATATTTATAGTTTAAAATAATAATTATTATACTTCAATTTAAATATTTATTTATTTATTTATTATTGTTTATATTCTTTGTGTATCATCAAATGAAGGTGGAGTTTGTATATTATTATTCCAAGGTCTAACAATATCAATTTTTGAAACTTTTACTTTTTGTATGGTCATTCCAGTTTTATTTTTATAATTAATTATAGAAGAACCAGCAATATCATGTTTACCAGTAAAAGGGAAATGAAAACCAAAACATGAATTAAAAGCTCTTCCATAATCTTTACTAAAATTAATAAATAAATTTAAATATACTTATATTATAAAAATAACCTCAAAATATAAAGAACAGGAGCATAAAGTGCCAATATTGGAACAAGAATAATTCCAGCAATATTCATTGAACGCCAAAGAAATATTGGGGAAACTTGTAACCAAGTTAATATATTTCTTGTTAATGTATTGCCAAACCAACCAAAAAATTCAAGCAAAAAAACAGAAATAATAGATTTTAAAATACGTTGAGTAGCGTAAATATTAGCTGATAAATTAACTTAAAAAAATAAATAAATTATATTTATATATAATTATTTTAATAAAATTTAGTATATTTTAGGAATAAAAATATACAATTTAATTTTTTTTTAATTTTTAAATAAATAAAAAACTTACTCTTACCATTTTTACGCATAACTGCCCATAATAACACATAACATATGAGAGAAATAAAATTAAAATAAACAACAACTTGGAAAATAATTGCTGGAACAGCATCGGGAGTTGAACAAGAAACTAATCTTTAAATTAATTAATTTAATTATTATTAATTAAATTAATTATTTACTTATTTGGATTATCAAAATATGCAGGTTGTATTCCAGTTAAAACAGTAAAACCAGAATAACAAATTATTAAACAAAAAATAAAAAATAAATATAAATTACTTCCTCTTTCTGATTTTTGAATATTTGTTAAATGCCTTTAAAAATATAAAATATTAATTATAATTAATAATTTAATTTATTTAAAAGAAAATACCAGATTGGAAACATAACGGTAATTAAACGATCAATTGATAAAGCCAAATAAAGTAAATATTGGCCTTGAACAAAGAAAATAGGTAAAATCATTAATGGATAACATATTTTTAAAGGAATAAAATTTATTCCACTAATTATTATTCCAAATTGAATTATAAATGTAAACATAAAGAAAAATCCACAAATTGAATTAGAAACAATTAAAATATTGTAACTTTGGCGTAATGTCCTTTTTTTAAAAAATATAAATAAATAAATAAATTATTTTAATTTTTACTTTGTTTTAAAAGTAACATAAATAATACTTAAATTCATTAATTGTGAAATTAAAGCAAAAATAAATTTAATACTAGCCCATGTTATTAATTCTAAATTTTGTCCGGCATCTTTAAAACGAAGTAAAATTTCATCAGTTGAATTTATTGAATTATTCATTTATTTAAATTAATTAAATGTTTTAAAGAATTAAAATTATAAAGTAAATCTGTTTAGTCAATTTAGTTGTTTTAATATAAAAATTAGAATTCTGTTCTTTTTTAAAATTTTAATTAAATTTTAATTAGTATTTATATAAATTATAAACGTGGGTAATTAAATAAAAAAATTTTAATTTTAAAGTACTAAAATTAAAAATAATATAGCTTCGTGTGAAATTTTTGAATTAAAATTCCAAAATTTAAAAAAAAAATTTAAAAAAAAATTTTGTGAGAAAATTATTTATTCAAAAAATGCGTATGAATTTTTAATAAAATATAATATTTATATATTAAAAAATAATTTACAAAAATAATAACGTTAAAAATTTATTAATTATGAGAATTTATTTAGGAAAAAATTTTTTTTAATTAAAATAAAAAATTGACGTTAATGGAAATAAATACAAATATTAAAAGTTTTTTTTTTAAATTTAAAGAATAAAAATAAAATATAATAATGACAAAAATACAAATTAATTAGATAATCTTTTTTTATTTATTTTATATTTATACCTATTTTAAGAGATAAATACAAAAATTAACTAATTTTCAGAAAAATATTCATCAATGTTCTTATAAAAAATTTAAAATTTTATTTTTTTATTTTTTTTATAAAGACAATTTTTTATATTTTATTTATATAAATTTTTAATAATAATAATTATTTTTTTTA
Source organism: Meloidogyne chitwoodi (assembly GCA_015183035.1). Taxonomy (NCBI): domain Eukaryota; kingdom Metazoa; phylum Nematoda; class Chromadorea; order Rhabditida; family Meloidogynidae; genus Meloidogyne; species Meloidogyne chitwoodi. Next base: position 1,349,914 of record JACZZP010000017.1, read on the forward strand.
ATTAATTATTTTAAAAAATTTAAATAATATTTTTAGATTGCATGTTAAAATATTAATTTAAATAAATTAATAAAATTTATTAATTGGTAAAATAATTTTTATTAAAGAAATAATTTTTAAAATATTAAAATATAAGGTCACGCATAAAAAATAATAAATAAAAAATATTTCAAAAAAAAAATAAAATTATTAATATTAATTTTAAAATAATGATGACATAATTAGCGAATATATTTAAATTACTTATTTATAAAAATAAAATTAAAAATTCTATTTTGAATTTGTTTTTATTTAATTTTTGCAGTCATTAATTTTTAGTTATTTTATTTTTATTAAATTTATTTAAATTTAAATTTATTTATTAGATACTATTTTGGAATAAAAATAATTATATATTATATTTATATACCATTTTTAGTAATATTTATTTATTTATATAATTCTTTTAAATTATTAATTAATTTAATGTCATTAATTTTGTTTTATTTTAATTTATTTAATTAAAATTCTTATTAAAATTTTGCAATTTTTTTTAATTTATTGAACGGATGGAGATAGGTAATTAAAAAAAAACTAATTATATTTTTAATTAATTTAAACAGACAAAATAATTATATTTTTTTCTCAGGGCTGAATAAAAAAATATATAGGAAATAATTTAAAAATTAAATCTTAATTAAAAAATAAATACAAATTAAAAATTATAATAATTTTTAATTTTATACATTAAATTTTTTTATAAATAATTACCCAACCATTTATTTAAAATTAATTTTAAAAAATTAAATAAAACAGTAAATATTAAAAAAAATGAATTTATTTATTTTTAAAAAATACAAAAATAATTAATTATTATTAAAAAATAAGTATATTATATTTTTATTTTAAATTTTGAGGATCAGCATTTTCCCATGCTTTATTTAAAAGAATAAAATAATTATCCATTTCTTTATTTTTATTAATTTCATTTTTTGAATATATACAAATATCTTCTATTGGAGATACAGAAGATAATAATTTTTTAAAACAAAATATTTTTTTAAATAAATTGTAGCAATTACGTCTAAGAATTGGATGAAATCTAAAAAATAATTTTATTTAAAATATTTATTTTTTAATTAATATTTAAAATTAAATAAGGGAGTGTTTTGTTTAAATAAAAATAAAAATGTTAAATATTATTAAATTAAATATAATTAAAAATATTTTACAATAAAATTGAAGAAAGAATTGGAATATCAATAATTACCATAAATAACATATTACATTCTAGCTTTAATTAAAAAAAAATATTATTTTAAGAAAAAAATAATTAAAAAAAAGTACAATAATATTTCTATAAGGCATATCATTAGCTGTATAATGTAAAAATGCTTGCATAAAGGTAACATTCATTTGAGCAAGAAAATAAAAGAAAAGTGTTGGACCAAGCTGTATTGTTGTACGCATATTTTCTCGATACTTAAAATTTAAAAAATAAAATAATTATTTTTAAATTTAAATTAATTACTTGATATCTTTTAGTTAAATCATAATTAGTAGATTGAGTATTTGTTGAACTATTTTCAATTTTTATTTCTAATGAAAATCCAATTTTTAATTTTCTTTTATTCCAATAAAAAATTGCAATAAGAAACTAAAAATTTTTTTTTTTAAATAAAATATTTTTAAAATTATATAATTTAAATAATAATTTAATTAAAAAACAAACAAACAATTATTGCTAAAAAACTTAATATTCCAAGTAAAAATGAAAGAAAAACATAAAAATGTGTTATTTTAATTTCTTTACTTAAATTAACATTAACATCTTCAAATTGTTTTAAAATAATATTTATAAAATTAACAATTATCTTAAAAAAATAAATAATATTTTAATTAATAATTTTTTTTAAATTTACCACAATAAAAAACCAGCTGATACTAAATAATTTTTTATTATATTTTTCATAATTTTTAGCAAAAAGTGTTGCCATTGTTCTTTCCAAAATAATTATATGAACAAAAAATAAACGAAGAAAAAATGCAAAATCAAAAAAAAATTCAATAGGATAAAATCTTTAAAATAAAAATTAATTAAATTTAATTAATTATTTTAAAATTAAATTTTAATTGTTAAATGTTATATTTTATTTTTTATAATCTTTTAACTAAAATTAATATTTTTATTCTTAAAATATATTTAAATTTAGTTTTATTTTAAAAAATAATTTTTATTAAAATATAATTAAATATTTTAATTAATTAATTAATTATATAATTAAATATTATATTATTTCTTTTACCTTAATTGTTGTAAACACCAAAATATATCACCAGTAATAAATTTAATAGGAAAAACAAAAAATAAAGAAATTAAAGAATCAAATAAAATTACAAAACTTTGGCATAAAAGTGCAAATTTTAAATTTTGATGAATTACCTTTATTTAAAATTAATTAATTATTTTAAAATAATAATTTACTGATGTTTTATAAATAATCCAATAATTTAATAAACATAAAGGTATTAAAATTATTTGAACAAAAATTTCAAAACAAATTAAAAAATAAGCAATTTTAATTTCAATTTCAGTCATTTTTGCTATTTTTTCAATATCTTCAGGATAAATACTTAAATAATTAATTTGAAAATTTGTTAAATTTTGCATTATTTTTTAAAATTAATTTCTAAAAAATAAATAAATAATTTAGAAATATATATATATAATAAATTTAATTTAAATATTAATATATTTTTAAATAAATAAAAAATAATTATATTATTCGTGAGAAAAGTAAAGGATTTTTTTAAAGACAACTTTAGAAAAATTAAATTTGGAAAAATTAAAAAGGTTAAAAAATAATATTTATTTAAGAAAATTTAAAGCATTTTTTAAACAATTTTTTATATTATGGGAAATATTCAAAAAATATTATTATATTATTATTTAAATTAAATTTAGTTATTTTAATATTTTCTCTTTTGGGTAGATAATTAAATTAGTTAAATAAAAATAAAAATAATTTTTCTTTAAATAAATAAGCTAATAAATTATTTCGAAAATTAAATTTCTTAAAATTAATCAAAAATTAATTTAATAAATATTATTTTTTAAATTTTAAAATAAAATAAAATTAAAATAAAAAACTAAAAAAAATATCAAATAAAAAAATATATTTTTTATATTTAAAAAATAAAAATGATGCAGAAAACAAAAGAAAATTAATTTATTTTTTTTAATTTTAAAATTTAAAATTTTTTTAGAAATATAACAAAGATTTATTTTTAGAACAATTACCTTATTTGTTATATTTATATTTGTTATTTGCACGCAATTATTTAAATTTTAATAATTAAAAAATTTGTTAATTCAAATTTTTTACAAAATTTACTGAAGAAAAAATCAAATTTATTAAAATAAAAATAACGAATTTTTTTCATCTTTTCTCAAAATTCAAGAATTTGATAATTTTTAGATAAAAAAATAATTAAAATTTTTATTTAAAATTATAAAAAAAATTATAAAATTAAATTAATTTATTTAAATAAATAAATTAATTATTATTATATATTAAATATATAAATTCTAAAAATGTTTTAATATTAATTAAAAAATTAAACTTAAATTAATTATTAAAAAAACAAAGTTGGTAAACTTTTTGTAATTAAACATTTGTTTACTTAAATTTTGATGAATAAGTAAAAAAAATAAAATAAAAAAGTCAAAAAAAAATTTCCACTTGATATAAAAATAGAAAAATTATTTAATTAATAAAATATATAAATTTTGATTAAATTAAATTTTATTTTTTTTAACTAAAATAATAATTTTACAAAAATAAAATTAATAAATAATAATGAAAAGTAATAATATAATTATAATATTTGTATTTTCTTTTTTGTTAAATTATTCAAAAGCATATTGGTCTCAATGGAATGATTGGTCTTTATGTTTTGAACAAAATGGAAGTAATTTAATTAATTATTTTTTAATAATTAATTTAATTAATTTTTAGTTTGGGTTCAAACTCGAACACGTAATTGGCTTGGAGATTTTGCATCAAATCCAGGAAATAATGAGCAAGCAAAAGCTTGTCAACAACAACCATCATTAGGAGGTTTATTTCTTAATTTAAATAAATTTAAATTTAATTAAAAAAATTATTTTAATTAATTAATTTATTATTTATTTATATTTTAAACATTTTAAAGAATTACATCAAACAACAAAAATAATAGCTAATGCAGAATGGGGTCAATGGAGTCAATGGACAGAATGTAATTATCAAAGTTCATCATCTTCATCATTTAGAACAAGATGGAGAATTTGTGATAAAAGTAATTGTGATATAGCTAATATTGTTAATCCTGTAGGAGGTAATAAATATATTAATATATTATTATTATTTAATTTTAATATAATAATTAGGTAATTTAAATGGAATATCTTTAATAGATAAAGATTAAACTTTGGTCTTAAAAAATTTATATAATTTTTAAAATATAATTTATATTAAAATCTTTTTAATTTTTTAATTAAAGTATCTTCTGCTAATGTTGAATGTAATTTATGTCTTGGAGAATCAATGGAACAACAAAATTGTGCATTAAATGGAATTCATTATGAATCACCAAAAATTAATTTATTTGAATCATTTCAATGTCATTGGAGTGAATGGTCAAATTGGAGGTATAATACTTATAAAATAAAAATATATTTAAATAATTTTAAAGTGAATGTTCAACAACTTGTGGTAATGGAATAAATATTCGAATGCGTGTTTGTTCATGTTCAAATGTTTTAAATATATTTATATAATTATTTTTTCTATTTTTTAAAGTGTCTAGATGGTCAATCACAAGAAGAACAAATTTGTTATAATATTTTACCTTGTACTAAACCAACAACAATTTCTCAACCTTATAATTGGTGGCTTGGAGGTATAGCACATAATTTAACTATTTCACCAACTTTATCATTTAATCCATGCATTTATTGTCCTCCAAATTATGCTCTTCCTTGCTATACTTGTTTAAATTTACAAACACTCAATGGAAGATAATAATAAAATTTTTATTTAATTATATATAAAATAATAATTTAATTCATAGGTTAGAGATTGTTAAAAAATTAATTTTTAATAATTCTTTAAATAATATTCCACTCATTTAAAAATATTTATTTCATTACCAATCTCCTCCACCTCCACTATCAAAGCCTCCACTGTCATAACCTCCTCCACTATCATATCCACCTCCAGAATCCCAATTTCCTCCTCCATCGTAATCATATGTATTATTATAGTCATTTACTCTTGGATTAGAATAATCTAAAATTAAATTAATTGAAAATAAAATAATTTAATTATAAATTATAGTTAAATATTATTTATTTAAATTACCTGTATTATCTGTAACATCATTTATTACAGGATTTGAACTTTGATTATTATTATCATCATTCATATAATAATTATTAGTTATATAAGTATCATTATCCTTAAAATTAATTATTTTAAATATTTTAATTTTTTTTAAAATAATTTTAATAACCTGAATATATCCACCACCAAATCCTCCACTTCCTCCATAACCTCCTACTCCTCCCCATCCACTATTCCAACCACCATGTGGAGCAAACATACTTCCAATTCCATATCCTAAAAGTGATCCAAGAAGAGCACCACCAGCACCAGCTGCTAAACCAGTACCAAAAGTAGAAGTAGCACTTGGCCTATAAATTGTGATTTATTTAATATATTAGAAATTCAAAATATAATTTTTACTGTGCATAAGCTGTAGTTGTTCGATCAATAAGTACAGTTTGAGGCTGTTGAGGCGGGTAATATGGTTGTTGTTGTTGTGGATATTGTGGTCGAGCACCATAAGGAATCTAATAAGAAATATTTTTTTATTTTTGAGTGTTTATCAATAAATATTAATTATTATTATTATTACCTGTTGTTGTGTTTGTTGATTAATAGATGGATAAGTTGTTGTTGTTGGGCCATATGGAGGAGGTGCGTCTGGATATTTAACTGGAGGAACTGTTAAAATATTTAAAAATAAATTAATTTAAAATAAAATATAAAACTAAAAGAAGAAGTTATACCACTTGTTGGCTGTTGAGGAGGAACATTTTGAGGATTAAATGGTGGTAGTTTTGGCAAAGTTGAAAGAATTGCATTCATCCATTCTCTAATTAAATATTTAAAATATATTAATTAATTATAAAATTACTCCAATATTTGTTCTGATGGAAAAAGAATCCAATGAACTTTAGAAGCTTGTGGATCCAATCCAATACCAACTAAACGTTGAACAGCAACACCAGAAGGTAGGGAAGGACGACGGACAGGCATACGGTCACACATAAAACCAACACAAGTATAAGGAACAACATTTTTTAGAAAAACTGTTTCATCTGGCCTTGAGTTACCCTATGAAAATATTTATAATATAATAATTAAAATATTTATTTATTTTAGTTATAAAATTAATTATTATTTTATTTTTTAAAATAAATATAAATTTATTAAATAAAATACCCTATCAGTATAAAATGCTAATGTAGAGTCAGAATAAAGAATAGCATAATTACTTTTCCATTTATTTGATATTAAAAATCCTGATTTGTAACGTTGAACAAACCCTTCTTTAATTATTGAATTTGGATTTAATGACATATATTATCTATTTTTAAAATATTTCTTTTAATAATAAAAATTAAAATGGACTATATATAATTTAATAATAAATATAAAAAATTTAAGAAAATTGAGATTTTTCATTAAAAATATAAGTGATAATAAAAATAATAAGTATTATTTTATATATTGCCATAGTAACGTTAATAAATCAATAATTTTAATATTTTGGCCTATATATAATAATTAAAAAAATAATATTATTATCGGTTAAATTTTTAATAAAATATTTAATAAGAAAAATTGTCTAGAGTTGTTAGGAAAATTTGGAAAATATTTTAATTTAGTTAATTACATATTTTAAAAAAATAATTAAATGCATTATATGTATTTTAAATTTGGTATACATAATTCTCAAAAAAATAATTTAAAATAAAAAATTTGCTATATTTTTATTAAATATTTATTTATCTATGTATATATTCTCGTATTTTCTTTTTAATTCTCGAGAATCGATTTTTTCACGTTTAAATGAAGAACTGGTAAAAATAGTTGGCCCAGTATTAATCGATAGAATTTCATAATTATTATTCACTTTTTACAAATATTTATTTATTAAATTAGTTAAATATAAAAATAATAATAAATATAAATTTATTTATAAAACTAGTTGTTTTTTAATAATTTTAGAAATTATGTCAAAATTAACCTTTTAATTTTTTTAAATTTATTATTTTAAATTAAAAATATTTTTGTTAGATTTCTTAAATTAAATTTTCTTAACTATTATTAAATTTATAAACAAAAAAAAATTAAATATAAAATTAAAGATATAAATACCTACATATAATTAAATTTAAAAAATATTTATAAATTATTTTAAATATTTTTATCTAATTATTTCTACGTAAAACTTTTATATATATTTTTTTAATTTTAGATTTTCGTCCTTCATGTCAAGAGAAAATGTTTTTAAATATTAATTATGGCAATTTAATTATTATTTGATATTTAATCTTTTTAATATTATTTGCCTAACATGATAGAAAATATAATTAATTTATTTATAAATATAAATAATTTATTTAAAATTTTATTTTATTTTAAAATTTATAAAATTAGAATTATAAATTAAAAATTTTATTTTATTTAACTTTTTAAATTTTTTTTTAAAATGTTTAATAAAAATATTAGCTTCCAAAATGCTTTTTTAAATAATATCTTTAAGAAGTAAAATAATTTTTAGTCTTCAAAATGGCAAATATTATCTATCCTTTTCCAACATCTTAATTATATAGTTTTATATTTCCTCAATTTAAATTATTATTTAAGCTGCAGATTTCCATTTATGGCATTAAGTTGCAATGCTTTTATCTACTCTTCGGTCGAAATAAAATATTAAATTATATTTTTCTTGGATATATTTATATAAAAATAAATATTATATTAAATATCCAAATATATTTCTTTATTATTTAATTTATAATTTTTGGTAGAAATTTGAGTAATTTTGTTACCCACGTGTGTGTTGTGTTGTGTATATTAGAGTGCACTTACACCCACGTTATTTCATTAATAAATTTGTTTAAGAATAACAAATTTAATATTAACCATTAGCTTCTTTTATTCTTACATTTTATCTCTATGTTTATTTTTTATTTTATATACATAAAGGTTTGGCTTATATATAGAACTAATACAATTATTTTACTAATTTAATTTTTGCTATTACATATTTAAAAATTAATTATTTAAATTAATTATAATCTTACATTTTTAGTTAAAAGAAAACTATTTTCTATAATTTCCCTTTTAAAATTTAAAATGGATTCTAATAATATCAACATTACAAATTTTAATTTTACATCATCCCCTCCACCTATAAATTTTGTAATTGCATTGACTGAATTAATTTTGGATTTATTAGCTTTAATACCAAATATTTATTTTATATATTTATTATGGACAAGACAGGATCTTCACAATAATCTTCGAATTCTTTTAGCTTCTTTTTCATTTTCTTTAATTATGGTAAATTTTATTTTAAAATTAAAGTATATTAATTAAATTATAATATAATTATTTATTAAAATAATTTAATTATTTATTAAAAAATATATACATAGATTGCTTTAACTCGTCTACCAACACAATCAAATTATATTTTTACTGGTATTTTTTATATTGAATCATTTAGATGGCTAGTTTATGGTCATGAAATAGCTGTTATGGTTTGGATTTAAATAATTTAATTTAATAATTTTTAATTTAATTTTTTAAGTTTTTTCGAACTGTAATAGTTCCACTTACTTTTGAAAGAGGTAATATTTTTTTATTTAAAATTTTTTAAATAAATTATTAAATAAAAAACAATTTTAAATTTAAGTATTAGCTACAATTTATTCAAAAAATTACGAGCAACAACAATCACCAAAAATTGGAATATTTGCAGTAATTCTAACTGTAAGTATAATTTAAATTAATAATTTTAATTATTAAAAAAAAAATAAATTAAAAATATATTATTTAAATTTAAAAATATTTATTTTCATAATTTTAAATTAAAAAATATTTTTAGTTAATTATTTGTATATTAATTGGTATTTATATTGGAAGTGAATTAAATAATTCATCAATTCGTAATGGTGTAATAACATTTCGAGGTCGTTATTATGGTCTTTATCATATAATTGATGTCTCAATTCGTTTATTAATTTGGATTATTTGTTTTATTATTTTTGTTTTAATTTTAAATTATAATCAACGTTGTTATTCATTTAAACATTTATCAAATAAACATACACTTATACAACGTTATCAATTTTCTGAAAATGTTCGATCTTCAAGACTTTTATTAGCTATAGGAATTATTATATTTATTTGGTTATTATTTATTTATTAAATAATTATGTAATTATTTTTAAAGTAATTTACATTTTGATTTTGTTATGCTTAGAATTGCTTACAATCAAGAATATTTTAATGTTGAATATTCTCAATCATTTGATTTTATTTTGGCTTTGGCATTAAATGCAATTCCTATAGCTGCAATATTGTTTTTAATTATTTTTAATTTTTTAACTTTTTTTTTAATTTTTATTTATTAGTTTTCATTCATCAATGTTTACAACATTTAAATCTCACATAAAACGACTAAAAAATTTATTTAATTTTAAATGTTTTATTTTTAATAATTCAAATAATTCAATTTCTGTTGAACCACAAAATATTAATAATAATAATAATATTAATAATACTTTTATTCCTATACAAAAATTAGAAAGAAGTAAAAATTATAAATCACCTAGAGCTTTATTAACTGGACAAAAATTAATTTTTGGAAGAGAAGAAGAACAAAGAGTTTATTTTGATGAATTACGTAAAAGTTGGAATGTGCCAATTAATGAAATAAAAAAGAAAAATATTATTAAATTTTAAATAAATAAAATAAAAACAATTTTAAACAATTTAATTATTTATTTTATAATATTATTATTTCTTTGTATTCCCACAGTTGTTAAAGTGTTTAATGGCATAACTGAATCTGACCCTGTAGATTTAAATATTAAAGATATAAAAGCTTTTCTGTAATGTTTTAATGTTAAAATAGTAACAATTGGATATAAAACGGCAATCCAAGGAATTGGTAAATGTATTAACATTATCTTTAAATTTAAATAAAAATAAATAAATAAAAATATATACAAATTGCAAAATTATATTTGATGAAAATTGTTGTATAATAAAATTAGTAAATATATAAATAAAAGTAATCCAAATTGGTATTATTGTTAATAAAGGTAATATTAACTGAAATAAAAAATAATATAGGTATATTATTTTAATTTTCTTTAATATTTAAATAATTTACATAAGTAATTATATTAAAAGTTAATTGTTTATTAATTTCATAAAAACGATCAGTGTCAACTTTAAGACGTGAGCGTACATGATTTGACATTGCTTTTGCACATATAAACATAATTATATAAGCTATTGAAACAAAAATAAAAATAATTAACCAAGAAAAAAGATAATAATAATCATTCTATAAATTTAAATTATAATAAAATTATTTAATTAATTATTTATTTACGCCTTGCTGTGCTAAAGTAATTTGTTCAGAATTTGTTTTATTTATTTCTAAAGTTTCTAAAATTGTTGAATTATGACAACAAAATTCTTCTGGTTTTCCTGCTATATAAAGCATAAAAGATAATATAAAATTTAATAAAAGAACAATTCCAAACATTGAAACAAAATATTGAAATGAAGTAATATTTATATTTCTTTTTTTAATATTTATTTAAAAATTTATTAATTATTTTAAAACCTATTTAAACACAAATATCTATAAATAAATTGGCCAGTTTGAGAAAAAATTGAAAAAAATAAGCAATTATCCCAAATTGCAAGTAAAATATCATTAGGAATACCAATAGAATTAAAAGGGCTATTTAATATAACAATACAAATATTATTAACACAAGTAAATATCTTAATAAATTAAATTTAATTAAAAAACAATTTTTTTCAAAATTAATAATTTTCTAATATTTATAAATAAAAATTATTTTAATTATTAAAAAAAAACAAAAATATCTAACCGGTTGTGTTATTAAATTAATAAAAAGCATAAAAATATCAGTAAAAGCTGTTTGTATTAAAATGTGACTAAAAACTTTCATTTCAGGAGTACTTTTATTTAAAACAAGAATTATATGTAAAATATTTAAAATTAAGCCAATAATAAATGTTATAAAAGAATTATATTTAATAATTTGTTTAATCATTATTTCTTTTTTTAAATAAAATAAAAAATAAATAAATTTACATTTTTATTTTTAAATATTTTAAAGGAAAAAACAATTAAATGGCAGGTGTTTTAATAAAAAAATTATACTTTGATAGGAACTATATTAAATCTAAAATATATATAAAAGGTGTTAAAAGTTTAAATAATTTACTAAACAATTTATAAAAATATTTTAATATATTTTAATTAATCAAAAATAAAATAAATAAATATTTAAAAGGGAAATTTACTATTTAATAATAATAATTTTTCTTTTTTGAATTAATTATTTGTCTTTTTATTAAAAATAAAAATATTTAGACAGAAAATTTATTATTAAAGAAAAATATATTATTTTAAATAAAATTAATAAATCACGAAATATAACGTTTTTCTTTATTTAATTTAATATTAAAAAAATTAGATTAACTTTAACATCATAGAAAAAGTGCAAATTTTTTTTTAAAGGTAGTCATGGAAAAAATAAAATTTTTTCCCACCCTCACATTATTCGAGTTTTTTTTAAAAAGGTTAAATAAATTAAAAATTTAATTGTAAATAAAAATGTAAATTTTTAATTTAATTTATCACTAAAAAATATTAAAATAATAAAATAAAATTAAGATTCTATAAATAAAAAACATTTATTAAATATAATTAAAAAATTATAAAAAAAACATTTTTAGTTGAGATTAAATTAAATAATTATTTAATTTAAAAATATTTAATAAAACTATTATTTTCAATAAAAAATAATAATTAAATATATTATTATAAATAAAAATATTTTAATAATTAATTAATAATAAATTAATATAAATATATTTATCACCATAAAATACATCTTTCTTCTGGTTTTATATACATTTTATCACCAGGTTGACATTTAAATGCATCATTAAATTCTTGAAAATTAGTTAATGCAACATTAACACGTGCTTTTGAAGGAGAATGTACATCTTCATTTAATAAATGTTTTGTAACAGTAGAATATTCGACAGAACACCAACCCTTAATAAATATATTTTAGGTATTTATTTAAATGAAATTATTTAATATAATTAATATTTTAAATTTAATTAAAATTTTAAATTAGGTAATAAAATACATAAATATTTTCATTTAAATTAAAATCATTTGATTTAAAAAAATTTATAAAATTAAGATGTTAATTTTTAAAATAATTATAATATTTTTCATTCATTTAATTTCTCCAACTTACAAATGCATAAGTTATGAAAAATAATTGTTCATCTGTTAAATATTCTAAACCATGAACTTTTACTTTAGGATCTTCTAATTGATCATTTTTTAATTTTATATAATTTTTTAAAGCCCAAAGTGCAGATTTTAAGCCACCAGCATCTGCAAGGTTTTCACCAAGAGTAAATAATCCATTTACTGGATGTAATGATTTTTCACCAACACGAACCTTTTTTTTTAATATAAATATTTTTTATTAATTTTAAAAAATAAAATAATAAAAATAATATATTTACCATAAATTTATCATATTGTTTTATAAAACATTTTGTTCTTTTTTCAAATTCAATTTCAGTATCATAATTCCACCAATTCTTTAAATTTCCAATTTCATCATATTTCCTTCCAGTATTATCATATCCATGTGTAATTTCATGTCCTATAACAACACCAGCACCACCTAATTTCATTGGAATAGGCATTTCCTAAAAATATTAATATAAAATAATTTAATAATTAATTAACTATATCATAAACTGGATAAAATAAATATCCTGCAAGAACAATAAAAATATTTTTTAAAAATGAATAAAATGCATTTGCATCAAACATTTGTTGAATATATATAATTTTATGAAGCATTTTGTTTTTATCATCGATTAACACAATTTGACGTGTATATCGTTGATTTGTACAAATAGAAGCTGCAATTTCAAGTTCACCAAAACTCATTGAATTATGATCAATAATATTAAAACATCTGAAAAAAGTTAAATTAGAAAATAATATTTATTTTTTAAATTAATATTATTTAAAATTATAATTACTCATTTTCACTAATAATTCCTTGAGTATCCTTAAATTCATCAAAATAACCAGAATATGCTTTCATCATATCTAATTTATAAATTGCCCTTTTTCTGGTTTGTTCATCCATCCAATCTTCAGAAATAATTATTTGACGAAATTGTTCTTTTACTTTTTTAATTAAATCCATTACATCATTTTTTGTTTTTTCTTCAAAGAAATAATCAAGAAAAAGTCTATCAGCTGCCATTCCAAAATGTGTAGCTGTTCTTAATAAACAATATTCTTCTATTGGAATATTTTCTAAATTCCAAGTTATTCCTCTAAATAATTTAAATTTAAAAAAATAAAATTTTTTATTTAAATTACTTAAATTCTGTTCCAAAAGCTGTTGAATATTTATAAATAATATCTATTTCTAAATAACTTTTTATTAATTCAGGATTTTGTATAATAAAGTTATATAAATCTTCAAAACATTTTTTACATTTAATAAGAACTGTTGTGTCTCCATTAATATCAGAATTATATTCATTTAAAATTAATTTCCAATCAACAGAAGGGGTATATATTGAATTAATTTCATTAAGGGTTTTTATTTCAAATATACCACCATTAAATGAATAATATATATCTTTTATAAAATATTAATTTAAAATATTTATTTATTTAAAATTACCAATAATTTCATTTAATTTATTTCTAACTTTAATAACATTATCTATCCATTTGTCAATAGCTTCCCATGAAGGTAATCCTGATGGCAATAATGAAGCCATTGCCTGTGGCCTTTCTGTTTGTAATTTTGTCAAAATATTTCTCAATTCATTTATATTAATTTCTCTACTATATAAAGAAAGTTGATATATACTTATATAATTATTATTGGCATATTTGCCTGTTGTTGGTTTTGTAAAATAAAGAAAATCAAATCTATAAATACTAAATGCAAATGGGATTGGCTTAGGAAATCCATAAACTGTCTATTTTAAATTAATAATTAATTAATTTAATTTAAAAAAAATATTATTATTTTACTTTAATAGGTAATATTGGATGATTATCTTTAATCCATTCAGTATTCAAAATATATTGGGCACCCATTTTTTGACGCAAATTAATTAATTTGTCTAGTAATAATTGTGATATTTTATCATTATTACGGGCATTCAAATTACTACAAGAATCATAATATTCAACTAATTTAGTAAAAAGAGGATTATTCTTTAATTTTGGACGCATTTTTTGGTCATGAAGTAATTCTGAAATTTAATTTAATAATTTAAAATATATTTTTTAATATTTAATTTTAAAAAATTATTACTAATCATTAAATCCTTTGCTTTTTTTGCATTTCTATGAAAATGACTTCTTTGAGTTTGAAATGTTGCAATAAGTTCAATAGCTTCGTTTTTTCGATATCCATCACAAACATAATCATAAAAATCATCACAAGGACGTATTTTTGAATTTATTGAATTTGCAAGTGTTGGAAAATTAATAAGACGAATTCTTTGACCTTTTTTTGTATTTAATTAAATATAAAAATAAATAAATTAATACTTTTTTTAAATATTTCCGGCTTTGTTTTTTCCTTTTGTTTTTTCTTTATTTTTGTTTTTTTATTTTCTTTTTCTTCAAAATTAAAATTAAATTGATTTTTGCAAATTCCACAAGTTAATGGACATTCTTTTTTCATAAATTCACCCCAAATTGGGTCAATACATCTTTCTTTATATTTTGGACATTCCGTAATTCCATTTGGTCCAACATTATCAAAACAAAATAATTTTCTTTTAATTAAATCACATCGACCACATGTTCTGTTTTATAATTAAAGTTTTATTTAAATTAAAAATTTATTACTTTGGACATTCTTTTGTCATTAAATTAAAATAAACTGGACGATCACAAAGTTTTTTTAACTTTGGACATTCTGATTGTTTGCCAGGAAATGATTTATCTAAACATTTATAATAAAATAATCCAAAATTAATTAAATTTAAATAATAAATTATTAATATTTTTATTAAATTTTTTGATGAAATTTTTAGCATTTTTTTACCTTTTACAAAAAAATATTATTTTATTGTTGCATATTTATATGCTATTTAAATAATATTTTTATTATTTACTCTCTATTCTTTTAAAAATTAAAACCTTTTTTTAATTATTCCATAGCCAACATTTGATCAAATAATCTTTTCTATTATAACAATTAATTATATTTATTTATTAATATAATAAAGAATTAGAATAAATTTGCACGTTTTATTATTTATATATTTGTTTTTGTATTTTTAATAAATTATTTAAATATACTATTTTAATTAAAAAAAAGAAAAGTATTGTCATTTATTGAATGACGAAATAAATAAAATAATTTTAAACTTATGATTCATTTAAATAAAATAAATTCTTGTTAATATTTTTGGCCCATCCCTTTTAGCATGCTTTAAAAACCTAACATGCAAAGTGATGGGCGATCAGTTTTCTTCATCATTCGTTTTTAATCATTCCTTTTACTTTCGCTTATTTTAGATAAAGTTGCTTTTTCTTGAAAGGGTTTAAAGAAATAGGAGTTATTGGAAATTGATTTTAGTGGTGATAATAATAAATTATATTTTATTTGGTAATTTTTTCCTATCCTGAAAGGATAGAAGGCGAAATTCCCTCTTGTTTAAGGGTAATATTTTAATTAATTTAAAAGAGAAAATTTATATTTCGCACAAGTATTAATTTAAATAATAAAAATAACAAAACAAAAAATACATAATTTTATAATTAATATAAAATTCTAAAAATTTATAAAAAAGGTCAACATTTACACGAATGTACATATTATTTTTTAATATTTAAATTTAATTATGAAATAATTTTTGTCTATACATTTTCCTCTTAATTAAAAATAATTTATACATTTCATTGAAGTGCATTTTCTTTTGAAGTTTATTTTTCCTAAAAATTGTTTTTAAGAAATAAATAAATTTTTAAATTTGCACTTTTTAATAAAAAATTTAAAGAAATTCACGTGTTATTTAATATTTGTATATAAATAATTAAGAAAAATAATATTAAAATTATCAATTTTTTAACAACAAATTTTAGGTAAAATAATGAAAAGTTTATTAATATTTGCATTAATTATTTTTTTGAATTTAATGAATTGTGGTGAAGCAGGAAAAAATAAAAACAAATTAAAAGAACAAAAAAATAAAAATGAAGGTTCTTCTTCGTCCTCTTCATCAAATAAACAAAAAGAAACTGGATTAAATAATTTATTAAATGATCCGAACATTAAACAAACCCATGATAATATTATAAACTCTGTTGATGCATGGGCAGGTTTTTATATTAAAATTTAATTTAAAAATAAATAAATAATTCTAAAGGATTTAATGATTTGAAAAATTATGTTGAGGTTATTTTAATTATAAATTTATATTTTTTTTTAATTAATTGTAGAAACCAGAAACAAAAGAAGAATATGATGCAATGGTTAATGAAGCAAAGGAAAATTTAAAAAAAGAGAATATAATGTAATAAATAATAATTATTATTATTTTTTTAATATTTTAAAAAAAATAAAAATTATTAATAATATTTTTAGGAATATATTTTGTGAAAGAATTGAAATTGCTTTAAATGGAAGAAAGTTACGTTATGTTCGTTTATAGGCCCTGGTAGTCTGTATAACCATTTAAATAATTTTAAATATGAAATAGATGAAAGTCAAAAATTATTTAGAAGAGCATTATTATTAATTGAAGATATTCCAAATTCTCCAAAAAATTATAGAAAATTATATTCCAAAGTTACTCAAATTCGGGCAGTTTATCAATTTGCTGTTCAGCTTTTGGTTTGTTATAAGAAATTTTTTTTAATTTATAAAATTTAAAAAAATTTAAAAAAATAAATTTTAACATAGATTATTGAATATTTTAATTCTTTATACAATATAAATAATAATGAAGAAATAAGTAAAGAAAATAAAGGAAAATCTGTTTCTTCTTCTTCTTCAGAAAATATTTCTGAAGGAATAATTGGAACATTTGAAGATTTATATGTAAATAATGAAAAAGAAAAAGAATATATTGAAAAAATACATAAAATAAAAGTTATAAATCCTTTAAATAAAAAAAATAATAATACAAATAAAAATTTAAATGAAATACCTGAAATAGTTAATAAAATGGAAAATAATGAAGCAACTTTAGTTTTAATTTTTCAATGTTAGTATATTTTTTAAATACAGGGTGACCAGAAAGTTCGGAGTCACGTTTTAATTCACCATAACTTTTTTTATATTTTTTATTTTTAAATAATTTTAAACTGATTTTATAGCCTATTCAATTCTCTATTATAATACAAAATTTGTGATTATTTGGACGATTATCACAAAAGTTATAGCCTTTTCCGTAAGGTATATCAAATTGTCCTCCCCAAAAATTCACTTCCTGTATCTCAACACTGAGAAGTCAGATTTGTGAGATCTCAAAAGAAATCAATAGAGCATACCTGCGACCCAGACTAATTTTTAATATGAAAATTGTACCTCTGGCATGGAAGGCTGTGAGTAGATGTAATTCGATTTTGGGAGGAAATGAAATTTTTTATTTTGTGAGTGTTGCGCGAAAATTTATATCCCTCCAAATCCTAAGCTAAAAATTTTTTTATTCTATTATTTTTGAAGAACAGAGATCCCTCTAGATTCTAAAAAAATTTTATGTCAATCCCTCAATCCTTTCTCATTTTATAATTTTTTTAACACAAAAAGAGGTGCGAGTTTTGGTCAAAAATTTTCATTCGTGCGTTCGACACTGTATCAAAGCAGGTAGTAGGAATATCTTAAACTCTTGATATTTCTTAATCCCTATTTAGTTCTCTATCTTTTCATCTTTGTTTTATCTCGATAGCAAAATTTTGAATTAAGTTATGATAAAAAATAATTGACTCCGAACTTTCTGGTCACCCTGTATAATTTTTTAATTAAAGGTCCAACTGAAATGTCATATAAGTTAATAAAATCTTATGAAAACAAATATTTAAAAAATTTAATTTTGGTTGAACCTAATTTAATGTGTAACTATGAACCAAATGAAAACCAAAAAATAATTTTAAAAGAATTTAAAAAGTTTATCCAGGATAACAAATTTATGCAATTTGAAGCTTTTCCTTTTTCAAAATTAGCAATAAATCAATTTAATTTGCCACTTACATATATTTATTTTAAAAAATGGGAAAAAATTGAAAAAAATTTCGATAAATTGAATATTTCTTTTAAAAATAAAGAATTGATAAAAGAAGAAGTAAAAAAGGAAGAAAAAGAAAAAAAAGAAAATTTAGATTAATTAAAATTATGAGGAAAAAGTAGTTAATAAATATAAAGTTTTATTTTAAATTTAGAATAGATTAGTTGACATTAGATTATAAATATATTTTATTTTAAATTAAATTAATTATTTATTAATTTACTATTTAATTTTAATAATTGTTAACTTCAATTTAAATAAATTTAAAGTTTTATAAATTTTTTTATATTGTTTTACTAAATAATATAAATTTATTTTGTAACGCTTTAACAATTAATTTTAAAATCCAATAAATTATTTTTACATTTTTATGTTTTATTTTTTTAAGTTTAGTAAATAAATATCATATTAAGTTATTCAAAAATAATATTAATGAAAATTTTATCTCTAATCTTTTATTTAATAAACTTTTTAAAATAATTGATATTTTTGTTTTGATTTTATAATAAAAATACTTTTATATAAAATTATTTTTAAAAGAAACAAAAATGGAAATAATTAAAAAAATATTTGTAAAGGAAGTAGTGGAAACTATTGATAATCAACCTTCTCTGCACTCTCTGCCTTTATCAAAACTATTATAGCCCCAGGGCTGGACGCAATTGCGGATTGCGCTTGCGCAAAATTTTTTGCGATTGCGTCCAGCCCTGATCATAACTTTTTTTTAAATTGATGTAAAAAAATAATCTAAACTTTATTCATAAAATTATATATTTAGGTATTAAAAAATTAAAGTCTCGATTTCAAAGATTGTGGAAAAAAATTTCAATTTTTCATATTTTTTTTAGTTTCGAAACATTACTGTTCTTACATTTTCTCCCACTCTTTTTTATTACTAAAAATAGTGAACGCTCTTTTATAACCTATTCATTTTCTCAATTGTTCGAGGTAAATTCTTGCTATTAGCAGCGATTGTTACCAATTCATTTCTACGTAGCTTACATGCATAACCAATGTTTACTAAATTTACAATTAAAAAATATTATTTGATTCTTAGGGAGATTATAAATATTCTGACAAAAATGATAAAATTTTAAATTTATCTTGTATCATCTTATAAATTATTTTAACCTTCATCGTCAGCAGTGATTTGAAGGTCATACCAAAATCATACTCATACCTCGGTATGAAGTATGAATATGAGCAAATTTTTTTGATGGTACGAAGTATGAGTATGAAGGAAAAAATTAACCGGTATTAGGTATGAGTATAATGCCTAAAAATGGCAGGTATGAAGTATGAGTATGAGAAAATTTTTTTGTCTCTATGAAGTATGAGTATGAGCAAAATTGAAAATTCCAATCACTGATCGTCAGTAGAATCTATGTTGTTCAATTTTGTCTTCTCCATTTTCTATCAATTAATTATTGAGTTTTTTTCTTCTCCTTTTGGATCATTTGCAGTAAAACTTTGATAAGATTGCACAGCAATTCCTTTCAACTCATTAAGCAGTTCTTGCCCATTTTTGAAATAAATGAAAATCTTTTCGTGCCAGCTTTGAGCATTTTTAAATTTATTCTCATCTCTCTTCATTTCGTTTTTCTTAAATTAAACAATTTATAATTTTAATAGGGTTAGTCAAAATCTGTCGGTCAAATGGGTGATCAGGGTATCTCTGATTTCATTGATCTCTTTCTCTGCACTATTAACTTCTTTCTCTAACATTTTTTATAATGGAAAAAAGATAAAATGTCAAAAGAGATTAACAGAGCTATGAGACAAAATGGTCAAGCTATTTTAAATGAAATTTTTTAATTTATTTACCATAAAAAATTTCTTTTTCTTTTAAACTATCTTTAGCACCTAAAAAATTTACATTGTCAAATTTAAATTTTTACATAGGCTTAAATCTTGTTTTTTTTGTATAGATGTCACAAAATAAGAATAAAAAGCTCTATTTACAACCAAATAATGACAATGATTCTATTTTGGAAATTGATGAATTTGAGGAAAGTGATGAAGGCGGCACCTCATCAGATTGGTTTTGTAATTATTATAACTCGAATATTTTTTTAATTGGAAAGAATAAGTGATCATTTCTATATGCAGGGATTTTTTATCTCTTACAATTTTCAAATATTCTATTCTCATTTTTTATTTTTAAAGTCATTCCTGGTTTTGATTTTTATTTTTTAAGTTATGAAGAAGATATTGAATGTATGGAGGCAGTAAAGGCTCGCCGAAAAAAACTTCCAAAATCTGTCGTCGATGATCAATTCTTTAATTTGACTGAAATGGAGGCTTTTTTAGATGCTCAAGATAAAGCTGAAGAAGAAAAGCAAACAAATTCTGGACGTAATTTAGGCGATTTTGATATTGCAAAAAAAGTTTTTTGGAATAAATTTATGAATTTAAATTTTTAACTTAAGATGGATGAAATAATTCAATCATATGAAGAAGAAAATTTAAGACCACGGAATTGGGTTTTACAAGGCGAAGTTGTGGCTGAAGAACGTAAAACTGATGAATTGTTGGAGCATTCTATTGATGTTGATTATCAACTTAATGCTCCTACTATTAATGAAGAAACTACTCAAAGATTGGAAACAATAATTAGAAAACGTTGCAAAGAAAAGGTTTATTCTTATATTTTAAATCTATTTTTTAACATTAATTTCTATTTGTAAATTTTTTATGACATTTATTTTTTCACTTCTCATGAATTTTAAAGTTTTTTGATGATGTTATTCGAAAATTTCGTGAAAATGAGGCAGCTTTGATACCTACAATTTTTCGAAATCAAACAGAAATTGAACAAAATGTTCGAAGATCTCTTGCTGAGGTTTATGCTGATAAGTTTGTTAATTCTCAGAATGATCAACAAGAAAAGGTTTTTTTATATTTTTGAACTTATAAAATAATTTTTTTTAGATTATTTCTGAATTAGATCCACAAACTGATGCAATACAAAAGGATATGAATGCTCTATTTCTTAATCTGGATGCTCTAAGCCATTTTCAATTTCGACCACAAAAAATTCAAACCGATGAGACAAAAATTATTAATAATATGCCAAGCCTTTGTTTAGAAGTTTGATTTTCTAATATTAAAATTTTAAACGTAAAATTTGGAATTTTTAAATTTTATTTATTCTGATAAATTGTGGGGATATTTAAAATTATAAATTATTTAATTTAAGGAAGTTGGTCCAACTGCAACTACAGAACCTGATGTTAATTTGTTAGCACCAGAAGAAATAGTACGAAGGACCAAAGCAGTACTAAAATCAAATACGGAAAGAACTGAAACTGATAAAAAGCGGGAACGTCGTAACAAAAAGAAACGACAAGCGTTTGTTTTTTTTATCTAACAGTACGAATTTTAGCGAGTAATAAGAAGGTATTAATCCCAGAATTGATTTTTAAGCTATTATTATACATGATTATATCCAAAAGTTATATTTAATCAAAGAGGAATTTATAAAATATTTTCATCTTTCTCCTTTATTTTCAGTGTTATTGCCGCAATAAATACCATGAATGAGAAGAGGAAGAATAATGAAGAAACAAATGACATAAAGTTTAAGAAAAGGCGATTTGAGAAAAACCTTAATTTTGTTGCGGGAATGGATTCCTTAATTGAAAATAATAAAATGCAAAGAGTAAAAAAATAACAAATTTATTTCGTTTATCATTTTTTATTTGTTATAAATAAAATCATATTTTTAATTTATAAAATGTTAATTTTTTGTGGCAATTTTGAATTGTTTATATACGATTCTATTTTTTATCTTTTAAAATTTTTAATCAAATATTATAATTCTAATTTTTAATTACTTTTTTTCCTTTATAGATTCAACTAAAATTTCCGGTAAAGGTTATCGGTTCCTGGAGATTTACCGGGTATCCAGAACCGAAAACCGAACCGAAATTTTCGGGTATCCGGCCTTTTTTCGGTTTCGGCTACTCGAAACAACCTTACTTCCCACCAGTCTACAAAGGGAATTTGCAGAGGGCAGGAAATATTTGCAATTTTGCATTTAGTGAGATGCATTAATTTCAAATAAAATAATTAAAAATAATTTCATTTTTTGTTGTTGGTTTATTAATTTTAATAAATTAATATTTTTTGTTGTTTTAAATTATTTATTATTATTAACAATTTAATAAATTATATGTAAGTATTTTCTATAAATTATTTTAATTTTGAAATTAATATTTTTTATTTCTAAATATTCTTAAAAATTAAATTATTTAAATACTATATTGCATTAGTTTATTAAATTGTCTGTCGTAATTGCACTTTTAGATAGATAAATATATAATTTAAAATTAAAATACATAATTAAATAATTTAATGCAGGTAGAGGTATTTCATTTATTTTCTATTTCTTCCCAATAATTTTAATTTTATTATTTTTAAAATTTAAATAAATAAATTCATCTTCTAAATGTTAATTAAGTAAATTTTGTTTTAATTTTATGTCTTTATTTTTTTCAGATTATTTTTAAATTAATGAGAATTAATATTTTTAATTTTCTTTTTTTATTAATAATATTAGAAACATTAAAATTAATTAATTGTGGAAAAAAGGCAAAAGAAAAGCAAAAAAAGAAAAATCAAAGTATTGGACAATCTTCAAATATCTCCAAAAATAATGAATTAATTGAACAAAAAATTAATCAAGAATTACAAAATATTAAAAATATATTGGATAGATGGAATGGTAATTAAAAATTATTTTAATATAAATTAAATTATTATTTAAGGTTATAATATATTAAATGACAACTACATTGAGGTTTTTTATTTTTTATTAATAAAGTCTGAGGATTTTTTAGAAGAATTTAAATTTAAGGGAGTTATTAAAATTAATTTTTTAATAATTTATTATTTATTAAATTAAGAAACCTGAATTAACTGAAGAATATGAAAATATGGTTAATGTAGCAATTTCTTATTTTGAACATCCAATTGGAAAAAATATGTTTGTTTAATAATATTAATAAAAAACGAAATATTATTTTATTATTAATATATTTATAAGCTGTTTTTTAATAAAATTATGTTAAAAATAAAATAAAAATATTACAAAAGTATAAACCTTTTAATTTAAGAATAGATAATTTGATCAAAAAAATTAAAGAAGCATTACAAGACCGAAAATTGCGTTATATCCGAATGATTGGTGCTGGAAGCATGTTTGGTCATCTTAATCATTATTATTATGATGATAGTGTTATAGCCAAAAATGAACGATTTTTAATTGAAAAATTGGATAATAATTACAAACAGAAATATTTAAAATGTTCGCAAATTACTGCTATTTTTCAATTTATTTTAGAGCTTTTGGTTGTTTTTTTTTAATTTTTTATAATATTTTTAAAATTATTATTTACCAAAATTATATTTATTTATATCAAATAAAAAGAATAATTTTTAATTTTTTAGATTATTAAACATTTTAATGAATTACAAATACCTAAAGAAGGAATAAAAGGAAAAGAAATTGCATCTAATAAATCATCTGAAATAAATTATAAAATTATTGCAACATTTGAAGATATGCATTTAAATGAAAAATATGAAAAAGAATATTTAAAAAATAAATATAATATTTATGGAATTAAACCAAATGATAAATATGAAAATTTAATAAAAATACCAGAAATTGTTAGTAAAATGGAAAATGATGAAACAACACTTATTTTAATGATTCAATGTTTTCTTTTTAAATTTAAATTAATTTTATATTTTTTTAATTTTATAAATAAAATAATATATTTTTTAATTAATTTAATTAAAAAAGGTCCACCTGAAATGACTTTAAAAATAATTGACTCATATAACAATAAAAAAATACTTGAAAATATTATACTAATTGAATCAGCATTGAGTTATGACCGTGAAGAGTTGATTAATTATCGTCAAAAATTTTTACCTTCAATTAAGGCTTTTGAGGTTAATCCATTTACTAATTTATTTTATTTCCCAAATCAAACAAATATTTATTTTAAAAAATGGACAAAAGGAGAAGATGATGAAGAAAATTAAAGAAAAAGGAAAAGATGTATTATTATTTAATTAAAACAAAGAATAATATTTTTATTTTTTAAATTATTACAATTATATCGTAGAAAAATATTTATATTTTATTAATTAAAAAAAACTTTTGGGGTTATTTATTAAAAATTTTTCAAAATAAAAACAATTTTATTACAAACTTTTAATTATAAATATTTTATAAATGAAGATGTTATAATTAAAATATTTATTTTTTATTAATTTAAATATTTAAATAAAATTATTTTTAAATTTTTAATTTAAAAGAATTAAAGCAAACATTTTCTCGTCTTTATGTTTGGGCATTAATTGGTTATTTAAAAAATGTTTTATTAACTTTCAATGAATATCAAAGTTTAAATATTGTTAAAACATTTATTAGTCCTACTTTGTTTATGCCAAACAGTTTTATTAAATTAATTTATTTTCTAAGGTTATTTTTTAAATTAAATAAAAATATATTTTATTTTTTAAAAATAATTTTTAGTTCAAAAAATGAAAAAATTATGATTAAACAAATTATATTAGCTATAACATTATATTATAAAAAAGAATTTGGTCCAACTTTTGTTGATATTGGATGTTTTGAAATTTATGGAAATGAATGCAATTAAATATAAATTATTAAAAATAATTAATTTTAGAGAAAATTTTTTTTATATTTTTAGATAATTTAATTAATAATAATAATTATTATTATTTACAGAAATGAAATAATATTTTAATAATATAGTCAATTAATTAATTATTTCATTATATTAAATTTATTTAATTAATATATATTATTACAAATATCAGACTGTATTTTTCAATAGTAAAATATCAAAATATTTTAAGCTTATTTGTAAAAAATAATTTTAGTATAAAAATATCCATTTGATCAATTTATTTATTTATTATTTTATGTTGTAAATCAGCTTTTTTAATAATACAAGGCAACAAAGCCAAAATAATATTTAATAATCGGTTTAGGACATGCTATTGAAATTGTTTTTATTTATTTTTTAAACCAAAGTAATATATTTTAAATTTGGATTATTTTTATTATACTTGTTTTTTATAATAACCAATAAAATAATAATAATATTTAATAGAAGCCTATTGAATATAAAATAAGTTTATTTTATAATATTTATCATTTCAGTTGTCAAAATAATTTGTTAAATAAAATAAAATATAATTTTTAATTTGTCAAATATTTTGGATTTTCTAACCTTCATCAAAAATGATAAAAAACAAAAATATTAGTCCTAAAATAAAACTTTTTATTGTGTTTTTTCAAATAATTTCGAATATAAACTTAATTTATGCATGTTTACCTCCAGCTGGACAATGTTGTTCTACTCCAACTTGTACTAATGCACCACCTTGTCAGTCTACAAGTTCAATGCATTCAGGAAGGTTATTTTTCTTTTTTTAATTTTTACTAAATATTTATTTAATTTAAGTTATTCAGCTCCTTATTCTAAAGATCATGGTGGCTCTTATGGGGGAAAATATAGTAGTAGTGGTAATGAATATACTAATAGTTATAATATGGATAGTAGTCATGAAAGTAGTGGTGGATATGATAAAAGTAGTTATAAAAAAAGCAAATACAGTGGCGGTAAAAAAGGATATAATTCTTATGGAGGAGATAATAATTATGAAAGTAGTGGTTATGCTGACAGGTAAATAAAATGATATTTTCTATTAAAAATTAAATTATTTAGTTATAATTCCAAAATTCCTCCACCTTCTTATTCTTCATATGGCGGAACTTCTCCATATTCACCACCTCCAAACTATTCTTATCAACCTCCAGCTCCTTCATATTCTACAGCCCCAGCATATCCTTCACCTCTTCCTCCTCCTACTTATCCATCACTAGCACCTCCTCCTCCTACTTATTCTTCTCCATTACCTCCACCACCTGTCTATCAATCACTCCCTTCACTTCCAACATCTCCACAAATCTATCAAACACAACAACAAACATCTCCACCAGCATATCCACTTCCTCCAATGCCATCAACTATTGTCTATCCATCTTCTCCACTTTCATTACCATCTACTAGTTCTACTACCTCAAATATGTTTCCACAATTAGCTTTACCTAGTGAATATCCACAAATTATTGGTAATAAAATTGTTGGTACAACACCATCACTCTATCAAGGACTTTATCAACCGTTAAATGGAAAAGGGGGAGGACTAATTTCTAATGGAGGATTAGCAGAATCTATTGGAAGGTTATACATATATTTAAATAATTAAAAGATTTATTTTATTTTTAGTTTTGACAGTACATCATTATTATCTTTACCTCCTTCAGTTTCACCATCTCAAGACTTTTTTAGTGGGTCACAATATTTAAATCCTTCAATTACTTCATATCCTCCAAATGGTCCTTTTATTATTAATTTAGCATCTGGAGGAGGACTACAACCTAGTGGATATAATAAAAGTACAAAAAAGAAAATAGTTCTTTTAAATAAAGTAAAAGAAAAGAATTCTGTTGCTGCGGCAAAAACTTTAAAAAAAGAAGCCAAATCTTTTAAAGATTTGGCAATTAATAAAAAACAAGTTGCTAAAACTATTTAAATATTTTTAATAGGAATTTTTTTTAATTTTTTTTTTATAAATAAGAAAATTTTGAACGAAATTTTTTTTATAAATTTTAGCAATAAATTACCTAATAATATTAAGAAATTTTATAAATTTTCGTTCAAATTTTATTTTATTAATTAAAAAATTATTGATGTAATTATATTGTTAATAATTATTTGTATAAAACGCTAGTAAATAATATTTTTTATTTTAAAATTTTTATTTAATTAAAAAATAATAATAAGCTTATTATTTTATAATATATATTTATATATATTAAATATATATCCCTATTAGGTATATTTTAAATATTTAATTATTTTAAAAATAATTTTATATTTTTTTATTATTTAATATTCTATATTTACTATAAACATGTTAACATGTTTTATTTGATCAAATACATAAATAATGTAAATAACTAAAAAAAATAAAATTCCTCAAATATATTTTAAGATATTTTCACACTTTTTTTAATTTAAAAAAAAAACAATTTTGTTAGTCAAAGGTCTTTTATGAACTTTATTTATTTAAAAAAGGATTTAAATAAAATTAATAAATATTCTTATAAAAAAAATTATTTAAAATAAACTTATTTTATTGAACTTAATTTTTTTAATTTAAATCAAATAGTTCAATTCTTTTTTTAATAAATAAATAATATTCTTTTAATTTAAACAAATTCTTTTTCTGAAGAACTATTCAATCAAACAAATAAAAAAATTAAAGCATAAGAATCTAAATAATTGTGAGAATAAAAGGCAAAGTTATAACAAATAAAAGATGATAACAACCCAAAATAAATAAATTTATTAAATAAATATTTAAATATAAAAATTAATTTTATTTAAAAATTAAATTCCAAAGAAAATATGATTATTTTATTAAATTTATTATTATATTCTGGCAACTAAAAATATAAAAAATTATTTTTCCTAAACCCAATATTTTCGAAATACTTTTATATCAAAAATTAAAACATTTTTTTTTTGATTAATAATTTTTATATTTAAAAAGCTTTGCTTACTAATTTTTAACTTTCTAACTTTCACAAAAAAAGGAAGAGAATTTTTTTAAATAATAAAAACATTATATTTTACGAGTTTTTGGCTTCATTTTTATTTCTTTATTTTTATTAAAAAAAAGAAAACTTTTTTATATTAAATTACAAGCTTTTCAATTTTGTCGAGTGTCAAATATTTATTGAATAAAATATAAAATTAAACAATCAAGTCATTTTAAATTTTTGAATTTTTTAACAAACACTCAAATTTAATTTTATAAATTAATTTTAATAAAAGTAAATATTTTAATTTCCTTTTTTTTTAAATTTAAAATAATATTACTTAATTAAGACTTAAAATTTTATTTTTTTTTATTAAAGTATCATCTATTTTTTATCCCTTTTGACTTTTTTTAAACAATTCTTTTGTCTATTAATATAAAAATAAAATTTATATAATTATTTTTTATTTTATTTAAAGATTTTTATTAAAAATGGATTCTTCTATATCGAAAAATATTCCTGAACGAGCGCAATGGTCTAATAATTTACAATTTATTTTAACCTGTATTGGATATGCTGTAGGCTTAGGAAGTATTTTTTTAAATAAATAATTATTTATTTATTTATAATTTATTTTTTATAGATTTATGGAGATTTCCTTCTTTAGCATATGAACATGGTGGAGGTATTAATTAATTTATTAATTTATTTTTAAATTTATTTAATATATTAAAGGTGCCTTTTTAATTCCTTATTTAATTTGCTCTTTTATTGTTGGTTTACCTCTTCTTCATCTTGAAATGTCACTTGGACAATTTAGCCAAGGTGGTCCTGCTGTTGTTTATGGAAGGATTAGACCTGTTTTTCAAGGTAATATTATTAATTTAATTTTATAAATTAATTTCTTTTAAATATTTAATTTTTAACTATTTTCAGGAATTGGTTGGAGTATGGTTAATTTATTTAAATATTTTATAAAAAAATAATTTTTTTTTAATTTTAAAGTCAGCAATTTCACTAATGGTATCTGTTTACTATAATGTTAGTTTTTTATTATTAGTTTTTAAATATTTTATTTTGTTAGGTAATTGTTGCTTGGGTGCTTATTTATCTTTGGACTGTAAATTTTATTTTTAAATTTATTTTATAATTTTATTTTTAATTTTTATAGATAATAACAGGCCATTCAGGAGATTGGGCTTCCTGTAAAAATGAATTTAATACAATTTGTATTTTTTAATATTTATTTATTTAAAATATGTTTTTTAAAAAAAAAAGATTGTCAATCAACATTAGAAGATAATTTTTGTAGTGAACAACTTTCTAAAGAAAATGATAAAAATATTTTAGCATTTTATTTTAATAAAAGTTGTTATTCATTTAATGATAATATAGCATTAAATACAAGAAAAGAAGCATTTATTAATTTATCTCCAGTTAGTGCATCTGAAGAATTTTTTGAGTAATTTTTAAAATTAATTAATTATTTTATTTTTTATAGAAATTATGTTTTGGAAAAGACTTCTACTTTAAATGAATTTGGGGGAATTAATTTAAAAGTTGCTTTAGCTTTAGCAATTGCTTGGATACTTACAGCCTCAGTATTAGTTAAAGGAGTAAAAATAATGGGAAAGTAATTATTAATTTTTATAATAATTTTTAATTAAAAAAAAAAGAATTTCATATTTCACTGCAACCATTCCCTATGTTATAATTGTTATTTTATTTATTCGTGGTATTACATTGGATGGTTCTTCTATTGGTTTAGATTATTATATTTTTAATCCTGATTTTAGTGTAATTCTTGATCCTTTGGTAAATAAAAATAAAAAATAATTTTAATTTTTAATATTTATTTTTAGACTTGGAGGGCAGCAGCAACGCAAGTATGTTATAGTCTTTCTGTTGGATTTGGAGGAATACTTTCATTATCAAGCTATAATCCAAGAACACACAATTGTTATAGAGATGCTTTTATTATTACAATAGCAGATGGTAAGAGAATATTTAAATTAAAAATAATTTTCTAAAAATAATTTTTTTAAAAAGGCTTTATGTCAATTTTTGGAGGAACAGCAGTTTTTTCAGTTTTGGGTTTTATGAGTAAACAATTAGATGCAAAAATACAAACTGTTGTACAAAGTGGAACAGGACTTGCATTTATTGCATATCCTGAGGTTATTCTTTTAAATATTTTATTTAAATTTATTTAAATAAAAAAGGCAATGAGTAGAATGCCCCTTCCTTGGCTTTGGTCTTTTCTCTTCTTTTTAATGCTTTTTATACTTGGAATTAGTTCTCAATTTGGATTAGCTGAAGTAATGTGTACAGCAATATATGATCAATTTCCTAATGTTAGACCTTATCGTAGTTGGCTTTCAATTAGTGTTTGTTCAACACTTTTCTTTGCTGGACTTATTATGTGTACAAGGGTAAATAAATAATTTATTTTATTTTAATTTAACTTTTTTTTTAATAGTCTGGAATATTTTACTTTAATATTTTTAATGATTATTCTGCTTCATTTTCATTATTATTAATGGTTATTTTAGAAATTATTTTAATTGTCTACATTTATGGTTTTCTTTTTTAAATTAATTATATTTTTCTAATTTATTTAGGTCTTCCTAATTTTTTGGATGATTTACGTTCAATGTTTGGATATTCTCATAATTGGTTAGGTCGTTTATTTGGTCCAACTGGTTATTATATACAAGCAATTTGGTGTTTTTTGGCACCTCTACAAATTACTGTAAATTTATTTTTATTTTTTAATTCTTATAATATTATTTAAAAAAAAAAAGATATTATTTATTGTTGTATTAATTACACAAATTTCTCATAATTTAACTTATGGAAAAGGCAAAAGGTTATATGAATATCCAAATTGGGCAATTGCTTTAGGTTGGCTAATATCTTTTATACCTATTTTATTATTGCCAATAATGATTATTTATAATTTATGGAAATTTCAAAGAAAAGGAAAAGTAAATATTTTTTAATTTATAAATAAATAATTATTTTAAAGAATTGGAAGGAATTATTTAAACTTCAACCAAAATGGCCTTCCTATGAAAAAAGAATTATTTTTGAAAAACCTTTTTGTTATTTATTATCTAAATTAAATCCAATAATTTCTAGTAGGATTAACCCTATTAATCAACAAAATAAAAATATTTCAAAACAAGAAGGTTATAGTAGTAGTGGAATAAATAATTCAAGAATATTACAAGCAGAAACAGAAGTTAAAATTAAATGTGAAACACTTTCATTACATTTTTAAATTTAATTTTATTATTTTTTTAGTTTTTTTAATGTAAATTTTAAATTATATATTATAATTTCAACTTGTGAAATTTTATAAAATTTCTAATAAATTTTTATTTTTTAATGAAAATTATAATATTAAAAAATAAATAAATTTACTCACCTTTAAATAAATTTAAAAAATATTAAAATATTAAATGAGTCAGTCATAAGGATGTACTTTTGTTGACGATTATCATTTTTTTGTCAATTTTTATTTAAATATACTTTGAATATTTAATTTGTTCAGATGAATATATTTGGCTAAATAAAAGACTCAACAAAATTTAAATTATAAATATATTTTAAAATAATTTTATCTTTATTTATTAAATAAATAATGAATTATCGCCAAATTTTCTTTTTATTTTTGATTTTAGCTTTTATATGTCAAATTAGTGCTGCGGTAAAAAAATTTTTTAATTATAAGTAAAATAATTTAATAAATAATTATATAAAGTTTTGGCCGCCATTCCCTTGGTTTCGTAAACAAAATAAAGAATCAGACTCTTCTTCTTCAGAAGAAGGTCCTCCCTTCAAAAGAGGACATCATCATAGACATCATAAACATAAAAGTCATGAACATGGTCATCATCATCATACTAAAAGTAATTGTCATTCAACAAAATTACCTTCTTCAACTTCTATTGGAATATCTTCTACTTCTTCAACAACAACTTAATATATATTTTTGAAATTATTTAAATTAATATTTAGATAATAGAACAAATGAAATAAATGAAATATATAAATAAACTTAATATTTAATTAATTAATTAGTAAAGATAAAATAATTAAATTGAAATAATGGCACAAATAAATATAAAAATAATTAATAAAATAATAACTAAATAATAATTATTATTAAAATTATTATTTAAAAAATTAAAATATTTATCTCCTAATCTTTTTGTTCTAAAAATATCATTTTTTCTATAAGCCCATTTAAGCCAAAAATTTTGTAGATTTTGATTAATTTGTCGATAAGTTTTAATCATTTTTGAGACTTTTAAAGCTCTTTTTAAATAATTATTATAATTTAATTCTAAAATAGACATTTTAACAATTAATTCACCTAACCAAATATTTTTTATACAAATTAATTCTGACATTCCTAAATCAACAAGACGTTGTAAATTTGAAGGTTGATCACCCTAATATTTATTTTTATAATTTTAATATTTTAATTAAATACTTGTAAAGGTATTCCTAAAATTGGTTTTCCAAACATAAGTGCTTCATTTAAAGTATTAACACCTCCATGAAGAATTGAATATTTTAACTTTGGATGAGCTATAATAAATTTAATAAAAAATATTTAATTAATTAAAAAAAGAACCTAAAAGTAATTTAATAGGTGCCCATTTAACAATTTTAATATTTAATGGTAAATTTATTTTAATTTTATTTAAAATTTGTTTAATAGGACTATTTGTTTGCCAAATAATTAAATAAGATGAAGAGGCAAAGGCATTCAAAAAAATTTTTAATAAATATTTAGGCATATATTCAACCTAAATAAATTAAATATATTTATTAAAATATTTTATTAAAAAATTAAATATAAATTTAAAATAATTTATTATAACCTTAGCAATACTTCCAAAGCTAACTAATATAAAATTTCTTTTATCAATTTCTACCCAATCAATTTCTGGAAATTCTGATTGAATTTTTTTATATTTATTTTTTTGTTCTAAATTTATTATTAATTTTTTATTATTTTGATAATTAATTATTTTATTATTTTTTAAATAATTATTTAAAGTAATATTTGTTTTAAAAGAATAACAAGTTGAATTAATTAATAAAGAATGACAATTATTATTATTTAATTTTAATTTATTTTCAAAAATAATATTTTTAAATAAAATTTGATAATCTTCAACATCTCTAAAATTAATTTATTAAAAGAATATTTAATTTTTAAAATACCCGCAATTAGAACAACCAAAATGTTTAATTCGATTACTCATTGGTTTTATTGGTTCTGTAAGAAATTCAGAACGTCCAGCATAAAATAATTTTCTTTTATCCAAATTAATCTTAATTTAATTAAATAATAAATAAATTTAAAAAAAGAAAAAACATTTTCATGTCCAATAGAAGCATAAAATTTATTTGCCAAGTATTCTTGAATAGATTTTCCGATAAAAATAATTAAAAACCATAAAGTATTTCTTAAACGTGTAAAAAAGTTTTTTAAATCTTTTGGGGAAAAAAAAGTTCCAGTAACAGGATATGCTGAAGGTAATAATTCTACATTAAATGAAGAACTATAAACATCACAAATTGGCCAATTTGAATATTGAATAATTATTGGAGATGATTTTAATAATTTTGTAGACATTGTAAAACATTCCTTTATTTTTAAATAATTTTTAAAAAATAATAATTAAAATAATTTACTTGAACAATATGATCTACAACAATTAAATCAACATTTACATTTTTTATAAAATCTTGAAACATTTTATTTTTAACAAATTGTTCACAAAGACGATTATTCCAACGTAAAATATTAAAGAAAAATAAAGCACCACGAATATCCCAAGGTGCTCCCTTTTTAAATAAAATTATTTAAATAAAATAATATTTTAATAAAATACATGATCAATAGGTATATTTAATTCCCATAAAAGCTTTTGGCCATATAATTTTAATTGTTTTAATTCTTTTATTATTTTCTCTTCTTTTAATGCTAATTCAGATTTTTTAGATTTTTTAATAATATTAGTAGATTTATCTAAAATTAAACAATTCCAATCCTTTGGTTTTTGTATTTTCCCAAATCCAAAATTATAAATAAATATTTGTAACCAATTAATTTTAATTTTTTGAGGTAAAGAAATTTTTGTTTTATTTTGAAAAATATTATTTTTATAATTTTTTAATTCTTCAGATAAATTCATATTTTCAAATATAAGACCTACTTCTCTCATCTATAATTTAAATAAATTTTAAAAATTAAAAAATATTTGCCATAATATCATGTGAATAACATCCACTACTCGCAAATAGGGCAATTTCTTGTCCATAAATAATTAAAATAAATTTAAAAATTAAAAAATAGCTTATTAGAATTAAAATAATTAAATTAAACATTTATTTATTTATTTTTAGATTATTTTTATTAAAAAAACTAAAAATATTATGTAATAAAATATAATTTAGGGTTTAAAATATATAAAAGTTCTCTTCAAAAACAAGATCAAATAAAAACAGATCAGACATATTATTATTAGGTCATTTATTCAATTTATTTAACTACATGAGGGGATTATCTTGTCAATGTCAATAATGGACAAATTGAATAATCTCAAAAGTAAAAATAAAAGTTTTTTAATATAATTAAAATTTAATTTTTGTTAAATACGATTGTAATTCCAAATTTTGAATTTTGCTACATAAGTTTTATTCGAATTTTGAGTGATATTAAATTGTTCCCTTCATATTTTATTAAGTTATAATTCTGACAAAGGAGGGGTCGGCAAGTGACCGTGGAAGTTCGGGATGAAACTTGGTGGGTAGATAGATTGACCCCCCTTTGTATTGCAAAATTTTAACCGTTTTTGCCCAATGAGCTTGGGTACCGAGTTATGGGACCTTAAAGTTTTCTTTTCCGCATATAATCATTTTATTTCTTATACAATTATGTCTCTCGTTGGTGCAGTGCTATTGCTGCCGACTATGACTTTTTCACCTAGGTTCGAATCCTTTTCGGAGAAAATAATTTATTTTACCCCCAATTTCAAAAGAAATTATAATAAGAAAGGGAAAAATATTTTATTATTAAATAAAATCTAGGAAAGGTTAAAAATAAAATTTTTTTTTATTACAAATGTTTTAAATTAATGAAAATAAAAATTATAATACAATTTTAATTAAATATTTAATTTAATTAAAAAGATATTTCTGTTTAAATTTCTTTTGTTTTAATATTTTAACAAAACTAAATATTTTATAAAATATGAAAAAAAAGACCTAGACTAAAAATAAGAATATGTCCTTTTATTATACATATTTGTAAAAATATGTAGATTTTTAATTTATTTTTTAAATTTATATTTAATTTACAAATAGAATAAATATTAATTAGTTAATATAAAAATATGTAAATATTTTTTCTTTAATTTTAAAAAAATTTTATTTTTAACCTTTCCTAGATTTTATTTAATAATAAAATATTTTTCCCTTTCTTATTATAATTTCTTTTGAAATTGGGGGTAAAATAAATTATTTTCTCCGAAAAGGATTCGAACCTAGGTGAAAAAGTCATAGTCGGCAGCAATAGCACTGCACCAACGAGAGACATAATTGTATAAGAAATAAAATGATTATATGCGGAAAAGAAAACTTTAAGGTCCCATAACTCGGTACCCAAGCTCATTGGGCAAAAACGGTTAAAATTTTGCAATACAAAGGGGGGTCAATCTATCTACCCACCAAGTTTCATCCCGAACTTCCACGGTCACTTGCCGACCCCTCCTTTGTGAGGTAATATTCTGATTTAGGTTTTAATTATTTTTCAGTGAACACTACCTATTATGGAATTACTCTTTCTAATAGGGTTGTTCCCCGCCCCCGTCCCCGTCCCCGAACCCCGGGGAATTTTGATACTTTTTTAAATT
This sequence comes from Meloidogyne chitwoodi, assembly GCA_015183035.1. Classification (NCBI taxonomy): domain Eukaryota; kingdom Metazoa; phylum Nematoda; class Chromadorea; order Rhabditida; family Meloidogynidae; genus Meloidogyne; species Meloidogyne chitwoodi. The sequence goes on from JACZZP010000017.1 coordinate 1,386,195, forward strand.
TTCCCCGTCCCCCCCGTGACGAAAAAAAAATTTTTCCCCGTCCCCCCCCCCCCCGTTTCAAAAATTCCCCGAAGCACTCCCCGTCTCTTATTTTACCTTTATAACTTAACATTTTTTATCTCACTCGCGACTCAAAAGTCGCGATAAAATTTCGAATTTGTATATTTTTTCCTTTATTTTTCTAATAGTTTTCCCAGATCTGCGGATTTATCCTCATTTTGTGGTTTTTTAAGATGCCGGTGAGGATTTTTTAGAATTAGCTTTAAATTTCATTAAAAATTGTTATTTTTTGGTTAAATTTTTGCAACTAGAGTACATTTATTCTTCAAAATTTTTTGCCTGCGGCGCTAAAAAGGTGAATTTTTAGCAACTAGAGTACAATAAATTTTAAAAATTTTCGCCTGCGGCACAAAAAAATTAAATTTTTTGCTAAGAAGTTTAAAAAACCTTAAAATTCTTACCTAAGGCATAAAAATGATCAATTTTTGGCAATTAAAGTGCAATAATTAAAAAAAATTTCGCCTACGGCATTGAAAATTTCCCCGAAAATCCCCGCTAAAAAATTTTCCCCGTCCCCGTCCCCCCCCCCCCCCGTGACGAAAAAAAAATTTTTCCCCGTCCCCGCCCCCCCCTTTCCAAAAATTCCCCGAAAAGTTTCCCCGTGGTCCTCCCCCCCCGACGGGGAACAACCCTACTTTCTAATAGTAAACTTTAAAAAAATTTCAGAGATTGAATAAAATAATTAAAATTTTTATTTCAATATTAAATAAAATTCAATAATTTTTAAGGTCTTATTTAAAAATATCAAATTAAAAAGAATAATATATTTATTTATTTTTTAATTAATGCAACCATTCAATTGATTTTCGCAAATAAACAAATTTTCCATTAGGAACTTCCTCAGATGTAGCTAACCAAATTGGTGTATCAGCTCCTTCATTAATAGTTAAAGGTCCTTCATGACTAGTCATATCTGTATCAACATAACCAGGACAACACTTAAAAAAAATAAATTTAAAAATAAAATTATAATTTTAAATTTACAGCATTAACAGTAATTCCTTTAGATTTAAGTTCATTTGCTTGTAATAAAGAAAGAGCAATTTCTGCTGCTTTACTTACACCATAAGATGAATCTAAATGAAAGTTTTTCTATTTTAAAATTTAAAAAAATTTTAATTTATATAAATAAATTAAATTATTATTTTGAGTTTTTTTGTACCCTTTGTAAGTATTTACCTGGATAACCACTCTCGTTTCGACGATCTTCTTTAGCAAACCTAAAAAATTATTTTTTTTAATTTTTAAAACCTACTTTTTATAATCCTCAACAAATTTATCAATATCAGCTTCTTTAAAGATTGAAGGATTTCTAAAAACATCTACCAATTCTTTTTTATATTTGCAATAATTGCCATTCATTATTCCTCCCTGACTACAAACATTAACAATTCTGAAAATAAAATAATTTTTTAAATTATTTATTTAAATATATTTATATTTTATAAAATTATTTACCTTCCCCCTTTTTTAATTAAAGGAATAAGTGCATTAGAAATACGTTTTGTTCCATAATAATTAATTCCAATAGTTATATCTGCTTGAATGCTTGGATGTTCTGTAGCATCATTTTTAAAGGCAAAACCAGCATTATTTATTAGAACATCCAATCCACCATGGCTTTCACTTAAATATTTAGCAAATTGTTGGCAACTATTCTCATCTGTTATATCCAATTGGTGGAAGATAATTTTATTGTTTGTTTTTTTATCGCTCAATTCTTTTTCCAAATTTTGAAGAGCTGTTTGGCCAAGTGATGGATTTCTAGCTAAAAAGATGAAATATTAAGTTGATAAAAATAATCTGAGTTTGAGTCCATAATTATTTTTTCAAATTAATTAAAATCTAATCGAAATAATTTAAAAAAAACCTGTTAAATAAATAATAGCCTCATTTAACTGTTGTGCCAATCCACTAACTATTCCATAGCCAATTCCTTTGTTAGCACCAGTAACCTAAACAAATTAAAAATATTTTAAATTTGATTTATTTTATAATTAAACAGCAAAATTTTATAAAATATTTATTTGGTTAAAACTAATAATTTATAAATTAAATTATAAATTTTAAAAAAATTACCACAAAAATCTTTCCAGTCATTTGAGTATTATTAAGATAATTTAAAATAATAATATTATAATTCACCTTTAAAATATTAAAAAAATTATATAGAAAATAATTTAAAAAATTTTTAGATTTTTTAAATGTCGAAAATTAAATAAAAGCCCTCAATTTTATATACTTACTTATGTTAGTTATGGTTGATAAAAAAACTTAAAATGATTTTAGTAAATTTGTAGTTTATGTATTATTAACTTAAATAAAGTAAAAACAGGTTATTACTCGATTATTTATTTATATTAATTTTTTATCTTAAAAAATTTAAAAGAAAATTATAATTTTTTCGTGTCCTGTGAGTAATTTATTTAATGTCATAGAAACGGCAATAATGAAATTATTAATAAAAAATAATAAAGTTTATAGTTTTTTTTGTGTCTTTTACAAAAATATTTAGGTAAACATTGACGTCATTAAAAATAATTTTCTTTTTCTTTTCTCTATTTCTATCGTTATATACTCATTTTATTGATTAATATTTTTATTAAATATTTTGTTTTTGAAAATAAATTTTTTTTAGAATTAGTATTTTTAATATAAATTTAATAAATCTTTAATTTTAGATAAAAAAGGCATGAAAATTTCTTAATAATTAAAAGCAATATTTTTTAATTGAAAAATGAATATTTCAGAAAATAATAAAGGTTTATTTTAATATTTTTAGAATTTAATTTTAAAAGTTTTTATAAATTAAAGACATTTCTGATTCTGATAATGAAATTGAAATACAACAGACTGAAGGTGACAATGAATTAAATTCTTCAAAAAATATAAAAGAAAATAAAAATTCTCTTGAAAAATATTTGTGTCTTGAACAAAAATTACGTGAAGAACGGGCAAAGAAAAATTTACTTTCTGTTAAGGATTTGTTTAAAAAAGATCAAATAAAAAATGATCAGAAGCGCAGACGTGAACGTAATGATCCACTTTGTATGTTTTAATAATTAGAAAATAAATTTTTAAAATTTTAAATTTTTTCCATTAATTTCTATGATTTTTAATGGACTTTTTAAAATTACATAGGGAAAAGATTTATTTTCTTTTTTAATTCTAAAAACAATTTAAATGTAAAAGATTATTTTTAGTAATTTTATATGGTCGTCGCACTCATCAAAAGCCCAAATCAAAGTCAGTATTTAATAAAACTGATTTTGAAGTTGTAAAGAAATCAGAGAAATTAAATGTTCTAGCTAATAGAGTCAAACGAATTCGATGATTTTGTTATAAAATTGTGTTTTTATAAATTATATATTTTTAAAGGTATTATTTTTGTTTAAAATTAAATAAGAAAGATGTAAACTTGTTTATTTATTTTAAAGAGGATTTGAAGATAGGTAATTGTTTTTTAATTAAAATAGTTTATCAAATATTAGATTTTCGGTCATTTGATATGGTAAATTATTACCTGATTAAAGTCCAACTTTTTAAACATATGAGACGACCTTTTGAGTTATTGATTCAAAGTGTATTAAATCTTGTGATTTAGTCTAGATAGAGAAGTGTATGTGAAAAAGTATAAATTAATTCATTAAAAAACCTAAATTTTCTATGGGGATTGCGTCAATAATTGAATTTAAAGGCAGTAAAAGTTAAAAAAAATTTTAAGAGGCATTATTTCTTATTTATAATATAAGAATTTAAGTGAAATTCTGAATAACCAAAGAAATATTAAAGGCAATCTAATTGTTTTCTTATTTTTTAAACTAGACAAAATGTTTCGATTTTTTATTTTTTTATTTATGATAAATTTTTCTTTAACTATTATTCCTGAAGAGGATGAAGAATTAATTAGTACAGAGGATGAATCTCTTGATTATGATATTGATAAAGTAAAAAAATTATCGGAAGATTCAGAGGAATTAAAAGAAATGGATGAATATAAAGAAATTGAACAAATTAATTTATTATTGTATAATAATTCGAACTTTTTACAAAAATTAGATAAAATTAAAGAAATGAATAAATATGTATTTAAACAATTTGAAAATTTAGAGAAATTTTCAAATTTGAAAAGTTTTTTGTTTGAAGAAATTGAAAAAGAATATAATTCAGCAAGAAAAGAAAAATTAAAGGTATTAAAATATTTAATATAATTTTTTAAATTGTAATTTTAGGATTTATATGATTCTTTGGACAATTTAACAAAAGAATTTAGTAAAATTCATAATGCACAAAGTATTTGTTCATTAATCATTACAGGAGCTTATTTTACTGAAAATAATATTCAAGAACTTTGTAACAAAATTATTAATAGAATAAAAGAATTGTTTGAATTTAATTCTAATTATTTTCTTGAGAGAAATGATGAAATATCGATAGTAGAGGAAAACGAAGAAAATCTTACTGAAGAAGAAAATTTAAAAAAAATATTAAAATATCAATTGAGTCAAATGAATGATGAGGAAAAGTTGAAAGAAGTTATTTCAATATTAAATGATAATCAAGAAGAAATTATTTTAGAATTAAATAAAATTAAAAAAATGAACAAATATGTATTTAAACAATTTGTTAATTTTGAAAAATTTTTTAAAAGAGAAAATTGAGATTGAAGAAGATAATATAAAAAAAGAAAAATTAAAGGTATAAAATATTTATATAATTTATTTTTTGTCAATTTTAGAAATTATATGATTCTTTGGAAAATTTAACAGAATTTAGTGAAATTCTTAAAAGATATAGTATGTGTTTATTAGTCACTAAAGGAGTTTTCTTTAAAAAAGAAAAGAATACTCAAAAATCTTGTAAAGAAATTGTTACAAAAACAGAAAAATTGTTTAAAAAAGTTGGTATAAAATTTAATTCTAATGGAGAAAGACATAAAATGAGTGAAGAGGATATTCTGAATTTAATTTTACAAGATCAAATTAAACTAAAACAAAAAAAATATTTTTAAAATATGTAGCTAATAAGAAAACAGTTTTAAAGGAATGAGAAAAAATGTTTTAGTATGATTTAATTTTGAAACATACCCCTTTAAATTTATCTATTCATTATTATTACCTTTATTTAGTCCTATGAAATTGCGAGTTGAAGAATATATTGTCGATAGAAAATTAATTTTGTTTATTTATTAACAAAATTTTATATCAAATTTTGTTATTCTTCTGTTCATAAAATTCTCTATTTAAAATTTTTATGTACGTATAATTTTCAATTATACTCATCAATATATATTTTTTTATTAAGTATTTTATGAAGAGAAGAACATAACAAAAAATATTCAAAACATTTGAACTTCTTTTATATTTTTTTTTAATTTAAATTATTTATACAATTATATGTATTTATATTTATTTAACATTTTCCTTAAACTATTATATTTCTTAAAATTGTAAAAGTTGTATAAATTTTTTAACTTCAAGTATAAATATTTTAGATTATTTTTTAATTTATTTTTGGTCTTTTTAGGATAAATTATTATAACTCAATAAATTTGTTTCTTCACTTAGTCAATTTAACACTTAATTGGTCATTCATATCTTAACATTTATTTATGGGGTACATTTCCTTTGATCACTCATAGCATCTCCGTTGTTAATACTGAGTACCAAAACTAATAATTTTATTTTACTCACAAGTTCGTTCTAATTAACTAAATTTCTTCATCTTTGTCTCATTCGACTCAAAAACTTTTTCGAATGAGCTATCATTTTTATTTTAATATTATTCGTATTTAGGAAAAACATTTAAAAGAGAAAATATTTTGTATTCAACTGACAATAAGGTATTTGTTGAGTTAATCATTGTAACTGTAATTGACTTTTAATCTTTTAATCAATAAATAAATTTCCAAAATTTTAGTTATTTTAAATTATTATTTTAAAATTATATAAATCTCCTTAAATTTTTTTAATAAATATTTGCAATTTTTTATTTTGGCCATTCAGCTGTTTTGGCAGCTGTTTGTTATTCCAATTACTGCACAACCTTACTTTCTATTTCTCTAACATTGACAAAAGTAATTGGAAAGAGGCTGGCAGTTAGTTACTAGTTGATGTAGTGTTTGGTTGTTGCCAACCGCTTATATTGATTTTTTATATATTTTTTTCTCTAATTTTTTTTCATATTATGTATATTCTCTTCTCTAGTCTTTTTTACTGCGCTATAGAATTATTTACTCTACCTAAATATTTCCAATAATTTTGATTTTTCTTTTTTTCTTATTCTTACATTCTCTAATGAGTTTTTTTTAATTTTTACCTTATTTTTTATTTAAATTTACCCTTAAAAACACACTTATGTATTATTATCTAATATTTAACCTCATTATATAAAAGAAAGTTTAGTTAAGTAATGAAATTCACGTGAATGTTTATTTACAAAGTTATTAAACAATGATAAATGTCCCTTACTCTTTTAAAATAATATTTTTCTTTAATTTTTACATATTTAAATTTACATAATTTTAAAAATATTTTTGAAATACATATAAAGTATTTTTTCTGATAAAAAACATTTTTATTTAAATTATCCTAAAATAAAAGTCATTCAATTACTTAAAATATTTATTATCGAGCATTGAACAAAAAATTATTTTGATAAATTAAATTTATTAAAAATAAATAATTTTTAATATTTTTTAAAAAAATGTATTAATTAATAATTTTTACCTGCTTTAATTTAAATTAAAAAATAATTTAATAAAAATTTATTATTTCTTTAACAATTTTTTATTTAAAAATTATTTATTAATTTATTCTTAAATTTTTAATTTATTTTAATTTTTAATATTTTTCTTTTATTTTTTAATAAATAAATATCTTTTCATAAAACCTTTTTTATTTTTTCCCACTCTTATTCTTTTTTTTTGTCGTCATTTATTCTATTCTCTCTCCCATTTTTAATTTATTTCCGTTTTCGATTATCGTTAAATCTTTTATTTTTAATTAAAATTAATTTTGTACAAATAAATATATACTAAATTAATTAACAATTCTCTAACTGCCACCTGTATAGATAAATACTTTTTTTTTTTAATTTTGTAAATTTTCAATTTTATAATCTAATATTTTTACAAAAAAATTTAAAAAAAGAAAAAAAGATTTATTTGTTTGTTGGTTTGCCTTCAGAGTTTTGTAATATAACGTATGTGCCTGTTACCACCATTCTACCCATTCGTTCTCTACTTATTTAGAAAAAGAGGAAATTATTCACTTTGAAAATTAAATAAATAAATATATTTATATAAATACTTATTATCCCTATCCCCCCTTCTTTTTTTTTTTATTTTTTTTTAAACATAAATATAATTAATTATTTTTTAATAAATTTACTTTTTTACTTGGCCAAAGAATTTGTTTATGTTAAAAATATTTTTCTTAATTTTATTAAATTATATGAAGAATTTAATGATCTCTTTCAATTTCTTTTTATTATTTTCTTTTATTATTCTAATATTTTTTATAAAAAAATAATAATTTTAATTTTTGGTTAAATTTATTTTTAATTTTTTAAGCAAAATAACTTTATATACAAATAAATATATCTTTAATATTTATTTATTAAGTAAAAAATAAATAAATTTATATTATTATTATTATATATTAGAAGGGTCTTTTTTTCCTTGGCAACCACCAAATAAATAAATAAATAAATATATTAAAAGTTGAAAAACTTCTACTTACTAAAAGACTTTTTAGGTATTTTGTTTTTTTAAAAGATTATATTTTAATAAATAAAACTGCAAAATTTAAATATATTTTAAAATTTATTTAATCTCTCCAATAATATTAAAAAATATAAATAAATTAATTAAAATTTTATTTAAGATATTTTTGGCTTCTTTTAAATTATTAATATTTTTAATAAGAAAATACTATTTAAATTTAAAATGGATAAATTTAGCCTTTTTTATTTATTTTTAAATTAAATTAAAAAAATATATTTTTATTTAATTTATTTTCCTTTTACTCAAAAAATCTTGAAAAATCTCAAAATTTTATTTTTTATTTTTTAAACGTTCACCTGTTTTAAAAATAAATAAATAAATAATTTCACTCATTTATGTACTTTAATAAAATAAAAGAATTGCACTTTTTTAATCATTTTAAACAAAAATATTGTTAAAAACAAATAAACATTGAAAATAAAATATTTTTATTATTATTTTTTCATTTATTTTTTACAATTTAATTTATTAAATAAAATAACAATTAAACTTTTTTTTATTATTTTTTGTTTAATTTTTATTAAAAATATTCGACAATTATTTATTTTTTATTTTCCCTAATTTTAAAATAAATTTAAATATTTTTGTTTTTTGCTTGGTTATTTCAAATTATTTAAAATTAAATAAATTAAAACAACTTTTTCTAATCTCAGAATTCCAATCTACATAAAAACCTGATTTAAGAATTAAAATAATTTTTTATTTTTAAATAAATTTATTTAACAAATATATAAATAAATGTGTAATAAACAAAACACCTTTTTTATTTTTTAACCTTTATTTTATAAATATTTTTGCAAATTTTTTTTAAAAATAAATATATTTAAAGATAAATATCACATAATATATCTATTACCATTATTAGTTTAATTACTTTTATGTATTTATTTATTTTCTTTTAAAAAATTATTTTTCCTTAACCTCTACTACTACTACATACATTGTGGCAATAAATAAATTAAAAAAAATATATTTTAGTTATTTTTTAATTTTATTTATTTTTTATTTAATTGGCAAATATTTTGAAATATCTTTTTTTGTCAATTTTCGATTTATATTTTATTTTTAAATAAATAAAAAATATAAAAATTGTAAAATTTAATATACATACATATATATACCTAATATAATTATATTTAATTAAAATTTAAAAAAGAAATCAAGTTATTCATTAAAAAATTATTTTCCGTAAATTGTCCTACTATACATATTATTTTTTTATTTTATTTAATTCCACGCATTCTTATTGATTTTTTAGCTTTTTGTTTACAATGGTGTGCTTACTATTTTTCATTCATTTTTTCTCAAAAAATTGAAGAAAAATAATACATAAAAGAGAAGGGAATGTCAAATTTTATTTTTTCTATTTTTTTTACGTTTTGACACGTGCGCATAATTTATACATTTATTTTTTTATAATATTTTCCCTAATTTTTATTTTCTCTAAACTTTTTATTTTTTTTTAATATTTTTTTTTTAAATTTGCCGAACAATTTTATTTTTTTTATTTATTTTTTATTATTTTGGCATTATTTGCAAACTTTTTTTTTGCAATTTTTATAAATAATACAAAAAATAAATTTTTTTATAAAATGTTTACATTTATATTTGCAAATAAATAAAACAAAATTTTTTTTATTTTTTCTTCATCTTAAGTTATTTTTAGAATTTTTTCCTATTTAATTTTATATTATTTATTTGCTAGGAATTATAGTTTTTATCAACTTGTATTACCTTTTTTCGTTTTTTTCTTGAAAATATTTAAAATTAAAAAAATAATATTTAATTTATTTAATTGTCCTTTTTTAATAAATAAATATTATATTTTCATAATTTTATTATATTTTATTTTTATAAATATTTATTTATTTAATTTATTTGGCAATCTTGACCTATTGGGGCTCCACCCCAAATATTCGCAGTGGCATAGTAAAAACGTGTTTTTAGGGGTTATCGAGGTCGCTTATTACGAATCTGATATCAGTTTTTTCTTATCACTAATCCTTATCATTTTAACAGTAATTTTAAAAATCACAGATTTTATCATGGATATTTTCCAAATTACTCAACTTATTAATACAAAAGAATCTGCTATTCAATTTTTACAACAACGTAACATTTTACGGTCTGTACCACCACTATGCCCATCATGTAATCAGCAAATGAGTAAAAATCGTAGAGTGAGTAGGGGTGATGGTATTTCTGGCGCTGTCAGCGCAGGCACCAGGGAGCTCCTCGATGCAATAAGAAGCTAGCACTCCGTCATGGATCGTTTCTTGTCAACTCCAATTTGAAACAGTTTGTTATGCTCGCATACTTTTGGGCTAAAGGAATTTCTGCTTTTTCACAAGCAGCAATGTGTGGAGTTAGTGAGCAACATGTGGTTCAATGGAACCAATGATTCCGAGACATTTGTAACCGCTATCTGATAGAGCCTACAAATTATGAAATCTGTGATTTTTTAAAAAATTGATAAAATCTGTGATTTTTAAAATTACTGTTAAAATGATAAGGATTAGTGATAAGAAAAAACTGATATCAGATTCGTAATAAGCGACCTCGATAACCCCTAAAAACACGTTTTAACTATGCCACTGCGAATATTTTGGGTGGAGCCCCAATAGGTCAAGATTGCCATTTATTTATTACATCATTTTATATTTTGAAATGAGAAAAGCTTTGGGAAAAAATTATTTTTTTTTAAAAAGAAATATTTATTTATTTGTATTTAATTAATGACTCATTAATATAATTTATTTAATCCATTTTGCAACATTTATTTATGTGAAAGTAGAAATTAATTTTTAAACAAATATTTTTAAAAGGTTTTATCAAAACACATTAAAAAAAATATATTTTTTTTTAATATTATTTTTATCTTATTTTTGTAATTTTTAGACGTCAACTTTTATTAAAAAATAAAATATTTTTTTAATTTATTTTTTTATTTAAAAATGCTAAAACAGCAAAAATATACCTTATAATTAATAAACTTAAATGTTTTTTTAGTATTAAAAAATAATTTTTGCATTAAAAATTTTACCATTTTCTCTGTAATTAGTTTTTTAAATAATAATTAATTATAAATAAATATAATATTTAAATGTTTTTAAATAATAATTAAAAAATATTTATCTACCTATATTTAATTTAGCAAAAATAATAAATTAATTTAATTCCTAATTAATTATATTTTATATTAAATTTTAAATATCTATTTAATTAAATGTTTTGGTCATTATTTATTATTATTATTAATATTTTGAGTTTGTTTTTTGAAAAACAATATGTTGAATGTTTTGTTAAGGATCGATTTAACAGTTCAACATTACAACAAGAAAAGGTATTAAATAATATTTTAAATAAATAAATAATTTTATTTAAATTAATTTAATTAGAATTATATTTTTATTTAATTTATTTAAATAAATTTTAATAAAATTATTAGAGAAAAAATATTTTGTTTAATATATATTAATTAATTAATTTTAATATATGTATATTAGCATTTTAAATATTTTTTAATATATTTAAATAAATATTTTTATTATTTAAAAATATAAGTATGTAAATTATAGAATAATGATGAAGATAATAATAATAATAATAACAACAATTTAATAGTTACAGCAAATAATTTTTATGATACAAATAATTATGACAAAAAATTACCAAATTATTTAAATAAACTTGGTAAAATTGGTATAAATTATTATTTGGATGTTAATGAAACAAATTTAGCTTTAAAAAATAAACCTTTTATTTATTGTCAGGTAAATACAAATAAATATTATTTTTTTTTTATAAAAATTAAATTTTTGTGTTTAAATTTTAATTAATTACAAAATATTTAAATTAATTTAAAAAAAAAATAATTTTTACTTATTTTTTTTTAATAAATTTATTTTTAAATATTTAAATTAATTTTAATTATTTTTTGTTAGAAATATGAACAAAGTACTTGTATATCTTTAAATCCAGAAGATTGTACTGAAACAGTAAAATGTTATGCATCAGCAAATACTCATTTATTGGTTAATTATTATTTAAATAAATAAATTAAAATAATTTTAAAGGCTTGTATGGCTTTTTTTCTTTATTCAATAGATGAAAATGGAAATATTAGTTATCAAGGGGCAAGCATAAAATCTTGTTGGTCACAGGGTGAAAATGAATTGCGTGAATGTCATTCTGAAGATGAATGTGTTGTTGATACTAGGTTTATTTATTTTTATTATTGTTTTTTTAATAAAACTGAGAAATTTACTTTAAAATATAACTTTGATTAATTATAAAAATAATTAGGAATTTTATTTTTTTAATTTTAATAATTTTTAGTTTTTTTATAATTACTTATAATTATTATAAAAATAAATAAATAAATAAAATAATTTTAGAGCAACAGGACAAACAGGATTATTAGCAAAATTCTGTTGTTGTCGAACACATAATTGTAATTCTAAATTTATTTTTAAAACTGAACCTTTAAATGAAGAAGAAGAAAATGATAAAGAAGTTGTTAAATTACTTGAAATTTCTGGTAAAAATAAAAATTAAAAATAAAATTAATTTATTTATTAGAAAATAATAAACCTTCACAAATATTATTTTATGAAAAAATACAAAATTATCATTGGGCATTAATTATTATTGGAATGTTTTTATTAATTCTTTTATTTATTGCTATTTTTATTTTTTGTTTAACAATTAGTCAAAAATTAAGAAAAAAAATTACTGAAAAAGGAATTAAACAAATTAGTCCAACAATTACTAATAATAATAATAATAAAGAACCTTTAATTAGTGGAGAAGTTACTTTAAGTGATGGAACTAAATTAAATTTAAAAGAAATTAAAATTACTGAGGTAAAATTAAATATAAATTTAATTATTAAATATTTTTAATTTTTTATTTTGTTACTTTAAAATAAATTAATTTAATTAAATAATTTTAATATAATTTTTTATCAAACTATTTCAGAAAATAGCTGAAGGACGTTTTGGTAAAGTTTATAAAGCACAAATTGGAGATCGCTTTTTGGCAATTAAACAATTTATAGATAATGGAGAAGATAGTTGGACTAATGAAATGGTTTATTTATTTAAATTAATTAAATAAATTTTAGGATATTCATTCAATGAAATCAATTTCAAAAAATGATTATATTGCTGAATTTCTTGGTGGTTTTTATTTTGAAAAGAAATATATGTTATTAATTAAATTTTATTCAAAATGTTCTCTTTTTGATTATTTAAAAGTATTTTTTAAATTTAATTTTAATTTAAATATTATTTAAAAGGAAAATACAATTACTTTACTTCAATCTTTAAGAATGATTACTTCAATGTTATGTGGACTTGCATTTGTAAATATTTATTATTTAATTAATTAATTTTATTTTTTTAAAGTTACATGAAGAAATGCCAAATGGTCCAAATGCAAAACCAACAATTGTTTGATTTTTTTTTAATTTATAAAATATTTTTTTTAATTAAAAAGGTACATAGAGATTTAAAAAGTAAGAATATTCTTGTTAGAGATGATTTAAGTACTTGTATTACTGATTTTGGTTTGGCACTTAAATGTGAATCTACAAAAAGTATTTCTCCTGGACAAAATCTTTTACAAGTAAATTTATTTAATAATTAATTTTTTTTAATTAAATTAAAAAAAGGTTGGTACTCGTCGTTATATGTCACCTGAAGTTTTAGAGGGAGCAACAGAATTTACTAGCTTTGCTTTTCAACAAATTGATGTTTATGCTGCTGCTCTAGTTATTTGGGAAGTTTTATCAAGGACTTGTATTGATGATGAAAATATTATTATTAAAGAAAATAATTTAAATGAAAATTGTGAAAATATTCCTTGTAAGTTTATTTATTAAATTTAAATTTTATTATTTTAAGTGTCATTATCACCTCCTCGTTTTATGCTACCCTATGAAGCTGAAATTGGTACAAATCCTTCTCTTAGTCAAATAAGAGATTTTGTAGTTCTTCGCAGATGTAGACCTAATGTTAGGCCAATATTAATTCAAAATAAAATTTCATCTTTAATTGTAAGGACAATGTCAGAGATGTGGGACCATGAACCTGTAAATTATTAATTTAATTAAATATAATACTTAATGTTCTCAAAAATAATATTAAAATAAATAATATTTAATTTTTATTTTTTAATAAAAAAAAGGATTGTCGAATAACATCATCATGTGCTAGAGACAGAAGTTTAATTTGGTTAACAAATAATAGTAATAGAATATTATGCCAAATTAAATAAAGAAATAATTAAATGTAAAAAAATGAGAGAAAAGCAATCATCTCTGTCCCATTTATAGATCTCCTCACTGAAAATATCCTCAAAATTTTCAAACTCTCTAAACACCCTCATTTTTCTGTTTTTTTTTCTTTACCTCATCATTCTTGACCTTTTCTAAATAATTCTCTTTTTTTCCAATTCTTATATATATTTTTCAATATTTATTTATTTATTTATTATTATTATTATTATTAATTTATAAATTTTTATAAAATTTATTTATATTTAATTTTCTTTTTAATTCATTAAAAAATATTTTATTAAGAGTTAAATTATAATTAAATAAATAAGAATTTTTATTTTTTATTGTCTTGTATTTTTTTATGTGGCAACAAAAAAATGATGTAATATAATGGTAAAAAAAAAGTTATTTTAATTTTCAATTTTTTTTCAGTTAAATATATAATTTAAGAGTTGCCTTTGCCTTTTTCAATAGTTGGACTAAAATTGATGGCAATTAATTAATATTTAAATTAATAATTATTTTATAATAACTAGTCAAGAAAAAAATTAATAATAAAATAAAAATAAAGGCAGAGAGCGCAGATAGGTTATTTTTCTCATTCTTTTTCACTAAAGTTTTTAAAAATATATTTTTATTTATTTTAATTGTAAAAACCCAACAATTGATCTCAACCAACTCTTCTACACAATAAAAACATAAGACTGACTAAACCTTTAAATTTACTTCTTTTAATATTTAAAATTAATTTAAATTTTGTATTGTTCTATTTGGCATTGAAGTTTCTGGCATTGGGGCAATTTGATGAATATTTGATGAATTTTGATTATTATTTTTACATCGAAAAATAACTTGTCTATAATTTTTAACTGTTACAATTGTTACCTTAAAATAAATTAAAATATAATTTAAAAAATATTAGTAATTTACAATTGGATTTAAAACAGCAACCAAAGAGGCTACTCCAGTGAAAAAAAATATTCCAATATGTGAAGAATAAAGTCCAGGTAAATTAAATAAAATATTAGCTGTTAATTGGCTAATAATTGTTAGTAAAGGTAAAATAGCCTAAAAAAATGTTTTTAAATTATTTTTAAGAATTTTACCTGAGAAATCAAAACAATACTAATTTGTTTATTCATATGACGTATTTTACTCATTTCTATTCCTTTACAATGAAGATAAACATGAATTTGAATTCTTATTCCACAAAAAATAATTATTAAATAATTAAGTATTGTTAATGCTGAGGCATAATTAGTGACAAAATTGGATAAATCATTAGACTAAATAATTAAAATAAATAAATAGTTTAGAACAGAGTTTCACTAGTTTTGAAAAAATGAATTTAAAAAATAGCAGAAAAGTTGAAACCTTGTATTATTTAATAATGTTTATAATAATTTTATATTGTTTTTAATTTATGTAAGAAATAAAAAAATATAAGAAAACTCAAAAACTAGAATTCTTTTCAAATTTGGCTAAATCAGTCTTATATAAAATATATATTTTTTAATTTACTCTTGATCTAAGTCCAACAACATAATTTTTAATAGTATCATTATCTAAATCAAAAATTTGTGCCAATTCATAATTTGTTAAATGTTCATTTTCTGGAGTTGGATGATTTGCAATAAAAGAACAAACGTTTAAAATTAAAAGTAAAATAATTACAGAAAAAAGTAAAATTAATTGATGTTTAAATTTAACATCAATTTGACTATAAATAAATAAAATTTTAAAAAATAATATTTTAAAATTACCAAACAACAGTTAAATAACGATAAATAAATAATGTACAAACATTCATTGTTGTTAATCTTGCCATAAAAAAATAGAAACGAAGAATTATTGCTTGCCATGGATTTGGAAGAAAATGTATTGGTCCATAATTCCACATTGTACCCACTCCATTATCAGAAGCATAATTCTTTTTAAAAAAATTAAATTATTTATTTTTTAATAAATTATATTTCTTACAGGTTGAGATATACAAAAAGCTAAAATAGTAATAATATCAACAAAACAAGTTTGTAATAATATTTTACTATAAACTTGCATTTCTTTCATTGTATAACGTAAAATTAAATAAATTAATAATAAATTGGAAAATAATCCAAATGTTGCAAAACAAAGAATAGTTGTAGAATATATTAATGCTACACCCATTATTTATTTATTTAATTATTATAAACAATTTACTGTAAAATATAAATATTTTTATTTATTTATTCAAATATTAATAATGTTTAATATTAATTAAAATTTAAAAAATATTTATTTGATTATTTTGTTTACGATAAAAAATTTAAAAAAAAAATTCACATTAGGAAATACATTTTTTGAAAAAAATAAGTATGAGAAAATGTTTAATTTTTATTTTATTTTATAGTTGTTTTAATTAAAAGTATGAAACAGTAATTTTAAAAAAGAAATAATAAAATTTATTTTTTAATTAATTAAAAAATAACAAATATTTTCTAGTAATATATTTAAAATAATAATAATTGAAAGAAAACAAATATGAAAAAACACTGTGAATTAAATAAAGGAAAATAAATAAATCTAACTTTAAGTTATGTTTAAAATGTTTTAATTTTATAAGGTTAAAATATTTACTATAAAATTAAAATAAATTTAGTTATTTTTCTTCTATATATTTTTTGTTACCAAAATAATAATTAAGTAATATTTTGAACATTTCTTAGAACTACTTTGATGTTTTTGGAAATTCTTCACGACGTTCAAGATCAAGAGAAAATAATTATTTGACTCCCAAAGACTTTATTATAAAATAGAAAAATTATTTTTACAAATTAACAAATTTTATTTTTAACAATACATTAAATAATTAAAATTAAAAATATTTTATAATTTTATTAAATAAATTTAATTAAAAAAAACTATTTTAATTATCTATTTTCTCTAATTAATTAATTAATTTTCTTCTTTATATTTAGAAACTAATCCAAATCCTTTAATAATATTTTCATCTTTTATATTATTTATTTCAGGTAAATTATTATAATTATTTTTTAATAAATTTTTTAAATTTTCAACGTTTTCTTTTATTATTTTTTTGAAATTTTCTTTATTATTTTTAATTTCATTAATTGGCTCAATACCTATTAACCATGAAGTACAAATCCAATCCTAAAAAAATTAAAAATTATTTATTTAAATAAATACCTTTTTATCTTTTAATTGTTTTTCATCAAAATAATCTTTACATTTTTTTGATTCAAATAATTTTTCAGGATTTAAATGACAAAAATTAATTTTATTAAATTCTTCTAAAGTTTCAAGTATTTTTAATCGTAATTGTTCATCAACAAAAACACAAAAATTATTACCATAAACATTTCCATTATGTAAACATGTTAATTCAATAAAATGATTATACTTTAATATTTAAATAAAATTATTTTAAATTTATTTTTTTACCAAATTTTCAAATTTTTGATTTATTCCAAGCCATTTAATCCAAACTTGTTTAATATTATTATTATTATTATCATTTATTTTATTTTGAATAATTTTATTTATTTCTTCAAGATTTTTATGACCTTTAATTAAATTAATTTATTTAAATTAATTAAATTTATTTAATTTAATTTATCTTTTTATTTACCTAACAGATTTACCTGAATTTTAAGGAATAAATCTGATCAGATCGGAGATACTAATTTTATTAATTTAAAATAATAATTATTTAATTATATTACTTATTTAATTTCTTAAAAATGTTTTTATTTAATTAAAATTATTTAATTAATTTAAATAAATTAAAAACCATTTTCCATTTGTCGACTAATAATTTTAGCAGTAGAATTATTTATATTAAAAGCAACATTTATTAAAGGATATCCTAATCCAATAATTGAAAAGATTGTTTCGGAATTTTTAATATTTTTAGAATCTAAATTACGCAAATATTTTTCTTTTTCTTTTAACCAATTTATTTTTTCTTTTTTTTCATAAAATTTTTCTTCTATTTTAATTATATTTTTTGAATTTATTTTTCTTAAAAATATTTAAATAATTAATTAATTATAATTAAAAAAATTACAAAATTTCATGAAAATCATTTAATAAATCAATTAAAGATTTTTGAGAAGATTTTCCTTCAAATATTTTATTTGTCAATACAATTAAAGAAAAATCATTAATAAAACCATATTTATCTCCATAAATATAATTTTCTAAAATTTAATAAATTAATTAATTTTTAAAATTTATTACTCACTTTTACACCAAATTTTTATTATTTTTAAAAATATTTTAATTTCTTTTTCATCTACTCCAATTAATTCTTTCATACGAATATTTGCACGATATTCTAAAATTTATTTAAATTTAAATTTAATTTCTTTTTTATTTAAATAAACATCATTTTAATTAAAATAAATATTTTTTTAAAAATATTTATTTAAATAATTATTTTTATTTAATACTTTATTTTAGTAAATAGTTAAAAATTATTTATAAATTTTAATTTATTTTATAAATTAAATTAACCAGATAATGCAATAATTCCATTAATTTCATTTAATTCATTTATTTGTAAACTTTCAAAATTTTTAATTTTTTTTTCAATTAAATTATCTAAAATATTAATTCTTTTTAATTTATTTTCATTTTCAATAATTTCAGAAGATTTTTTAACCAAAATTATTTTTAATTTAAATTGAAAATTTAAATAATTAAAATTAATTGATTTATTCCAATTATTATTATTTGATTTATATAAATATTTTATTTTTTCTTCCTATAAAATATTTAAATTAATTAAAATAAATTAAATAAAATAAAAACCTGGCAAAGTTTACAATAAAAAGAAGAATCATTACAACTTTTTATTTTATTATTAATATCACATAATTTATTACTAAAAAATATATTATTATTTTCTTCTTCATTATTTTGATAAATTAAAATAATAATATCAATAATTATATTATTTAATTGAAATAATTCAATTAAATAAAAATTAGAAATTAATAATATAAATTTATTATCCTAAAATAAAATAAATAAAATAAATATTTAAATAAATATATTTACTTTTAATATATTTGTTATAATTAATTTTAATGAATTAATTTGTTCATTATAAATTTTTAAATTTTCTTCAAAAATTTTATTTGGAAAAGTTTCTTCACTAATTTCATATAACTAAAAAAAAATTAAATAAAATAAATATATTTTTAAAAATTTAATTTAATTTTTAAAAATAAATAAAAAAAAAACAAACAATATTTTCAGCATTCTTTTTTTGTTTTATTATTAATATTTTCATTAATTCTTCTTTTTCTTTTTTAATTATAATTTCATTATTATTATTAGAAGAAGAAGAAGAAGAAGAAAATTCTTCTTTTCTTTCATCTTTAATATTTTCTAATTTTTCAACATTTTTTAATTCTTTTAAATTTATTTTAAGTTTTTCAGTTCTGCTTTCATCAATTAAATTTACAAATCCTTCTAGTCCATTTTTATTATTAAAATCTTTTAAAAAAAATATTTTAAATAATTAATTAATTGTTTTTTAAAATAATTAATTTAATTTTATTAATTATTTTTATTTATTTAATTTATTTTTAAAAACAAACAATTTTCCAATTCAATTTTAAATTTTTTATTTATTTTAGCTTGATTATATAATTCATTAAAAATTAATTCTTTTAACCAATTATTTTCATAATTATTAATATTTAAATTTTTAAATTCTTTTATTTCAGCATTTAACCATTCATCTAATATATCTTCTGTTTTAGTACATAATTTTTCTTTATTTAAAATTAAATCAATTAATATTTTTTGTTTTTTATTTATTTTTATTATTTCTTTTTTTAATATCTAAAATAATATTTATTTTTAAAAATTTATTAATTTATTTATTTATTTACTTCAATTGGAATTTCAAAAAGTTCATCTAATTTACTTGCAAAAATTGAAGATCTTTCTAACCATAATTTTGATAAATATTTTAAACAAATATTTTTATTATTTTTATTTTCATAATATAATTTATTTTGTATCCATCTTGCCCAAACAAATGTTGAAAAACAACAATTATTTGCTAATTGAATATTTTTATTTTTTTCAAAAATTGTTTTATTTAATAAATATTTAAATATTATCTCATCAGAAAATACTTAAATTAAAATTAATTAATTAATTAATTTAATTTAATTAATTAATTAAAAATAACTTGTAATTTCATTTTCTTTAATTTTATTTGAATAATAAAATATTCTAAAATTTGGAATAAGTTTTTCCATTTTTATTTTATTTTCTCCAAAATTTTTAAATAATTGTTTATCAAGTTCTTCTAAAATTTCATTATTATTATTATCAAATATTTTTAAATGTTCTGAAATTAATAATGAACTTTGTTCTAAAAATGTTAATTCTTGTTCTTCTATTTTTTCACATTCATTTTTAACATTTAAATTCATAATATCACTAATTGTTATTTTCTTTAAAAAATATTTAATTAATTAATTATTTTATTATATATAAATTATTAATTATTTATTAGAATCAAATTTATATATTTATTAAAAATAATTATTATTAATTTAGCAAAAAGTGTTGTGTTTCCGGGTCTACTTAAAATGTCTTAACTCTATTTTTGTTTTTTATTTCATCACAACCCTAATTATTATTATATTCAAAATATATTGATGATAACAAATTAGACAAATATTTATTTTTCTAAAAATACCTCTAAAACCTTTTACAAATATTTAATTAAGTATTTTATTTATTTTTATTTATTTTTTAATTTAATTAATTTAATTAATTAAATATAATACTTGATAAATATATTCTGAATATTTAATATCATTAATAAATAAATTAATATCTTCATCTCCTTTCATTAAATCATTTTGTTTAATAAATTTTAAAATAAATAAATTAATTATAGTTAATATACAAATATTTTTATTTAAATTTAATTCAGGCCAAATAGTAGCGTTAATATAATTTAATGTTGATAATATAATTGTATCTAAATAAAAATAAAAAAAAAATAAATAAAATAAAATAAACTAATTGTTGCATATGCCAAAGATTCAAAACTTTCTTCATTTTTATTTTGTTCTATTCCAAAAAAATAATTTGTTTTAGCCACTATTATTATTAAACGTTTAGTTAAAAAAGATAAAGATAATCTTAATTCTGCTTCTTTTGATTTATTTAAAATAATTTGTTTATATAAATATATTTTTGTTAAATCATTAATATAATCTTAAAAATTAAAAATTAAAATATTTATTTATTTAAAAATTAAACCAAAGCTTAAAACTTCAGGTTGTATTAATTCCAAATCAAGAAATAATTTTTCTCCAATTAATTTAATTAAATTTTCTTTATTTTTTAAAAATTTTTTCAATAAAAATTCGTCATTATGTTTACATAATTTTTGTCGAATAATTAATGAACTTCCAATTAAATATTTTGTTAAATTAAAATAAATATTTTTTAATTCTTCATTTTTAATTTCTTCAGTTTTATTTGTTTCCTTAATAAAAATTATTATTTTTATTTTTTAATAATTTAAAAATTAATTTTTAAAAAATAAATAATTACTTCATTTAAAAATAAATTTACAAGAATAACCCATTTATTTAATTCTATTTTTTTTTCTTTTTGATTATTTTCTTCAATAAAATTAAATAACAAAAATATTTTTTTAATTTTTTCTATTTTTTTAATTTTAGTTTCAGGAATTGTCAAAGGTAAAATATTATTTAAAAATTGTGGAATTTCATTTGTAGTAGTAGAAAATGTTGAAATTATTTTATTTAATATATTATAAAAATATATTAAAGTAATATCTAAATATAATATTGTTGAAGGACCTTCTTTAACTATTTTCCAAAATATTTCAATTAAATTATTATCAACATCTGAAAAATAAATTAATTAATTATTATTTTTAAATAATTTATAAACAAACCATCTTTTTTATTATTTTGTTCATTTTGTTTTGGACAATGTCTATCAATCTAAATATTATAAAAAGTATTTATTTAAAAATTAATAAATTTATATTTTGACATTATTATATATTTTAACCCATTAAATAGTCTCTAATAAATAAATATATCTAAGATATATCCTTATTTTTAAATTAATTATTTATTTATTTATTTAATCACACAACTTTTACAATTAAAAACACAATTAATTATTTAATAATTATTTAATATAATAATTACTTTTTCATCTTCAAAAATTTTTTCATTTATTATTAAGTTCATTCCAGAAACTTCATGTTTTGATAAATCTAAAATTTTTTTATAAAAAGATTTATATTTAATTAATTAATTACTATTAATTTTATTTTTAAATTCTTCAACATTTTCAATTAATTTATCAAATGTTTTTTTATGTTCATTTGTTAAAAATATTTCAAGTTCATTATTATAATATTCATTATTATTATCAATATTATTATTATTATTATCTAATTGTTTTAATTCTTTATTTAAAAGTAATTTTAAATTCCAATCAGAAGATTGAGTATTTATCATAATTTTTTGTAACATATTTGCTACAATTTTTGTTTTATTAATTAAATTAATATCTTGACCTTCAATTCTTCCAATAAATATTAAAAAAATTATTCTAAGAATATTCCAATCATTTTTAATATTTTTTTGTTTAAAAAAATTATCTACCCAACGAATTTGAATTAATATATTAACAATATAAAATTTCAAAGTTTTTAAAATATTATCTGACATTCCAAATATTTCTATATAATTTGAAGATTGCCATTTATCTAATTCTTTTTCATCTAAAAAAAATTTATTTTTATTTATTATTAAATAAAATAAATAAATAATTATATTTAATTAATTATTATTTTTATTAATTAAATTTAAGTTTTTTAAAAAAATTTAAAAAATTACCTAATTCTAATATTGAAAATATCTCAATATTTTGTAAAATAAAATCATAAGTTGGCATATCTCCTTTTTTAAAAATAAATAAAAGTGCTGATAAATAATCTTTTTTTTCAAAAAATAAATTTTTTAATTCAATTCTCCATTCCTTATTTTTTAAAATTTCTTTTAATTCTTTTATCATTTTTTCATAAATTTTATTTTCAATTTCTTTAAAATTAATATTATCCCATTTTTGTTTGAAGAATTCGTTCCAAGCATTAGAATTGTTTTTACGACTTCCATCATAAAATTTATTAATAAAATTTTTAAAATTATTATTCCAAATTTTTTCAATTTTTTTTTCATCAAAATTATAATTATTATAAAAAATATTAATTATATTAGAAATTTTTTTATTATTAATTGTTAATGAATAGGGCATTAACATTTGTTTAAAACGATTAAAATCTTCTTTTTCTTCAACACAATCTTTAAAATTAAAAATAAAAAATAAAAATAATTAAATAAATAAATAAATTAATTAATTTTATTTAAATATTTCTTAATTAAATAAATAATTTAATTTAATTAAAAAAAACAAACCAATTCTTAAAAGAATAGGATATTTTAATTCTAATTCTTCATAAACATAATTTCCAAGAATATTTCTAATTTTTGATTTAATTTTTAAAATTTTATTAATTCTTTGTGTATCATTAATTATTATTTTTGAATATTTAATAATATCAGGAATTATTAAATTATTTGCTCTTAAATTTTAAATTTAAATTTAATTAAATTAATAAATTAATTAAATTATTAATTAATTATTTAATTATTTATTTAATTAATTATTTAATTATTTATTTAATTAATTAAATTTATTTATATTTAATTAATTTAATTATTTAAACTAGTGGAAGCGTGCTCTACTCAGTAGTGCAGTACATGGGGAATATTAAATAATATTTGGTAAAAAAATTTGGAAATTTAAAAAAATTTTTGGGTAAAAAAATATTTATGGGTATTGAAAAGCCCTAACGGGCTTTGGGGCGCGCTTCGCGCGCTGCTAGAAATTTTAAATATTCTTGTTAAATGTGCGGGGGTCCCAATGTTTGTTACACCTCGGGCCTTCGGCCCTCGCACCTTCATAATAGTCGATTTCCCATTATCCCTATGAAATCACGCCTTTTTTAAATTTATTTGGCCATTTCAGTGCCACACTCAATTTGGGCACCAAAATGACCATGCCCATTGAATTCCCCATACTCTATTACCTGGTAATATTTGCTTGTATTAGAATATTTACCCTGAAGTCGACATGTCGAATCTGGGTCCGGGATTCGATATTATTGAAAACTGAGCCCAGATTCGATCTTAGCGTATGCACAAACCTATTATTAGTTGAAAAAATGAAGAAATCGGACCATTTTTGATAATTTTTTTAGGGACCAGTAAAGGTAACCATTACCCGATTACCAATTATTCCCTTAAATCCCGCATTATTTTTAAATATTTTTTATTAGGCTGTTTCATTGCGACACTCAACTCTGGCACCATAATAACTGCACAAAAAATCCTCATGGTCGATTACTATTATCTTCAATAAAGCTCACATTATTTTTGAAAAAATAATTATTAGGTCGTTTCAATGCCACACACAATTTTGGCACCAAAATGACCATGCCCATTGAATTCTCCATACACGATTATCCATTGTCCCAATATTTTATCATTCTGATGTTATCAACTCGGGACTTCGGCCATCAGTTACAACTTTGCAGATGGGTGTCACACCTCGGGCCTTCGGCCCTCGGTTCATCATTGCAGATGGGTGACACACCTCGCAACTCGGCCTTTGGTTCATCATTGCAGATGGATGTCACACCTCGGGCCTTCGGCACTCGGTTCATCATTTAAGATAGGTGGGCCTTCTGCCCTCAGTTCTTCATTGAAGATGGATGTCACACTTACGGCCCCTCGATTCTTCATTGCAGATGGATGTCACATCTCGGGCCTTCGGCCCTCGGTTCTTTATTGCAGATGGATTTCACAACTTGGGCGTTCGGCCCTCGTTTCTTCATTGCAGATGGATGTCACACCTCGGGCCTTCGGCCTCGGTTCACCTTGCAGATGGGTGTCGCTCGTGCCTTCGGCCCTCGGTTCATCATTGCAGATGGATGTCACTCCTCGGGCCTTCGGCCCTCTTTTCTTCAATGCAGATGGGTGTATCACCTCGGGCCTTCGGCCCTCGGTTCATCATTGCAGATGGATGTCTAACCCGGGCCTTCGGCCCTCGATTCTTCAATGCAGATGGGTCAGTGCCAACCATGCCCATTGAATTCCTCATACAATTACCCATTGCCCAATGATTTATCATTTTGATGGATGGATTACCTTGGGCCTTCGGCCCTCGTTTTTTCATTGAAGATGGATGCATCATTCTGGCCACGGCCCTCGGTTCCATCATTGCAGATGGATGTCATACCTCGGGCCCTCGGTTCATCAATGCAGATGGATGTTACACCTCGAGTCGAATGCCCTTGGTTCTTCATTGCAGATGGATGCCAAACCTCGGGCCTTCGGCCATCGGTACCATCATTTTGATGGATTCACGGGGTCGGTATAGTACATGGGGCCGAGCTCGGAACATTTAATACATATCATTCGATTCCTCTCATCGAGCTGAGCACGAATATATAAGAATTTCTTACCGAAGATAAGTACCCTAAAATTTGAAAAACCATAGGGGGACCAAGCTAATTTTGGGGTGAAAAATTTAAATATAGCTCATTAGAAAGAGCTCTTCGAGACCTATCGAATGAGACCAAAATCGTCTTGATTGGACGATTTTGAACTAAGTTATGAAGGATCGAAGTTTGCTGGAAACACGTCAAACGGACCTATTGGGAGTGCTTTATGACTTCTTAATTTGGGAGCCCATCTCTCGTTGGCCTTTGGTACATGCGTTAATCTACGGCGCAAATTACAACAAAATAATTAATTCAGTGAAAAAATTAAAATGCAGCCGCAGTAATCACATCGTGGAGCTTACTCCCCCCTATGGTTTTGTGAGATTCAGTGACCTGTATCTCGGCGAGTATTCGCCTTCGGCAAGAAATTCATATATTCCAACTCAGCTCTACGAGAGGAGTCGAATGATATATAGTTCGATACCGTTTCTCGGCCCCCATGTACTATACTACAGCCGGATTCACTCCTCTGGACTTTGGTATCACCATTTCAGATGGATGTCTCACCTCTGACCTTCGGCCCTCGTTCATCTTTGCAGATGGATGTCTTATCTCAGGCGTTCGGCCCTCGGTTCTTCAATGCAGATGGATGTCACTCCTCGGGCATTCGGCCCCCGGTTCATCAATGCAGATGGATGTCACAGTGGGCCTTCTGCCTCGGTTCATCATTGCAAATGGATGTCAGACCTCGGGCCTTCGTCCCTCGGTTCTACATTTCAGATGGGTTTCACATCATAACCCTCACATCTGGACTTTCAACCCCCGCAACTTTGTCAAAATTGACCTAAAAAATTTACAAAAAATATTTTTGGAATCACCTCGTCGAGGGCTTTCAAATGATATATCATTTGACATCTTTGCTTCATTTTTGTGATCGGCCATTTTTTGTCTCAAAATTTTAATTGGATTTTAAGCCAAAAATTTCAAAAATTCATAACTTTTTCAAAAGAAACCTTTTTTGAATATTTTCAAATTTTATTAGGTGTTAAAAATTATGCTTTATTTTATAAAAATACTTTCAAATCCAATTCTATGGAAAAATTCCAAAAAATTTCAAAAAAACTGAAAAATTTCGAATTTTCAAAAAATCGGTCTAACTTACCCTAACCCTAAAATTTTTCAACTTTTTCTTCACTCAAAAAATATCTAATTTTTAATTTTATTTATTAAACTTTGTTTCATTCAAATTCGACCAAAACTGGCTAAGTTAAGGTCGATAGAAATTTTCAAAAATATTCCAAAAGGGCATTTTCTCTATTCTTTTATGACAGGTCACTCTCAACTAATTGATATATCTTAAAGGCTTTTCAAATTTTCAATGCTTAAAAAATTTCGGGATTTTGAATTTTGTGCGAGGCATAACTACCCTTCAAATTCGGATTTTGACTTCGAATTTTTTCCTACGTATATCTACTTGTTCCAACACAGTTTCCTACCGTTAGAACTTTTTCGCTATCTCCTCTCATTCCCGAGATATCCCTGTGACGATAACGATTTAGGTACCAAGGAACCACGGTACCATCGATTTCATAATTTTTCCTGATAGCCCATTCAAAGTACCCCCCAAGATGTCAAACTCCCAAATCTCTAACTTTATCCCTTAAAGACTTCCAAGTTTTTGAAAATTTGTTTTTATCTTTTATAAATATATAGTAATTAATAAATTAATTAAATACTTTTCTATATTTAATTCATTAATTTTATTTTTAAATATTTCTTCTAAATTTTTAAAAGAAATTTCTTCTTCTTCTTCATTATTTTTTAATAATTTATTTCTCAAAATATTAAAATAATTTTTAATTATTTTAATACAAATTGGTGATGGAATTAATTCTTTTTCAAATATTATAAAAATTATATCAAATTCAAAAATATTTATCATTGATAATAATTTAATTTTTGTTTCATTCTTATTTTCCTTTTAAAAAAAAAATAAATATTAAAATATTTAAGTTTAATAAATTAAATTTTACTTTTTCAAAATTTTCATAATTATTAATTTCTAAATAAATAATTTCACTAATAATTTTTCTTTCTTCAATTTCTGCCAATTCATAATCAAAACTTTTTAATTTTCCAATTCTCTTTTTTGATTTTAATTCATTAATTTTTTTAGAAATTTTTACAATTTTTTGTTTAATATTTATATTTAATAAATAAAAATTAATTTCTCTAATTTTTTCTAAAAATTCAGATTCATTTATTTCATTAAAAATTGCTTGTCGATAAAGACCTCTTAATTTTAAATTATTTTGATTTTCTAAAAATATTTAATTTAATTAATTAATTAAATTAATTAATTTAATTAATTAAAATACCTTCTTCATTTATTTGAACATTTTTTGTTTTTTTTGGTTTTACCTCAAAACTTTTATTAATTAAAAAAATAATTAATAATAATAAATTTATAATTAAATAAAAAATAAATTTAAATAACATTTTTATTTAAATCTAAAATTATTTTTTAAAAAAATAAAATAATTTAAATTAATTAATTTTTAAAAATAAATAAAAATGAATTTCATAATTAAATATTTTTCCTTTTTAATACATCGAAAATGCCCTTTTTCTAAATATTTTTTTCTTAATTACGAAATAAAAAATTAATATTTAATTTAAATTAAAAATGACCTTTTTTTGATAAATAAATTTAAAATAAAGTACATTATTTCTTAATTTTATTTAAAAGAAAAAAATATTTTTTTTAATAAAAAAAATTTAAAATAATATTTAGATATTATGAATATTTTAGAAAATAATTTTCAAATTCGTAAATTTATTTTTAAATTAATATTTTATAAATTTATTTATATTTTTAATTTAAATTTAATTTCAAAACGCAAAACTTAAATTTTTGAAAATAAATTATTTTCAATAAAAAAATAAAAAAAAATATTTCTACATTTAATAAAATAATAAAATACATAGTATGTACAATATATTAATTTAATTTAATTAGAACAGAGAAAATTGGTTTTTCAGATTTTTTTATTTTTAATTAATTAATTAATTAAATTTATTTAAAAAATTAATTATTTTATTTTTAATAAATAAATTAATTCATTAAATTTATTTATTAATTAAACATGTGAATATTTTTAAATTAAAAATAAATTTCAAAATAATTGCACTTTAATATTTGTGAGATATTTATTTTATAATTTTTAAATGCCAAAATTAGTCGGTAAAAATAAAAGAAAATTAAAGGAGAAAAATATTTCGAAAGAGTAATAGCTAATATATTTATTTATTTAATTTATAAACAATATTAGGTATGTCAATAAAAATGTGAAAATAAAAAGTAGGCGGGAATAAAAATAATTTATTTTTTATATAAATTAAAGTTTAACCTTCACAAAATTCATTTATTTAAATTTTTTCTAATAAATTTTTTCCTTCTCTTTAATAAAGTTTATTAAAAATAAAAAAATATTTTTTCATTGGGGGATTTATTTTATAAAGAAAAATACATATAGATGGTCTAAAAAATGATTAGGATTTGTGTTTTAGAGTGAGTAGAGAATGAATTCACTCTAATTTTAAATTAAATTGTTATATAATATTTAAAATAAAATATTATTTTAAAATTTTATTTTTAATTAAATTACATTTTAAAAATTATTTAGAAAAAATAAAACAAAAATAACTCTTCTTTATTTTAATAAAAATCAAAAAAATGAAGATATTAATTTTTTTGTTAATTATAAAAGTGATATTTATAGGTTATATTATTTTAAATAAAAATATTTTATTTTTTATTTAATAGTAAAAGCACCAAATCCATTAACAAATAATGTTTCTTCAATACAAGGAGGAGGATCAGTTGTTCCAATTTCAATGGAATCATTTAAAAATACTGGAGAATTAAAATTAAATGAAATACCAATTTATGGACAAAAAGATAATGAAGAATTAATTGAAAAAGAAAAAGATTTAATTAATCCAAAATTAAAAAAAGAAATAATATTAATTAATGAAAATAATAAAAAAGAAGAAATAATTGGAGAAAAAAAGAAAAAAAAGAAGAAAAATAAAAATAAAAAAAATAAAGCATTTTTTGATCCAAAAAATAAATATTCTTTATTATCTGAAATAAATGAAGAAAAACAAAAAAAACTTTTTAATGAAGAAGATGAAAATATTAGAAAAAAAGGAAAAGAAGAAAATAAAGAAGAAGAAGATAAATGTAATGAAATTTGTGATGATGATGATGAAGGTATTTTTAATTTTTTAAAATTAATTAATTTAAAAAATAAATAATTTAATTTTAATTATTTAAAAATTAATAATAATATTGAATTAATTCTTCTAAATATAATAATATAAAAAATATTATTATTTAACAATATTTAATTCTTTTTTTAATTAAAAAATATTTGAAAAGCCTGATTTATAATTAATTAATTTTTTATTTTTATAAAAAAAATATTTTTAGATGAGGAGGATGATAATATAGTAAATACTCCATTAGAGACAAATAGAAAAATTCGTGGAAGAAGTTTAAAAAGGTAATTGTAAAATTAAAAAAATTAATTAAAGATTTATTTATATTTTATAAACTATATAGATATATCTAATTTATTTTAAAAATTTAATATTATTATAGTGTGAATGCAAATATTAAAAAAGGTGGAGGTGGAGGAGGAGGTCATGGCGGAGGAGGAGGAGGTCATGGTGGTGGTGGTGGTAGAGGAGGTAGTTTTGGTGGTAGTGGAGGTAAAGGTGGATTTAGTGGTGGAAAAGGTGGATATAGTGGTAAAGGAGGATATGGAAAACCTGAAGGATCAACTAAAGGTTATTATAACCGTCCTTATTATGGAAGTTCTGGAGTATATGTTTTCCCTTCTTATTATCCATATGGAGGATATTATGTTGGCGATAGTACACCAAGTAGTGATAATGATGGTAGTTGTTGTACAAGACATACTGTAACACTTGTGGTAACAATGATGCTTGCATTTCATGCATTGAGTCCTGGTGTTCAAATGGGTTGTAGAATTTGTAAGTTATAATATTTAATATGTTTAAAAGTTAAGTAATCTTTTTTTAATAAATTAAATCATTTAAAGTAGTCCCAGGAAATTAAAATTAATTAAATTCTGTAATTGTTAATTTTATTTATTTAAATTAATTAATTATAGATCCAGATCTTGGTATTTATTCCCTTCCAAATTGTATAATTGATAATAATTCAAATTCTTCTACTGGACAACAAACTTACAAATGTGATTTCTCTGCTGCTTATAGAATTAGATCTAAAAAATTTCATAAACACAGTAAAAAAGGTCCTTTTAAACTTTTATGTCCAATTGGAGAATCTGGAGATACTAAAGTTTTATTAGAAGCTAATGCAACTTGTAATATTGATGAAAAACGTTTATGTCATTTACGTTTTGATAAAACATTAAATGATACAATTAATGGAACAAATTAATTTTTTTTATTAAAAAAAAATGAGAAGAAAAGAATATTTAGAATTATTTAAAAATTATAAATTTGTAGTTTTAATTAGAATATTAAAAATAATATTTATTTAATTTTGATAATAGTAGTTGTTTTTTAACTTCTTTTAAATATTATTAGTTCAAGATTTATTAAAAATTTAGTTAGAATAAATGTAAATATTTTTTAAAATTTTATTTAATTAAAAAAATTTTCTTCAACTCAAATTTTTATAAATTATATAATTACAATGATGTAATAGATTAATACAATCTTATTTACCCATATTTTTAGTCTAAGAGAGAATATCTGTCTAATTCTATTTTATGCTAGGGAGAGTCAATTTAAATTATTAGGTATATTAATTTTACAAATAATTTAATATTTTTTATTTTAATTTAAAATTTATTACTTTTAATATTTTTTACCCAATATATAATTTTATTATTATTTTTTTAAAATAATTAATTTATTTTATATTTATTTTCTTTCTCCAAATCCAATTATTTGTTCTTTCAAATTAAAAGAAATACAACGATTAAACATAAAAGATTGACCCATTGTCCAATATAAATTATCAAATTCTTTAAGTCCTTCATTAGCCAAAAAATATAAACGACATTTATCTGTTGGATTTCCCTAAAAATTAATAATTTTAATTTAAAAAAATATTTATTTATTTATTTAAAATTACCCCTTCTTTTTCTTCTGTAAAAGTTTCAATATATTGTTCTGGTTTTAAATTAATATTTATTGTTTTTCCACCCATTACTCCTATATTAAATGTAATATTAGGCAAAATTTTCTTTTTTTCACAAGGTAAAATATAAAAATCTGTTTTTTTAGCAGGAATTGTTATATTTAATTTTTTAGCAATTTCATCAATTCTATTTTTAGGTCCATACATATAAAATTGATTATCACTTAATTTAATTTTTGGTAATTTATATCCAGATCCTCTTAAATTAAATAATTATTTATTTATTTTAAAATTATTTAAATTACCCTGCAGATATTACTGAATTAATATCATTTCCAATTTGTAAAGAAAGAAAAGCTGTAGACCATTGATCATGTGTAGTAATATATTTATAATTTATACATTCATTTGAATTTTGATCACCAAAAGTTATTGAGCCAATTCCTGCTGGTGAAGAAGAAGAAGAAGAACCTTCTCCAGAAATTAATCTTTTTAAAAAATAAAATTATTTAATTAAATATTAATTTAATTACCCTTTAACTTGTAATGTTATTATTGGATTTTTTAAATATTTAGTAATTGAAAATAATCCAAAAGAGCCACTAATTATTTTTTTAATTGAAGATGGAGTGCCTGAATTAGCAGAAATAAAAGGAAAATTTAAACAAGTTGTTCCAATCTAAAAAAATAAAATTAAATATTAATTATATATTAGGTATATTTACATTTATTTTATCATTTATTAAACTTCCACTAATTCCTTCTTTATTAATTAATTTATTTAATATTTTAGATGTTGATGATTTTCTTAAAATATTAATTAATTAAAAATAAATTATATTTAAATATTTAAAAAACAAACTTTGGATTATAATGCTCTTTATTTAACCAAAGAATTGAAGAATTAAATTTTAAAAATAAATTATTGTTTTGACCTAAAAATAAATTTAAAAATAAATTAATTTTTAAGAAGAAAACAAACTTGGAGTGCCAACAGATATATTTATACATAAATTATTATTTATTGTCATTAAATCAATTTTATTAATTTCTCCATCACAATAAAAAAATGAAATTAATTTTATTAAAAAAATTAAATAAAATTTCATTTTTATTTTAAAAGGAATAATTTAATTAATTTATAATTGTTGAAGTTATCTTTTTAAATAATTAATTATAGTTTATATTTTATTTTAAATTTTATTTAAATAAATTTATAAATAATTAATTATTACACCTGTTTTATTAAAATATAAATTACTTTTTATCTTTTAAAAAAATTTAAATTATTTTTTAAAATATATAAATTTAAAAAATTATTTTTGGGAATCCACGTTACATAAAAATTGAAGCATTTCAATTATATATGTACGTAATTTAAATAAAATAAATTTTATAAAATTATTAGCTAATATTAAAATAAATAAAATAAATATTTGCTTACATATAATTTTAAAAAAATAATAATTTTTTAATTTTATATTTTATTAATTTATAAAATAAATTTAAAACATGTGATAAAAATAAAATGAAATATAAAATTTGATAGAAAAAAATACGAGTTTCACATGTTTTTCATGTATTTTTGTTTTTTTCCTTATGATTTTTGTACTGATACTGACGCATTTTCTGAGTATTGACCGATTTTCAACTTACGGATCTTCCATTGATGGATTTTTCTGACACTCACCATTCAGTTGAAAAGTTTTTTAATATTTAAACTTGTTTTATATATTAAATGGTAAATATTTAAAAAAATATAAATAAATGAATTAAAATTTTTATTTAAGACTAATATTTTAATAAAAATTAGAATTTATTTTTTAAAATTAAAAAAATATTATTATTATTATTATTTTAAAATATTTGTAAATTTAAAATAATTAATAAAAATTTTGGTGCTATAATATATTTTTTGCTATAAAACAAATT
Organism: Meloidogyne chitwoodi; assembly: GCA_015183035.1. Taxonomy (NCBI): domain Eukaryota; kingdom Metazoa; phylum Nematoda; class Chromadorea; order Rhabditida; family Meloidogynidae; genus Meloidogyne; species Meloidogyne chitwoodi. The sequence continues at coordinate 1,420,048 of JACZZP010000017.1, forward strand.
ATTGTCCTTTATTAAGAAAACTTTACTCAAATTTATATAATAAATGACACTTTTAATATTTGAGAGTTAAATATTTAAAAAATAAAAGAAAATAAGATTTTAATATTTTATATTTTAATAATATAGTCTTCAATATTTAATATAGGTATACATATGTATTAATTGTTTTAAAATATTTATTTAAAATATATTATTAATTATATTATCAATTTCTTTTTTTTCTTCTTCTTCTTCTTCATTTTCTTCTTCATTAAAATTTTTAATTTTATCACCAAATCCAATTGTATTATCATTAAAATTAATAGAAATACAACGATCTAACATAAAAAGTTCACCCATATTCCAATCAATATTATTATTATTATAACCAAAAATTGCTTCATTTGGTAAAAATAATAATCGACAAGTTTCAGTTATATTCTTTTTAATTAATTAATTAATTAATAATAATAATATTTTAATTTATTAGTAATTAATACTCTATGGTTATTAATAAATTTTAATTATTTAAATTTTTCCTTATCTCGAATACTAATTTTAAACTTTATATATTTTTACTTAGCTTTAGTTAAGTTTACAAAATGGTCATTTAAAAATGTTAAATTATTATTTATTATTATTTAGATATTATTTTTAATCCATTAAAGTTTAAATTAAATAAAAGTACTAAATATTTATTTATTTACCTCATCTCCATGTTCTTCTTCATGTAATTCCATATATTGTGTTGGTTTTAATAAAATATTTATTTTTTTATTTTTTGAATTTCCAACATTTAAAATAATATTAGGCATCTTTTTTTTCTCTTCACATTTTTTTATTGGAAGAATATAAAAATCAGTAACATTTTTTGAAATATTTATTGCACCTAATTTTAAAGCTATTTGATCAAGTTGTTCTTTAGGTGCATACATATAAAGTGTTCCATCAGCAATTCGTAATTTTGGAATTTTAGTATTTGAATTTCTTTTTTTTAATTATTTAAATTAAATTTAAATAAAATACCTTGTTTTATTATTTATAAAATTAATTTTATTATTTCCTATTTTAATTAAATTTAAATCAGTTGCCCATTCATTACTATTTTCTGATAATTTTGAATATTTATAACTTCCAGAAATACATTCTTTTTCATTTTCTGAACCAAAAGTTACTGAACCCATTGCTACTGATACGTCATCTCCAGAATCACCAGATATTACTCTTTTTAATTAATTAATTAATTTATTTTTAAATAAATATATAAAATTGATTTAATTATTTTTAAATAATATTATTTGTATTTTTATTAAAAAAACAAAAAAGAATACTAATTTATTTTAATATTTTATGAATTTAAATAATTTTTTTTTAATTTTAAAATAACTTTTTGGAGTTTAAAATATTATTAAAAAATACCCTTTTGTATAAATAGTAATAATTGGCTTTTTAAAATAATTATTTAATATTAAATTTAATTTATTTGTTTTTATAGGAGATAATCCAAAAAGTCCATCAATTTCATCAATAAATTTTAAATATTCTGGAAAGCCATTTTTTGCTGAGATAAAAGAAATATTTTGAATATTAATATTTGCAATCTTTTTAAATAATTAATTTAATTTAATTAATTATAATAATAATACTTTAATTATATCTGTAAATAATAAACCAGAAATATTTCCTTCTTTATAATATTCTTTTAATAATTTTGATGAAAATGATTTACTTAAAATAATTTAATTTAATTTAAATTAATTAATTTTTAAATAAACTTATTATTATAACGTTCTTTTTCTCTTCCTTCTTCTTTCCATCCAAGAGTAGCATTTTTATCTATTAACCAAAATTCAGTAGAATTTAATTGAAAAAATAATTGAAATTCTTTTGCTAAAAAATAAATATTTATATTCAAAATATTTTTATTTATTTTCAATAAAATTAATTAATTTTAATTTAATTTTAATTTTATTAAATAAAATATTAATTTTTAATTTAACCTGGATTTCCAATATTAAAAATTCCCCAACGTTTATGTTCAACAGAATTTAATTCTAATAAGCCAATATTATTATTTTTAATTAAATTTGTTTTTGTTGTTATTGTAGTTGTAAATTGTTTTTCTCCACTACAACAATTTAAACTTTTTAATAAAAATATTAATAAAATAATTATTTTAAATAAAAATATTAAAAAAATCATTTTTTAATTTAAAATAAGAAGAGAATATTTTAATAAATAAATTTTAATTTTTTAAAATAAATTTAATAACAAAATTGACGCAAATTATTTAAGGCTGAATAAATAAATAAATATTTTTTATTATTTTTAAAGAGTAAAAATTAAAATTAAATATTTTGTTTATTTTTTAATTATTAATTTTTAATTTCCAAAATTTAATTTTTAAAATAAAAAAATTTTGAAATTTAAATTTTGCAAAATTTTAAATTATTTTAAATAATTAAATTATTATTATTTAAAAATATTTTTAGATATTAAAGATAAAAATTAATTTAATTATTAAATATTCAAAATAATTAATTTACTTATTCTTTAAATAAAAATTAATTTAATTAATTTTTTTTATTTTAAAATTAAATTATTGTCCAAATATATAAAATAAAATATTTATAATTTTAGGTGAATTATATATAATAAAAATAAAAATTATTTTATTAAATATTAAATTAAATTTATAATATTTTTTTTCTATTTAATAAAAGGAGGAGAAGCAATTTGATCAATTGGAGAAACTATAAAAATTAAATAATTAATTAATTAAATAATTAAATAAATAAATATTAAATAAATAAATAAATAAATAAATAAATAAATAAATTAATTAATTAATTAAATAAATAAATAAATAAATTAATTAATTAATAATTATTTAAAACCTTCAAAGAAAACAATTTTAGCTAATCCATTAATTTCTTTTTTATTTTTTTCTTCTATAATATTTATTTTATTTGTTTTTTGATTATTTAATAATTTTAATTTAATTTTATCATCATTTTGTTTATTAATATTTTTATTATTTTTTTCAATTTTATTTTTAATTATTTTTAAATTATTTTCTTTTTGTTGTTTTTGTTGAAATAAATTATTTAAATTATTTGTTTCATTTATTATTTTATTATTTAAATTATTATTAGCTAATTTTAAACTAAAATCACTTAATCGCAAAGTTGGCCTTTTATTATTTTTCTTTAAAAAATAAAATTAAAAATTATTTTTTAAATTAATTAATTAAATAAAACCTTTGTTTTTTTAACAAAAATAATTTTAAAATTATCTTCTTTTTTTAAAAAATTATTTTTTTCTTTTAAATTTAAATTATTTTCAATTTCTTCACAAATAATTGGAAATTTTTTATTAAAAATTGATTTTTGCATTTTTATATAAAATTTAGTTGTATTTAATCCACATTCATTATTCATTTTTTTAATAAGACAAAGATTTTGTTCAGAAATAAATGTTTGAATTATACAAGAATAATTATTATTATTATTTATTTTATTATTATTATTACAATTTAATCTGTTAATTAATTAAAAATAATTAAAAAAAAGAGAAATTAGATTTTTATTTAAAAAATACTTTATTTGGAAAGAATATTTATTTAATTTTTAAATTATTTTAAGAAAATATTTTTTATTTAATAATAAGCTAAATTGTTTCACACATTTTTATGAAAATTCTAAAAGTAAAAATTTTATTTTGAATTTAATGGAAAACTCCAAATTTTTTAAATATTTTTTTATGCTTAGATTAATATAATTAATTATATATTAATTATTATTTACATTTCCTCTAAATGATTTATTAAATTTATTTATAATTTATATAATTAATTTAATTTTACCTGCAATTATTAATAATATTTTGATCATTATTATTAAAATAACAATTATTATTATTATTTGATAAATTTAATTTAAATTGATTATTATTAATATTTCCTAATATTTTTCCAATACATTTACGATATAATAATAAATTTAAACGTTCAATATTAGCATTTGGAGAACATAAAAATTGTATAGCATTAATTAATTGATTAAGTATTTCTTTTTGTTTAATAGATCCACAGGTTGATATATAACCAGCAAAACAAGGCAAAACATTTTTATATGCACTTGAAAATATTTTTTTAAATAAAACTTAATTATTTTAAAATAATATGAAAATAAATTAATTTTTTTTAATTTTATATAAAAATATTTTTACTTGCAACTTTTATCTAAAAAACTTTTAGTAGAAATTTGAAGCAAAATTTTAACTAAATTTTGATTTAAAGGTAATTCTATATCTTTTAATGGTTTTAAACATTTTTGTAAAATATTAGAAGAACAATCACCAAAATTATTATTTAAATTTTGTGTTAAAATTATATTAAATTTAATAAAAATAAATAAAAGAAATAATAAATAATAAAATTTAATTTTATTTAAATTCATTTTTTAAATAAATAAATAAATATATTTAATTAATTAATTTATTTATTTTTTAATTTATTAATGGATAAAATTAAATTTATAAATATCGGAGACTCAGAGGTCAACTTAAAGTGTAAACAATAGAAAACAATTTTTATTTGTCTTTTTACTTTATTTTTATAATGAATAAAAAAATAAAAAAAAATTTATATATTAGGTTATTTAAATAAATAATATATATATTTTATTAATTAAGTATATTTTAAATTTTTTATTAATTAACTAATAAATATATTATTATTATTTATTTATTTATTTATTATTTATTTTTTTTATAAATTTTATTTTAAATTTTTGTTTATACTTTATTTTTTATTTAAAAATGATGATATATGTATTTATTTATGTATAATTATTTTTTGAATTTATTTAAAATTTTTGTTTAATTTTAAATTTCTTTTAAATTATTAAATAATCTAATTATATTATTTTTTATTTTCAAAATTACATTTTTGTCTTGAGAAAAATTAAAGAATAAATATATATTTTTTAAGAATTAAACATTAATTAATATCAATATTATATAATTATGTACTAATAAAATAAAAAATAATAATGATAAGACTTTCTTTTTCGATTGATTAAAAATAGATAAATAAAAAACAAAATTTTATTATAACACTTTTTTAATAAAAATAAAAATATTTTTATAAAAATGTTTATTTTTCCTTTATCTAATATTTCTATTGGCGATCTTCTTTTCTTTTATAAAGCCAAAATAAAACAACAAAATAATAATAATAATGATGATATTAAAATGAGAGAAGCAATAAGTGCTAGTTCATTTAATTATTCAAATACTTTTCATGTTGCAATTATTGTAAATGAACAAAATGGAAATATTTTACATGCATCTAAAAATGGAGTTATTATTCAAGTAAATATTTTCTAAAAATATTTTTTAATTTTTATTTAAATAGAATATAGAAGATGCTCTTAAAGATTTAAGTCCAGAATATGCAGAATTATGTCAAGTAAAACTTAAAAAAGAATGGAAAAATGCTGCTGTAAATTGGGCATTAAAACAATTGGGTAGTGGATATAATGATCTTTTCTCACCTAATTGTATAAATTCTGAAGGAAAAAGAGCATTCTATTGTTGTCAACTTGTCGGTTTCTTTTTAAAATTATTTTTGGACAAACATTTTTATTTTTTATTATAATTCAGTAAAAGCTTATGCAGAAACAAATGAGGAAAACAAAGGTGTTAGTCCTTTTCCCAAGCATGAATTAAACTTTCTTGACTCTAACGGAGAGATGATCCAATTTTGGATTGATTATTATCGGTAAATAAGTTAACAAGTTTTTTAATTTAAAATTTTAATAGTAAACTTTCACCTCAAAATACTCATCCACCACAAGGACAATCAGGATCACATCCAAGTGTAAGGTAATTTTGAAAGGGATCATTGCAAATAACTTGGAAAGAATATAAAATCATAAAAAAGTGCTCTAGAGATACATAAATGACATAAAGTGTTGGGTGAGGTAATAACGATTTAAAATTTCACCAACGTTAAAATTTTTCATGTTTTAAATGTTTGAATTTCGATCCATAATCGAAAAGCTTATTCTGGAATCGTTTTAACTAAAATACCTTTAAAAATCTCTAGAATCTTAAAAATTATAAAAAATCAAAATCAAAAATTTTTATTGTTCGTACTCTGAACCTACTACCCTGAAAGTGCTCACTCTGAAATGGTTACTCTTAATCGGCGACTCTGAAACGGCTACTCTGAAAGGACCCATACCCTATACCCTTTGGTTTTAGACCAAATGTGATGGACAAAATAGACAAAGGATAATATTGGACGAAATGGTCTGTCGACTGACAGCGAAACCAATTCATGCGACAAAATGGGCTTTAACTAGATTCTTTTAAATTTTGATTTTCACTATTTGAGTCCAAACAATAATTTATTTTTAGGTTTAATTTTTTAGTGTCAGATTTATCTAAACGTTTAACTTCGCTTTCTAATAAATGATCCCTTTCTGACTTTTCCTTTTAGTATTTTTATTTATCCAAAACTTTAAATTTTCTTCCAACGTATTATTTCTTTATCATCGTCAAGTTGTTAATCAATGGAAATTCATTTTATTGTTTTAGAAACTACGTTCATCACCTTTTCTTAATTGTGTTGCAGTTAAATTTCTTTATGAATTTGTCGAGAACCATATAGATCGAATGAGAAAATTTACTATACCTAGTGATCTACTTTCTGCTCTTCATTTTGTAAATGGTGCACGAATAAATCTCGCAGCTGGAAAATTATTGAGGATAATTGAGCCGAGGAATGGTATTTTTCCATTTTGATTTAAATTATTTATAATTTTGAGGAAATTTACTTGCTGAGTGTAAGGCTGCTACGGAACCAGATGTCTCTCTTGCAGTGCGTGTCGCTTCAGGAGCGCAAAAAGAATGGGGAAAGACGTCATGGTTGGATCGTCAACAAATCCTTAACAGAGTTTCAATTCTTTTGAGGTGTATAATCTTATTTTTTTCTTTTTATTTTTAAACATTTCAGAGAACATGTAAATGAACTTAGTGAATGGGAAGTGCGAGATAATGGTAAACCTATTTCTGAAGCAAAAGTTGACATTCTTTCATGTGCTGATACATTTGAATATTTTGCTGGTGTCCGCCTAGCTGGGGAACATTTTCCGTATGATGAACGAAATTGTCGATTTGCTTACACAAGAAGAGAGCCATATGGTGTGGTTGGTGCTATTGGTGCCTGGAACTATCCTATACAGGTAATGGTAATACCAAGCTTCCAGATCCCCATTTTTTAAGTTTTTATTTTTTCCTTTTTTTCCACCTTTTTTTCTCTCTTTTTGCTTCGGGCAAATTAAACCATCAAAAAAGATTAATTTTTATTCACGTTCGCAAGGATAAAATAGTGAAACATGGTGCCAAAAATTATAAAATACATTTGAAATATCACCAAAACTGTACACCTCCATGTTCCATATCTCTGGTCTTTTTTACCATATATAGTTGTTCGACCTCCACATTTATGACAGGTTCGTTTTCCATGAAGAAGTCCAAGCTCCTCGAGCCATGCATCGAAATCGTTGTCGTTCGAACGTAGTTTTTCATGTAGATTAAAAGAATTTAAATTTTTAAGTTGCTTCATATTGATAAAATATTGATAAATTAATGTGAATTTGACTTCTTTCAAATTTCTTATACATGTTATATACCAAAAATTAATCTTTCTTACTTGCCCGAAGCAAAAAGAGAGAAAAAATGTGGAAAAAAAGGAAAAAATAAAAACTTAAAAAATGGGGATCTGGAAGCTTGGTATTACCCAGGTAATTATCCGACCTACCATCTATCTTTTTTATAATTAGTTTAAAATTTTATTTAAAAGACAGCAACATGGAAAATAGCACCCGCAATTGCATGTGGAAATTCAATTGTTTACAAACCTAGTCCGTTGGCTCCAATTTCAAGTGTATGTTAATTAAAGAAATATAATCAATTTTGGATATTTTCAGATTTTACTTGCACTTCTCCTACAATGTGCTGGATTACCAGATGGCGTTGTCAATATTCTGCAAGGTGAAGCAGAGACAGGAAAGGCTCTCTGCGAGTCTCCTTTAGTTCGAAAAGTCTCTTTTACTGGTAGTGTAGAAACAGGAAAAAAAATTTCTAAAGCATGTACCAGCCAAAATATCAAGCCAGTTACTTTGGAATTGGGCGGAAAAAGTGCCTGTATTATTTTAGAGGATGCAACATTGGAGATTGCTGTTCATGGTGCTTTGTTGGCAAATTTTTTGAGTCAAGGTTAAATATATTTTAATTCCTCAATTTATAAAAGAAAAATTATTTTAGGCCAAGTTTGCTCAAATGCCTCAAAAGTTCTTGTTCATCGAAGTCTTTTGAGTGAATTTACAAAAATAATAACAGACAGAACAGAAAATTTGCGTATTGGAGTAAATTTTTTCGATTATTTTACATGCTATAAAAACTTTTAAAGGATCCCCTTAATGATAAAACCCATGTTGGTGCTTGTATTTCTTTAGAACATCTTCAAGGAGTAAAATCTTTTATTGATGATGCATTGAAAGATGGAGCAAAATTGTTAACTGGTGGAGAAAAAATAAACATTCAAGGTTTTTTTGAAGTTTAAATAATTTATAGTAAATTTAATTAAGGTCTAGAAGAAGGATTTTTTCTTTCTCCATGTATTTTAACTGATATACACCCAGAAATGCGTGTTTACAAGGAGGAAATATTTGGACCTGTCATGTTAATAATTCCTTTTGACAATGATGAGGTTTTGAAATAATTTATCAAAATAATTAGAATATTATATTTTTACCTATAGGAAGCACTGAAAATGGCAAATGACTCTGAATTTGGATTGGCTGGCGGTGTGTTTACAAGGTGATATATTTTTACTAGTAAATATTTTTCTCGATATCTAAATTATATATTTAAATAATAAATCTAAATTTAAAATATTTCTTTAGAGACTTGAAAAAGGCCCATTATTTTGCATCAAAAATGCAAGCTGGCAATATTTACGTTAATTCTTATAATGATGTCAATCCTCATGTTCCATTTGGTGGTTACAATCAATCTGGTTATGGACGCGAGAATGGAGAGGCAGCACTTTGGAATTATACACAAATAAAAAGTGTTTATATGAATATATCAAATGAGCTTGATAATCCATTTATTTAAAGAATTTTAGAAAAAATAGTGCAGATATTTATTGACCGGTTTACTTTATTTGATAAAATTTTCTTTTTATTTATTTTTTACATATTTGTTTTTTCAAGTTCATATATTGAGAGGGATTTTTACTGAAAAAAGACTATTTATGCCGACTTTATGGTTTATTAAATGAAAGTTTGCTTTCAACCCTATTTTTGGAACTTTCGATTTTCTCAAATTTTTCTTATTTTTTATATTAGAAATAAAGGTATTGTATCTTCAGATGCTTTATTATGTTGTTTCATTGCTTAGTCAGATTTACTGTGATGGACCAATTCTACAGGCTGTTCAAGATGCCCGTCTTTTTTCTGATTCAAAGTATTTTGTAGATATGCCTCTTAAACAAGATCCAGGTTTTTTTATATTTTCTTTGTTTTACTTAAAAATATCTAAAGTTACAACACTTCGTGCCTTTTACGAGTTGGGTGATAATAGCAAAAATGTTGATATTTTAACTTCATTTGTTGAGGCACATTTTGATGTTCCTGGACAAGAACTACAAGAGTCATATCCTGAAGATTGGGTGCCCTTCCCTAATAGGTAATTATTTTTTAATTCATTTTATTTTTGTATTTAACTTTTATTCTAACTTTGTTTTAAGTTTTACTCACATTGATGACTATCAGCTTAGAAGATGGGCACTACATTTACATAGAATTTGGCGAGATCTTTGTAGGAGGGTTATTTTTATAATAATTTTTATATTTTAAAATAATTTTTTAAAGGTTAAAGATGACGTCCATCAGCATCAAGAACGTTTTTCTCTTCTTTATGTTCCTCATCCATTTATTATTCCTGGTGGCCGTTTTCGAGAATTTTACTATTGGGACAGTTTTTGGATATTAAAAGGCCTCCTTTTCTCTGAAATGTATGAAACGGCGAAAGGAACAATTCTCAACCTTATCTACATGGTCGAAAAGTATTTAAATAGAAACAATTTTTTTTGTTATTTATGATTTGAATTTTCTTTCACTTGGGATTATTTTAACAATTTATTTCTTTTCATAATTTTTATTATATTTTCTTTAGCCATGGATTTGTACCAAATGGCGGACGAGTCTACTATTTGAGTCGATCACAGCCTCCTCTTCTCACACCAATGGTATATGAATATTTTCTTACAACTGGAGATGTTGATTTTGTTCAAAGGGTTTTTTTTAATTTTTTATAAAAATTAATAAAAATATTTTTAGGTTCTTCCAGCACTTGAGAAAGAACAGATTTTTTGGAATTTAAATAGAGCACGATCTTTCCTTGATCCAGAAACAAAAGAAGAATTATTTCAATATTATCAATATCGAGCTGCGATGAAGTTAATTTATTTTTTTTAAATTAATCAATGCAAATATTTTCTTTTATTATTAAAGGTTCCCAAGGCCTGAAAGCTATAGAGAAGACATGGAAATGGTCAAAGGGCTTAATACTGATGAGGAACGTGAACAAATGTGGTCTAATTTGGCATCAGGTGATTTAAATTATTCCAAAAAAAATTTTTTTTAATTTTGCAGCAGCAGAAACTGGTTGGGACTTTAGTACAAGGTGGTTTGATCAAGAAGGACCAAGTATGCACGATTTTAAATCAATTCGAACTTTGTCAATCGTGCCAGTAGATTTAAATGCTTTTATGTGTATTAATATGAGAATACTTGCTTCTTTCTATGAAATGTTTGGTAAATATTTTTTTAATTTTAAAAATTTATTTTAATAGGTGATTTTAAACGCAAAAATGAATATTATGCCAGATACCAAAAAATGAAATTGGCAATGAAGACTCTTCATTGGAATGAGACAGATGGAATTTGGTTTATTTATTAATTTTTCTTATTTATTATTTAATAATAAGTAATTATAAAAAAATCCTAAATCTTATTTTTAAAAGGTATGATTATGATTTGGAAAGAATGGCACATTCGGCTACTTATTATGTTTCTAATGCGCTACCATTATATGCAAAATGTTTTGATGATGAAGATGAGGTAACTCCACATCGTATCTATGATTATTTGAAGGTGATATATTTTTTAATATTTTTCTGTAAATCTCTTTCCTTTTAAAGCGAGAAGGAGTGTTAAACTTTACAAAAGGAATTCCTACCTCACTAGCTATGAGTAGTGTTCAACAATGGGATAAAGAAAATGCTTGGCCTCCTATGGTACATATGGTAATTTTTTAAACCTAACATTTTTAAAGCTTTTTTATCCTTTTAATAATTTGTACAGATAATTGAAGGCTTTCGTACTAGTGGTGACCAAAAACTTATGAAAGCAGCTGAGACAATGGCTACACAATGGCTTATTGTTAATTATAAATCATATGTATTTTATTTTTTTTAATCATAATTTTTATTGAATTTGTAGGTTACAACTTATGCAATGTTCGAAAAATATAATGTTTCATTGTTAACTGAAGAGTGTGGTGGTGGAGGGGGAGGCGAGTATGAAGTTCAGGTTCTTTTTGTCAAATTTTACTTAATTTTAATTTTAACTAAATTTTCATTTTTTCAGAAAGGTTTTGGATGGACAAATGGAGTAATTTTAGATTTGCTTGATAAGTACGGGTCAAAAATATCAGTAAAAGAGGATGAACGAACTAGTGGTTATTCGCTAATGCTTACCTATACATTAGGGGCCCTTTCTGCATTCTTTTCGTTAATAGCAACACTTATATGCCGTACAAACTTATTTGAACGATTCTCTTCAAATAATTAATATTATATGTAGTGTATTTTTTTATTTTTAACTCAGAAATTAAAGCTTTATTTCTTGATTATTCGGTTATGCTTTTCTTGCATTTCGTTTCGTGAAAAATAGTTTTTCTATATGCCCTCTAAAGTAAGGGTTTCCGAGAGTAATAGAAGGTGGCGTATTTAGTTAGGATGAAGCGGGTTTTGAATTAGCCGAAGGTGTTAAAAATTCATTAAGCACCCTAAATTGACCGGTTCAGTGTCAAATTCATTTTTAACTTTTTACGATGTTTTTTTATTGAAAATTCGGTTGGATTTCCAATAAGAAATTCAGGATGGAATAGAGAGGTTATCCCATTAAACAAAAGAAAAAGATTATCGAAAAAATAGGATTTTTATAATTATTAAACATTGAAATGGCCCTTTTTTGGGAACACTGATCTAGCAGCACTGAACAGGCCCGTTCCGCCTATTTTAGAATGACTTATATTAGCTGTTTTGTAATCCATTAAATATTGTTTATTGAAGTTTATTCAAATAATTTACAACAGCATAATGGATCAATTTGTCTCAGTAGGCTTATTTTTGATTATTTAATATTTTTTAACATTTAGGAACAGGCGGCTTTTTTTGTTACGCATCTTGCAATCATTCAAGATTTTATAGGACGTTTAGATGACACTAGTATGATTTAATTTTGATTCATAATTAAGGATTAGTTGATAATAATCCGTCTTATTGGTTCCTTAATAAATAAGCAAAAATTGTCCGATTTTTTCACCTTTTCAATAACAATATGTTTTCGCATACGTTGAGCTCGAATCTGATGTCAGTTTTCAATAATATCTAATCCCGAACCCAGATTCGAACAATTCGACTTCACGGTAAGTACTTTTATATAGCAAATGATAGCTTATTCGATTCGTCTTCTAACGTTGAATCGAATGATGTAAAATTAATATGTTGGATACATTTGAAGAGGTTATGAATGATCAACTTAATGATTTTGATGATTGCTCATCCAAAAATTCAATCATAACTTTCTTAAACTACATTTTAACGTATTAATTTTGGTATCATTCGACTCAGTTAGTCAAGATGTATCGAATGAGCTATCATTTGCTTAGATAAAAATATTTACCATTAATTCGACTTGTTCAAATCTGGAGTTTATCAATAGTGCTTTTTATTTTTTAAATTTGGATATTTACCTACTTCTCTAAACTTCTTTGTTTTGTATCGTAGTAATTTTGTAAATTTGAAGATTTATCTTGGATCCATCTTCCTCCTGAAAGCTTGCAAGAGGCAGCGGAATTGTTACAACAAGCAACAGATTTAACAATATTAATGAGGGATTTTATTTTAATGATATGTGAATTGTTAAGACATATTGGCGGTAAGAAAATTTTGAGTTTATTTTTAAGTATTGGCACTTATATTTGTTTATATTAATACTTAACAAAAAAGCTTTTCGCTTAAAAATTGCTAAAATTTGAGGATAGCTAATTTATAAATCGATATTTGTTCATTTCTATATTTAGTTAGAGTGCACAACAATAATTTATTGCAACTGCCAGCATTAGCTCAGGTATTGTTAACTTTAATTTTATTTTATATTTTTATTATAGAGGTCAAATATAGAAGACAGATTTAATAGGTTTTCTGACTTAATTAATCTCCTGTGTGTTTTGGCTGACAGAGTTTTTATGGATCCACCAGCGAGTGAACAGGAATTAAACGTTCTTCATTTTTCTCGTATTTTTTTGGTAAATTATTACTCAAGATTTGGCTTCTACCCCACCTCAATCGACTGCAAGTTCGGCAGACACCGAGACTGATTAATTTTATGGGATTTTAAATTTAAATTACTTCTGATACTCAATTTATTTTTGGAATTAAATTTCTATATATTTATTTTATAAATTATTGGCACACCTATTATATTAGGTCTTGTCCTTCCAAACCTTTAAATCTAGGGATAATAAAATTTATAGAATTTTCTATTCAGAATCGGCTTAACAATGGAATTGAAATTTTAAAATTGCCTCCTCATAGATTTGGTCCAAAGGGTTCAGTAAGTTTATACAAAAAATAATAATATAAAATAATTCAGATTAAAGCCTTTTTAATGTTTTCAAAGCAAAGAATTATTTCGAGAAATATCAAACGAAAGTAAAATAAATTAAACATCTTCATTTCTGTTTTTTAAGTTGGGATCGATTTACATTTCCAATTCTTCATAAAATACAACTTTTAATTATTAACGCTATCGATCAGCTTGAGTTAATGTTGCGCCATAACAATGGTTTGAATTTTATCAAATTTTTCTTCACTTTATTCTAAGGATTAATATTTTAAATATGTGCTTTTTTTATTAATTGGCTCATACTTTGTAGACTAGTAATTAATTTATTGTTATAATTATTCCTTTTAGTTCGTGTTCGAAATTATGTACGCTTAGGAAAACCTGTCCTGCCTGAGGTATGATCTTTTTTAAAACAATTTCTTCGATAAAATTCGAAATGTTGTTATTCGAGATTTACTGTTTATTTTAAATTGTGTAAAAAATTATTTCAGGAACCAACATTCCGAAAACTTTTTAAGCGCCTAGAGAATTCTGTGCATGTTTTGTGTGTATTAGTAGAAGCAGATGATATAAAACAAGGATCAGCCATAAACGAAGATGAGATGAGAATTATTTTGGATTGTCGGAGAGTTCTCGATGATCTTATTAAAAACATAAATGAATTTATTTTAGAATTGGGTGCACTCTTCTGAGCAGATATAATATTGCTGATAAATTATGTGATTTTTGATAATCGAAAAATTTAGAACTTGTTATATATCTTTTTTTATCTATTTCTAAACATAATTGTTTATTTTTGAATTATAAAAATGTTGAAAGTGTTGATTATTTTAAAAAAATACATCAAATTTTCTAAAATCACTAATACCAATATTTTTACATTTTTTTGAAAAATTAATAAAAAATCAAATCCGGTCCGGAATCCGGCTAATTTCATCCGGATCCGGATTTTCAAAATCTCCGGATTGATTCCAGACCGGATTATACCCAGGATCCGGTCCGGCTCTATTCACAACATCCGAATCCGGTCCGAAATCCGGAAAAATCGATTTTACCGGGCACTAATAGCAACACTTATGTGCAGTACAAACTTATTTGAACGGTTTTCTTCAAATAATTAATATTATATGTAGTGTATTTTTATTTTTAACTTAGAAATTAAAGCTTTATTTCTTGATTATTCAGTTGGATGAAGAGGGTTTCGAATTAGCCGAAGGTGTATTTGCAGCGCCATGAGCGGGAAGTTTGAACTTTAATTTTTGCTTCCAAAAAATAAACTTAGAAATTCTTCTACAGATATTACAAAATCAACGCGAAAGAAATCATTTAAGATCGTATTTCCGTTATGATTGCGAATTAACTCGCATTGTTGGGAAATTAAGTGACTCGTTTTATTTGCACTATAGTATTTTAAAAATGAGCTTTAATTGAATTAAAAATAGTTAAAGAATAAATACCAAAATAAACAATGATGAAAAGGAAAATGTAAGCATCATAAAACTGTCATGACAATTGTTATTGATCTAAGGTTTTCGGTTCCTGGAGAATTAACTAATATAGACTAATTAAAGTGTCCCACTGTACAATTGTCAATAAACTTAAATAAAATCAAAAATTAGTACAGATGAATTAACCAGAACACATCAAACACTCAGTTTGTTGTTCATCCTCTCCATTCTCGTATTTTTGCTTATTAACTTTATCTTCTAAAATTTGGCGAAGCTCTTTCTCTTTTGATAATGTTGAATCTTTAAATTCCGATTTGTTGATAGTGAATTGGACAGGATTTACAGCCGGTCGGGTGCGCAAGTAGTACATGCCAGTTTTGAGCCCACTTTCCCACGCAAAGAAATGCATTGAAGTAAGTTTTGAATAAGTCGGAGCCGCGACGTGCAAATTTAATGATTGACTTTGATCGATAAAAGGAGCACGGTCTACTGCCATCTTGATAATTTCACGTTGTGGAATCTCCCAAACTGTTTTGTATAGAGCTTTAAGTTCCTCAGACAATTCAGAAATATTTTGAACAGAACCATTTTCATATATTAAACGATTTTTCATTTGTTCATCCCAGAGATCAAGTTGAATCAAATCACGCATCAAATGAGGGTTTACCACCTGATAAAAAATAAACTAAATGGTACTAGTTGTTAAGATTAAATTTTAATTTAAAAACTAGAAAAAATTTCCTATATTTATCATATAGAAGTTAAGGATAAATACTGCCAAAAAAGATAAATTAATACCTGGAATTCACCGGAGAGAACACGACGGCAATAAATGTTAGATGTGTAAGGTTCAATGGACTCGTTGTTACCAAGAATTTGAGCAGTTGATGCAGTAGGCATTGGAGCAATAAGTAGGCTATTTCGTACTCCGTATGTAGCAATTCGCTTTCTCAAGGCGTCCCAATCCCATAATTCTGTTGGCTTCACTTTCCACTGTAAAAAATAAAAGAAGTTTTAATAAATAAATTCATACATATTGCTACTCACCATATCAAATTGCAAAATTCCTCTTTCTACTGGAGAGCCATTATAAGTTTCATAGGGTCCTAACTGCTCAGCTAACTCGCAAGAGGCTTCAAGTGCACCATAATATATCGTCTCAAAAATTTGTTTGTTTAACTCCTTGGCCTGATCGCTTACAAAAGGAAAACGCATCAAAAGAAAAGTATCTGCCAACCCCTAGAAAACATTTAATATTTTTTGTAAAATATATTTTAATATAAATTAAATATAATGAAAATATTTTCCCTACTTGTACACCAATTCCAATTGGACGATGTCGACGATTTGATAGTTCAGCCTCGGGGATAGGATAATAGTTGATGTCAATTATTTTGTTTAAATTTCTTGTTATGACTTTTGTTACGAACTTAAGTCTCTCAAAATCAAATTTTAAATTTTGTTGTTGTAAAGAAGGGGATGATTGTTTGTCAATATTTCCCCCATTATAATTGCTTGCTGGTCTCTTTCTACCTCTTGGTGGAGTATTTGATGCTGATCTTCTTTCCTTTAGATCAAACGTGAAAACATGTGAAAGCAAAACATTATTTTGTTAATTACCTCCTCATTTCCATTTTGTTCCAAAACCTCATTAACAACTACAAAACGAGGTAAAGCAATTGAAGCCAAATTACAGACGGAAACCTCCTCAGGTGATGTATACTCAACAATTTCAGTGCAAAGATTCGAGCATTTTATTGTCCCCAAATTTTGTTGGTTAGATTTACTATTGCATGCATCTTTATAAACCATATATGGAAGACCAGTTTCTATTTGTGTAGTGATAATACGACTCCAAAGTTCACGCGCCTTAATTTTCCGTTTGTACCGCTTCTCTTCTTCATATCTGTTAAAATAATAATAAAAAAAATATGAAAATAAATAGTTACAAAATAAAGTATTCACATATAAAATAAAAAAACCTTTGGAACTTATGCAGTTTAGGATAACACCCCATCTATGCAGAATAAAAAATTATTTTCTCTTTAATTCATTTTTTTTCTAATTTCTCGTGTTTTTCTTTTTATTTTTTTAGCATGGAAGAATTTAAAAATTTCAATATTCATAACTTATTTCTGCGAATAGATGGGGTGTTATCCTAAACTGCATAAGTTCCAAACCTTTCATAGAGCGTCTCAAATTTATCTCCCCAACAATCGTCAAGACCAGGACACTCGTTCGGACACATTAACGACCAATCGCCATCATCTCTTACACGCTTCATGAATCTAAATTGAAAAATAGTATATTAAAAAGATATTATAAATCTTACAAATCCGGAATCCAAAGTCCATAAAACAAGTCTCGTGCCTTGCGCTCTTCATCACCTGTATTAAGGCGTAATTTTAAAAAATCCTCAATATCAGCATGCCAAGGTTCTAAGTAAATTGCATAAGCGCCAGGACGCTAATAAAATTTTATTTCATTAAATTAATTTTAAGTAAAAATATTTCGTTCTTTATAACTCTTCCCTCAGCCATTAAATATTAATAAGATAATAACTTTTTACAAAAGTTCCATGTATATTTGTAAAAAAAACTTACTTTATTCCCTCCTTGATCAATATATCGTGCCACAGAATTAAATACTTGCAACATTGGAATAATCCCATTAGAATTCCCGTTTGTACCAGAGATCAATGAACCAGAAGCACGGATTGAATGAATAGAAAGTCCAATTCCTCCAGCCGATTTTGCGATATAAGCGCAACGATTAATAGTCTTAAAAATTCCTTCGATTGAGTCATCAACAGCCGTAAGTAAAAAACAAGAAGAAAGTTGTGGACGTTTTGTGCCAGCATTGAATAAAGTCGGGGAGGCATGTGTGAACCAACGATCGCTCATTAGATTGTAAGTCTGTATAATTATAAAGAATATATTCTTTGAATTAAACAAAATTCTGCCTGAATGTGAAAACAAATAAGAGGTTGACAAATTTCAGAAACAAAATTTACCGTTATAATGACACGTTAAAATTTTAAATTTTATAAACTACAATATGAGTGCCTGACACTCCAGAAATTTTTTACTTCATTTCAGATATAAATAATTACAAAGAAACATTAATTTTAAAATTAAAACGTAAAATTTTTACATTTATTGCTGCATCAATGTCCGTTTTATGTATTCCAACAGAAACCCGCATTAGCATATGTTGTGGCCTTTCAACAACCTTACCATTAATACGCAATAGATAGGAGCGTTCAAGTGTTTTAAAACCAAAATAAGTATAGTGAAAATCACGATCATAGATAATTACAGAATTGAGTTTCTAAAAATAAAACATAGTTACTAATCTATTTGGTAAGAAAAATATTTTTAGAAAACGGTGATGTATATTCAGATGCCGCTAAAAATGTTTTCATAACAATTTCAAATTAAAAATTTCTGAACAGCAAAGAATTTTGCAAAAATTTAGAAAAATCTATTTTAAAATAAAAAAAACCTCTTTATTCGCATTAACAATTTTGTAAAGCTCTTCGCTAACCAACGGCAAATGATCCCCGTTTTTTGAGTGTATATGATCGTAAAGATCATTAATCACATCTGAGAAAACCTATAATTTTGCTTATTATTAAAATGTTTTAACTAAAATTATCGAAAATATTAAAAACCTTTTTCGTTTCTTTGTGTAAATTTGAAACAACAATTCTTGCAGAAAGCAAAGCGTAATCAGGATGCACTGTAGTATTTGAAGCGGCCACTTCAGCTGCCAAATTGTCCAATTCAACTGTTGTTACCCCGGTATAAATTCCTCTAGATACCTTTTCCGTAATCAAATCCTTTTAAAAATATAAAAATTACTTTTATTTAACAGCAATATTCGGTCATCTAATATTTTAATTACAAACTTAATACTAACCGGATTCAGATAGCGCATATCAAGTCCATAACAAAGCTTGGAAACACGATAAGTGATTTTTTCTGGGTGTACTGCTTCCAGCCGTCCATCCCTTTTAATTACGTACCTTTGATCGCCCATATGTTTAGTTGAATTACCATTGTTAGTGTGGCTAGAATCTTGAATCATGGTTATCTATAAAATTCATATATAAAATTTTATTATTTCAACATTATATTAGATTAGAAAAAAATACAATAAATTAAAAAATGCGCCTAAATACAAAAACAGCAACTACATGTGCGCCCATGCAAGTGTTTGAAAAAGAGACCGGCACGGGAGAAATCCCGGAAATGCGATTTTGCCGGTATCTAATAAATATATATCTCATGAGTAAAAAAATGTAAGCCTAAAAGTACAGCCAAAAACGATATATGTAGTATGTACTGAATATTAATATTAACGATTCTTTTATATAGGAGAAATTCCTCGACAGAAAAGGGAGGCTTTAAAACAAATTCAAATGAAGATATGACTGCGTTCTTTGAGCGAAGGAGAATAACCAGTGGGTGTCCGTGCTAGTTATTGTAAATAAAAAACGGGGCGTTTTGTTTATTTTTATAGATTAAAATAAGGCAATGTAACTAATTTTCGTATTTTTACAACTTATTTCAGATTTTTGGTCTCAACGCGTAATCTTTAACAAAATTCGTATTAATATTTAGTTGTTTTTATAGGATATCAAAATTGTATTTTCTGTTATTTTGGCAAAATGACAAATATATTTTTCTCTGGTAAAGGACGATTCAGAGTCGGCCGATTCAGAGCAGCTCGTATAACTTTTCTCATTTTAAACCTTTTCAAATAATTTTTATGTCATTCGAAAGAGCTCGAAAGGTGGAGTCTTTTCACTAATTAGACCGATCAGATCAGTTGATTATTAAAAAAGTTAAGCCCAAAAAACGCGAAAATCACGATCTTCCACTTTTATCGCGCTACTTTAAATGAGGTTTAAAAATATTTCAAAAAGTGATTTTTTCATTCTATAGCTTTTATTTGATTTTTTAGTTTAAGTACTTAATTTGATAATATTCTAATTTATCAACAAAATGGCTGGAAATAACAAAAGTTCTCCACAATATTCAGCTCAAGCGCAAGCTTTACAAGCTGTTGCTGATTTGGAAATTGAGATGATGACTGATACATACAGAAGAATGACACAAAGCTGTCAATCAAAATGTATAAATACGTCTTATCGTGAACCTGAGCTTTTAAAAGGTTTATTATAAATAACTGGTTTTTTTAATTAATTTTTAGGCGAAGCTGTTTGTCTTGATCGTTGTTTGGCTAAATACTTGGATGTCCATGACCGATTGGGCAAATTACTTATGCAAATGACACAGCAGGATGACAAGGCACAACAACAACAAAATCTTGCTGCTTCAGCACGAAAAATGCATGAAAAATAGAAGTAATATATTTTTTTGTTTTAACAATTTTATTGTTCTCTTTTAATAAATTTTATTATAGAATAATTAGTATAACTAAATATGAAGAAATTTTTATGATTTTTTACCAATAAAAGGTGTAATATAATTATTAGAGTTAAATTAAAAAACAATAATTTCATTTAAATTACCATCTAAAAATGAGTTTTTTGGAGCTTTCAGCAGGTCGTTCTTTTGATATTTTTTAATATTCATGAAATATTTGAAATTTGTTATACAATAAAAAAATTCTAAATTAAATTCCTATTCAAAGGATACTTAAAAACTACAGAAAATCACAATATTTTGGTTAATCAAGGTCTACAAAAATAATAAATATATCTAATACTATTGATTTTTATTGTTCAATCTTTTTAATTTAAAGTTTTTCTAAATCTTTAGTTTCAATGGAGTTTGAAAGAGAATGCCGATAGTATGCAATACGTAATATTTGAACTGAAAATAGTAGAAAAAATAATTTATCTAAAATTTAAAAATTTATACCCATTCCTGTGCAGAAAACAAAAAAATTTACGCTAGCCAAATAGTAATTTTTTGGGACAATAACAAAACAATAACGTGTCCAAACTGCGCCGGTTGCAGCTAATGATGCATTCTAAAAATTTAAACTTTAAAAAAACAATAAATATATTTTAACCTGATTTAGACTAAGTTTTGACGCAGGCCTAGAAAGATCAGATATTCCTGCACCTACAAGAACCCATTTAATTGTTGGAGACCAAAAGAAGACTGTTTTAGGTCCAGCAGGATGATCCCATGCTGGTTTGGCAAAACTTGGCAAAATTGGATAGACGAACTGAAAATCGAATAAAATCAATTATCAATCTGATCCTTATTTCAACAATTTTTAAGAAAACTAACTTTGTCCCCAAGACGACATAAAGCCCGATAAATTGTTGAAGGTATTGCTGTCATTTAGCAGTGTTTATAAAAATTCAGGCCTAGTTTGTAAATTTTTTTTCGATAAAATTCTAAATGTTTGTAATATTTTCTAAAGAAAAATTAAATCCATTATTCGATTACTTAATCATTTAAAATAAAAGTTTTTTTTCGAAAGTATCATTTTATCAGTCATTTAAAAAAACATCGGTTAAAAGGAAGTGCTACTAAAATATAGTGTGACTTAATTATTTGTAAATACTGAAATTGTCGTTTACATATATTTATGAATATGAAACAAATTAATAAGGTTTAAAATAATCTAATTTTCTCTAATTATACATTTAATTCTTAAAATTTATTAGATTTAATTAGTTTCACATTAGTTATACACAACACAAAACAGAATATTTAAAAGGTCAATATTTGTATTTCCATCTAAAAACGATTAGAAATAAATTGATTTAGGGAGGAAAGGACAAATAGTACATGTTAACATTTTAGAATAGCAACTGATACTTTTGAAAAGTACAAAATAAGCAAAAAAGTTAGATTATAAAGGATGTGATTTTTAATATTTTTTATTAACAGTCATTTTTATAAAAAACACACATCCTAGATATGGGGGATATTCACAGAATCATTTTGTTTTAAATGAGAGGAAATTTCAGCGTGCATGTTATGCTAATCTAAATTATTTATTTTTAAATACTTTTAGCATTTAAACTTAAAAAAATCCAAAAATTACTAAATTATATTTAAACACACAACACATTTTTTAATAATTGTTGGGTAAAAATATCTTTATGATAATGATAGAATATAGATATAACTAAAATATTCACAACTTACATTATCACACTCTTTCCTCTTTTTACAAAGTCAATAAGAAAAAAACAGTATTCTCACAATCAGAGATTAGGTATATTATTTAATTTCATTCATGAACAACAGTTACTTGCTCTTCCCAATGGAGTGCCACCTCCTGGAGCATTTGGAGAACTCGGCGAATGTTGTGGTCCGAGTTTAATTCCATTTGCCTTAAATAAATATTTCATGCCAAAATAGATATTCAAAAAATCCAAAAAAATAATTTAAAAAATTTAAACCTCATTGTTAATGTCAAAAACTCCTTCTTGTATTTTCCTGTAAATTTCTTTGGCCGTATCAATGAATGCTTCCTCAACATTTGCTGCAGTTTTTGCTGAAGTCTCCATAAAAACAAGTCCATTTTCACGTGCAAATGACTCACCCTCTTCACGTTTCACTTCACGACGAGCCTCGAGATCGCTTTCAAATAAAAATTAATTTAAAAATTATTAGAACCTTTTGTTGCCTATAAGCATAATAACCATATTGGAATTTGAATGTTGACGAGCATCTTCCAACCATGATGTTAAATGATTGAATGTGTCACGACTGATTAATTTTCCAAACTTTTGGATTTTTTAACTTATTTACCGAGTTATGTCATAAACAAGTAAAGCACCGGCCGCTCCTCGGTAATATGATCGGGTAATGGAACGAAATGATTCCTGACCTAGAATGATAAAATATATTTATTTTAAATTTTTTATTAGAACAAAAAGTATGCAAAAATCAATCTCCTTCATCTAATTAATCTTTTAATAATAAAAAACAAACCAGCAGTGTCCCAGATTTGAAGCTTAATTTGCTTTCCATCAATTGTAATCATACGAGCTCCAAACTCTACTCCAATAGTCAAATCGTGCACAGGTTGAAAACGTTTGTCAGTAAATTGTAAAAGAAGACACGATTTTCCAACACCTGAATTTAACTAGTAAATAACAATGTAAAAAGAAAACCTGTGTCTCCAATGATGATATATTTAAACAAATATGAATATGACATTTTTTTCGTGCTATTTAAATTTTATTTAAAGAAAAAAATAAGTTTAGCTCTGAAATTTAGAAATATTAATAAAAGATGAGGAATTTGTTGGATTTAAAATTATTTTTAAACTAATTAAATTTATTTACGATACTACAGTAATATTTAAAGAATTAAAGATAGGTATATTCCTTAAAAATTCCTCGTGAAGCGCCATAAGAAACAATGCGAAACGCTGGAGACAATGACAAATTTAATCAATCAAAGAGAGAAGTCAGAGAAAGAGAAATATAGAAAATGATAAAAAATTTAAATTGACAAATGAAAAAATGTCCAAAGTCCATTTTGTCAATCTATTAAAACGCTAACTTATGTATTGTCAACACAATTAATTTAAATATTGTTTTAACTCACTTACAAGGTACCTAACAATAAGTACATAATATATCTATGTAATAAAGTTTTATCTTTCTAGCTTTAGGCTACCTCAAGGATGTTAGAGAACGGTATGTATATTTAATTTTAAAAATTTAATTTTTTGTAATAATTTTCCTGAATAATTTAAAAATTTTTAGTAATAAAAATTTTATTTTTTTCATTAACATTGTAGTACTTTTAATATTACTTATTACATAATCCTTTATTTAATTGTTATAGCGTATTATGTAATCGCGCGGCGTCTTTATTAGTTAGTTGATCAAGGATTAATATTAGCCTGTTCTTCTTTAGTGATAAACTTTTGTTAATAAATTATGTACAAAATTTTTTAATTAAAATTACATATACCTATTTTTTATTTTTTTTAAATTTATTAAAAGATTATTAAATAAGTATTATTAATTTTTTAAAATATTTTCTTCATTTGATACTTACATTAGAGTAAAGATACAATATTTTGAATTTTCTTCATTTTTATATATATTTTTAGCCTAATTTTATATGTCCATATTGTTTTAACTACGGTGCGTTCCCTACCCTTCGGAACCCTAATAGAGAAATTTGAGCTTTCACTGACCCAATCACCGACATTTTTAACATTGTGGACGTATTATTGTCAAAAAATTAAATAAATTATTTAATAAATTTAATTATATTTATAATTTTTAAATTATTATTTTATATAAATATATCTTTATTAATTATTTAAAATATTCATTGGACATAAGATTTTTGTTAAAAAAAATTATTCATTGCTAGAACAGGAATTGACTAAAATAATTTTTTATATTTATTGTTTAATTTTTTAAAAAAATATCCTTCCTTCGTCCATTTATTAAAACTTTTATCCGTCCATTTATTTTTATTTTTTTGTCTTTTCTCACCTTTTTTCTTATTAAAAACTTGCAAAAAAGAGCTCATTATATACTATTTGTTAAGGTAATAATATGGCTATATAAACGAGAGAATATAATAATAAGATTAAGCCCTGTGGGTGTGGTAACAGGTTTATTTATTTATATTTTTGCTTTGTTATTATTTTGTTTTCTTTTTATTGTTTAGGTATTATTAATTAGTGCATTTATTGTGTAATAATTGAGAAATAAATAAAAAAAGTTTTTTTAATAAAAATTAATTTTTTATTTATTTTAAAAATTTATATATTATTTATTTATAAATATAACAAGTTTTATTTATTTCTAACTTTATTTAAAGTTTTGGTATACTGTACATATTTAGGTAAATTATAATAAATATTATTAATTATTTATTTATTTTGGCTTAATTTAAATATTTATTAATATTCAGTGTCGATTTTATTCTGTGATTTTTCTAAAGTTTTTTTAAAAATTCAGATATGGCTATGGCCAAGAGAAACATTATTTATTTTTCAATAATTTTTATTTAAAAATTAATTTTCTTAAAATAGTAATAATAAAAATATAGTCTTTATATTATTATTATTTTTTTTAATTTTATGACCTCGACATATTACATTTGTAGACAATAATAAATAATTAATTAATAATAAAGTGTGAAGTGCGCAAAATTGAAAGTAAAATTAAAAGATTTGAAAAAAAATTACAGACAATTAACTTCAAAACAGTGCAGCATTCGCCGATTTTTGTTTATTGATGTTTTTGAATTTTGGTTTAGAAAAAAGATTTAAAAAAAAACATTTTATTTTTAGAGTACAGAAAATAATATTTAAAAATATTATTTTATTTAAATTAAAATATATATTAATTAATAAATAAAAGTTTATGTATATCTCCAACAGACATTTTAATATAGGTAATATATATTTATAATTAAATATTTTATTAATTATATACCTGAGCAATATTTAATTATTTTTTATTTATTTACTTGAACATAAACACTTCCCATCCTAAGAATTTTAAATTTTTTTTTGACCAATTTAAAAGAGAATTAATTATTTTAAATTAAAAAATATAAATTACTTAAAATAGGAATATATTTTTTAAAACATTTTAAATAAATATTATTTTATTTTTGTTTATTAATTAATTAATTTAAATAAATATTATATTTTTTATAAATATTTATTTATTTTTTAAATAATAATTATTTAAATAATTATATTTAGGTTATTGTTAGGGTGGTCATACATACATATTTTCTTCTTTTTATTTTTCTTGGAATTTATTAAAAAATAAATAAAATAAAAGTTTTGTTTATTAATTGACCTTCTCCTCGTATTTATTTATTTTTATAATCCTAAAACAAAAACATTTATTTTTATAATATTTATCCGTTAATTTTTTGTCCGTGACCCACCTTTTTATTTTACTTTTTATTTTTAAGGATAAATAAAAATAAAGAAAGAAAAAGAAGAATTTATTTTATATTACTCATCATTTTGTTATCCGCTTTTTATTAAATTATTTTATTTTTATTAAATACCTTATTTTTAATAATAATTAAAAACATCCAGGACAAGGCCGTTCTCTTTTACTTAAAAATTAATTTATTTTTTTTTAATTTTTAAAAAAAATTAAATTAATTTTTTAAACTTAATTCTTACTAATTTATTTAATTTTTAATAACAATTAAATTAAATAATTAAATATTTAATTCTAAATAATTTTTTACATGTCCCACTAACCCAATTCCCTTTTAATGGGTCCCAGAAAAAAACAATTTTTTCAATAAAAAAATTGTTTTGTGGTCAAGGACAAATTATTTTATTTTTACCTATAAAAATTAAAAATTTAATTTTTGTATTATTTTTTTATTAAAAAAATAAATAAATATTTTTTTAAAATTTATTTATTTTTAGATATTTTGGACTTTAAAAAAATAATAAAAAAATTGTGTATTTATTATTTAAATAAATAACACGCCACAATGTCTTTAAAATATAAAATGGATATTAATAAATGATAAAAAAACGGATTTTTGTCGCGGAGGTGCTATGTGACAGCCTAATACAATTCTGCACCTCTAAGGCCTTGAACTAAAGCGGTTAAAAAAAAAGAAAATTGAAAAAATAAAAAAATGGGAGGAGTGGACACATTTTTATTTTTATTTATTTATTTTAAGCTTTATTTTCCAAAAATTATTATTTATTTTTATTTATTTATTCGCGCAAAGGTGTGATTATTATTATTATTATTTTATTTATTTATTTCTTCTTTTGGCAACAAGTATTTTATCACTTTTATTGTTTTTTTGTTATAAATAAAAGAGAGGAAATTAATTAATTAATTAATTGTTTTTTTTCTTTTAGTCCC
The DNA here is from genome assembly GCA_015183035.1 of Meloidogyne chitwoodi. Classification (NCBI taxonomy): domain Eukaryota; kingdom Metazoa; phylum Nematoda; class Chromadorea; order Rhabditida; family Meloidogynidae; genus Meloidogyne; species Meloidogyne chitwoodi. The sequence goes on from JACZZP010000017.1 coordinate 1,447,302, forward strand.
ATCTTTTAATTGTCCAAAATCCCTTTAATCAAATAAAAGCTTTTCTTCTTTTTTAATAAATAAATAAATAAATATATTTACAGATTTTTTAGGTAAAAAATAAAAGAAAATCTATCGAAGCAAAAATAATAATTATTTATTTATTTATTTAATTCTTTTTTTAGTTAACTTTTAAAGAAAATATTTATTTATTTATTTATTTTAAAATTACCATATATTTGTAAAATAAATAATTTTATTATTATTTTAAATTAATTATATTTGTTTATTTATTTAAGGCATTAAAGTATTAATATTTTGGTACTTTAAATTTAAAAACAAAAATTAATCCGGTACTAAATAAATAAATATAATTATTGTCAAAATCATTTAAATCTCTTCTTTCTTTCTTTTTTAATTAATTAATATATCCAGTCAGTCATTTATAGTGCCTTACCTCTATTTTTCTTTTTTAATCTTTCTACCTTTCCCCCAACAAAATAAATATACCTTTTTATTTTATAACCACCAAAGTGTTGACCTAGATCTTGGCATCTACACATATATATCACTGCCTAACACTTATCTTCCCTTTCCTTTACAATTAAATAAATACATTAATATTAACAAAACAATAAATAAATAAATTAATTAATTAATATTAAATAAATATTAAATTAACCCCTCCCATATTTTCAAAAATATATTCACCACCACACAACATCCGGGAATAAGAAAGGAGAAAGAATATAAATATTTAAGGGCGATCATCATAGCAAAATAACAAAATAATAAATAAATAAATATATCCACCCTTTTGTGTGTTAAAAGTTAAACGGCGCCGGCGCCAAATTTGTTGTGCGCAACCGGCCATCAAAACAAACAAAAATAAAATGAAAGAAAAATATTTTGATAAATTAAAGGAATTTATTAAAATGTTTTTTGTTTGTTTAAAAAAAAATAAAAAATTCTCTTATTATTAATAACTCCCGAAAAAGAAAATTCTTTTCATTCCAGGCCGAGGGGAGAATAAAAAGGTAAAGGATTTTTATTTTTTAAAATAATATTTATTTTTATTTTAATAATTAATTTATTTATCAAAAAAAATAATATTTATTTTTTAATTTTATTTAATTATTTTTTAAATCAACTACTTAATTAATTAATTAATAATAAATATTTTATTTTCCAATTAATTTTTAATTAATTATATTTATTTTTCCCATTCATTTTTGTTTAAAAAAATATTTTTTAATTGTTGTCTGAGTTTTCTTAATTTTATTGCAAATTTATTAGTATTATTTTTTTAATTATATTTTTTTGCGTTTAATTCTTTTTAAATAATTCTCGTTTCTTCAACTCATTTTTAAAATAATAAATATTTTTTAAATTATTTATTGTCCTGTTATTATTTTAATTAATTAATTAATTATATTAATATTCTCCTCTTTAAATAAATAAATAAAATCTAAACTTCTTTTTTATTTTGTTCACTTTTGCGCAATAATCGGCCATTTCTCTCTCTTCCCTTTTTCCTCATCATTCTAAAAATACAAAAATAAAAAATAATAAATTTATTTTAGCAAGTTTGATTTTTTTGTTGGCTTGGCTGCGGAAAAAGTAAAAATACGCAGCACGCGTTTTGTGCGAATACAAAAGAAAAGGGAAAAGACAATGAAAAAAAAAGCTTCTGAAAAATAAAACGAACATTTATAATAATAAAAACAAAAAAAAAGTGAGAGAAAATAAAAAAATATTTTCTTTTTATTTTTTCAAAAAAAAAATAAAAGGAAGGAACGTCCGAATAATTAATTAATATTTATTTTTATAAAATAATTTTTTTTTTTAATATTTTTAAAATTTATTATTAATTATTTAGAAAAAACAAACAATTAAAATTATATATTTTATTTAAAAATAATTAAATAAATAAAATGGTTATTTCTGGTCCTCCACAATCTCCACGTACAGGACTGGCATTAACTGATTTACAACAAGTATTTTTATTTATTTTTTAAAATATAAATTAATTAAATTAAATTAAAGTCAACTTCTGGTGATTCATCAATTGATTTAAATAATTTAAATAATAATAATAATAATTTAAATAATAATGGAAATAATGGTTCTTCTTCTTCTTTTTCTTCAATTAGTGGAGGTCTTATTTCTGGTTTAACTATTGCAACTAATGGATCTGGAAATTGGTTAATAAATTAATTAATTTAAATATTTTAAAAAATTATATTTTTTATTTTTTAAAAATATTTAATTTTTTTATTAATTTTCCACTAATTTTATAATTTTTTTAATTTTTTATTAATTTTAATTATATTTAATATTATTTAAAATTAACTAAAAAAAAGTAGAAAATAATTATTTATTCCAATAAATTAAAAAAAGGTCAACACGTGGAGTTGGAGGTATTGGAGCTGGTTTATCTTGTTCATCTGTTTCTTCAGTTTCTCATCAATCTTCCTTTGGAGGTTTATTTGGTGGAGGAAGTTTTGGACAAATTCAAGTATTTTTAATTAATTCTAATTTAAAAAATTAATTAATTAATTAAATTAAAGGGTGGAGGTAATGGAAATGGTGGTGGTGGTCTTTTTAATAATTGTGGATGTTCTTCATCTGATTATGGACTTTTTAAAAAATAAAAAGAAAAAGTGTTATTTTTTAAAAGAAAATATTTTATTTTAACAAATTTATGTATGTTTAAATTTTAAAAAATATTAATTTTTAAAATATTTTAGAATTATTGCAATTAAATAAAAATATTATATTTTTATTTTACTAAAAAAGAATGAATATTATAATTAATTAATTCTTTATATGTCTTTCAACTATTTATATACAGTCATTTAATTTAAATTTTAAAATTTAAATTATTTATTTGTTTTATATTTAATTAAATGACTGTATATACTTATAATTAATAATCCCAGTTTTTATATATTAAATATTGTCTTTCTTCAATTTATTATTTTTTTTTAATATTTTTTAGTGATAAAATATATAATTTTAATTAATTTTTATAATTAATTTTCTTTTTCTAAACCCAGTATCTATATATTAATTTAAAATTAATTGTTGTGCCACAGTCTTTCATAAATAAATAAATATTTTATGTTTATTATTTTTACCCAATATGCAATTTAAATAATTAATTAATATATTTACCAGAAAATAAATAAATAAATATTATTTCTTTTTATTTTTAATAATTATAATTGTCTTAAATAAATAAAAGTATTATTATATTAATCTAATTAATTTTTTTTAAATGCATAAAAAATTAATTTAAAAAAAATTTCTCCATAAATTAATTATTTTTAATAATTTATATTTAATTGCATTCATCTCCAAAAATTTCAAAACATCCAATATCAACAAAAGTTTGACCAAATTCTTTTTTATAATATAATGTTATGGTCAATACAATTTGTTTAATCATAATTTTTTCATTTTTTGAACTAAAAATTATTTTTAAAAAATAAAATATATTTTTATTTAATTTAAAAAATAACCTTATAAAATAAATTAATTTAATAAAACTGATTGGCATAAACAAAGCAGGACTAGTAAATGTTTTAACAATATTTAAACGTTCATCTTCATTGAAAGTTAATAAAACATTTTTTAAATAACCAACTAATGCCCAAACATAAAGACGAGAAAATGTTTGATTTAATTCTTTTAAATAAAAAATTTAAAAATAATTTTATTTAAATTAATAAAAAATAAATATTTTAATTATACCATCTTCATTAATAAAATATTTATAATTAAAAGTTTGTAATAAAATTGTTTTTATTGTCCAAATATTATTTTTCATTTTATAATCAGTTTTTTCATTTGAAATTAATTCTGAATTTAATTCTTCTAAATTATCTTTTGTTATAACAAAGCCAGATTCTTTATAAATTTGTCCAGCTGTTTTATAGCTATTTGAAATATTTGTATATTTTATTATATATTTTAATAAATGTTGAGTTTCTTCTTCAGTAAATGCTTAAAAATAAATATTTAAAATAATTTAATTAATTATTTATTAAAATAAACTAACGTTTTCCTCTTTTAAATTGTTTAACACCATTAATACGTGGTAAAGAATTTATTTTAAATAAATCTTTTTTTGATTGAATTTTTAAATTTAAATTTTCTTAAAATTAATTTTATTTAATTATAATTTAATTCAATATTTACCTATTTTATCAAAATTTTTATTTTTTTCAAAATTAATTCCATTAATTTTATTTATTCCAGAATTATTATTATTATTTAATTTTGGAACTTAAAAATATTTAATAAATTTAATTTTAAAAATTACCAAATAATTTATTATTTAATATTAAATTATTTTTAATAATTGTACATTTAATAATAATTAAATGAATATTAAAAATTAATAAAATAAAATAATAATAATATTTAAAAATCATTTTAATAAATTTAATTAAATATTAATATTTAAATTAATTAAAATAAAATTTATATATTTTAAAATTTAAATAAATATATTTTTGTACTTGTTTACCTAGACATTTTATTTTAAAATTTAATTGAAAAACACGTGAAAAAAATTAGTAAATTATATTTTTTAAAAATTATGTAATATTTATTATTTTTATTAAATATTTAATAATAATATGCTAAATATAACATTTAATAAGAAGAATATAATTATTAGAGTTATTCACGGTGAGGTAATACCGCTGTAATTTTCGGTATTACCGCGGTAAAATTACTTAATTACCGTTACCGTACCTGTCCATTTTGGAAAAGATTGGTAATTTTCGGTAATGGTAACTTACAGAAATTATCGTTACCGGAAAAACGCATATGAATAACCCTAATAATAATAAACTAATGTATTTTTAATTTAATAATAATTAAATAAATGTTTGTTAAAAAATTATTATTTTACAAAATAATTAATTATTTTTAACTACTTATTAACTAAAAATTATTTAATAAAATTAAAATAATTATATATAATTTTAATAAATTTAAATTGAATTTTAATAAAATTTAAAATTTTATTTATTTTAATTTAAAAATTATGAAATTTAATAAATAATTTATATTACTTTTTTTTAATATATTTCATAATAAAAAAACATGTGTAAATTAATTAAAGTCTTTTTAAAAATTAAAAATTGCAACATTAATAATATAGACATGAGAAAATGTATTTTTAATTATTAAGAAATATTTTTTAATATTTTTTAAAAAAATAATTAAAGTCCAATTTTATTAATATAAATATTAAAAAAAATATTAATTAATGTTTAAATAAATTAATTTAAAATAAATTATGAATTTATTATTTTTAAATATTAAAATATTAATTATTTTATTATTTACCAATACAAATGCTGTTAATATTTCAGAAAGTAAATAAATAAATATTTATTTTTTTTAATTAAATTAAAATTAATTTTAAGAATTATGCAATTTATACCATAATTGGGCATTTACTAAAAATCCTTTAAGTGATCATTTAATAAATGTTTTGGAAAATAATTACAAAGAATTAATTTTATTAGAAAATAATTATAATGCTAGAATGGATATATTAATTAATTCAGAAATTTATTTATTAGAAAAAATTTTTAAAATAAGTAAATTAGATAATATTACAAAATTAGGGTAAATAAATATAATTAATTATTTTAATTAAATTATTATTTTTAAAAGTTTTTTGTTCCGTTTTTGTCTTAGTGCTAGTAGAGAAGTGAATATTTATGTTACAATTAAATATAAAGAAAAACTTAATGAATATATTCAGAAAAAAATAAATACAATTAATATTATAAGTATATCATTTGAATGTTTTAAAATTTTAAAAGAAAGGCAAATGAGTAATTTTATTGAAAATCATTTAGAAAATTTAAGGGAAACAATTTTTTATGTTTTTTTAATTTTTTTTAAAGAAAATAAATCATTCCAACAATTTTTAAGGTAATTTGAATAATTAAGATTAATATTAATTTATCAAAAAAAATTAAATAAATTTGGGATATAAATTATTTTAATTTATTTTAAAATTTAATTAAATTATTAAATAGAAAACAATATAAAGAAAATAAAGAAGTTGTCAAAAATAAGATTGGCAGACTTTTTGGTTACTCTCGTTTTATTTTTTTATTAAATGAAAATGAAAATATATTTGGAATAAATGGTTAAATAAATAAATATTTAATAAAATTAATTTAAATTTAAATTAATTTTTTAGTTGAAGAAGAAAAAGAAATAAATTTAACAAAATTATTTGAATATTCATTATATTCTGATAATATATTAAAATGGAGAACAAGAATTATTTTAGATTTTATTTTATATAAAGATTGGTTTAATGAATTTTTAAATAAAAATTGTAAAAAAATATTTTTATTTAAAAAATATTTAAAATATTTTTAGCTAAAATAAATGAATTAATTAAACAATTTTGGGAAAAAATATTTAAAAATTATTATTATGGTGTAAATTTATTAGAGAAATATTCTACAAATTTAAATGATCCTTCTGAAGAAGATATTAATTATGAACTTGAAGTAAATTAATTATTTTAATTTTAATTTAAAATTAAAATAATTAATTATTTATTTTAGAATTACATTAATTTAATAAATTATGCTAAAGAAAATGAAAATTCTTACCTTTATTTTTTAAATGCAGCAAAGGAATGTACTATTATTAATTATTTTAATATTAAAAATTTAAATAAATGTATTAAAAATAAATTAAATAAAAAATCAAATAAATTTTTAAAAGAAGCAATGATATTACGTTTAAATAAATTAAAAGAAATATTTTATAAAAATATTAATGAACAAAATGAAAGTTTTATTGAATTGAAAAATATATTTAATAATAAAGATGGTATATACATATATTTAAATCAGGGTTACCATTCGTACTTTAAATGAAAGTACAATACTTTAAAATCGACTCTTGTACTTTCGAAATTGAAAATGTACTTTAATCAAAGTACGTACTTTTAAATCGATATTTTTAATAAAAAATTAAATTTTTGCGAAATTATTAAAAAATTAGATTGGCAAAATGTAAATATTTCTTTTTTCTCTACTATTTATTTAAAGTAGTTCTGCAATAATTTTTTGCCTGCAGCGCTAAAAATGGTTAATTTTTGGCAACTAGAGGGCAATTAATTTAAAAAATTTTCGCCTGCGGCGCTGAAAAGTCACTAAAATTTTTAAAATTTATCCACTCTTAAGTGGATATACCGGTCGCTAAAAATTTCGTAAACCGTTAACTGGAGAAATATATAGATTTGAGCAAAAATAAATATTTTTTAAATAAAATCCGGAGTGTACTTTAATTTGGAAAATTTTGTACCCTATGTACCTTTAAATAAACTTTTTTGTACTTTTATTTTGATTTTTGTCGATGGGAACCCTGATTTAAATTAAAATAATTTAAAAAATTAAGATAATTTAATTCAAAATTTTATTGGAATAAAAAAACAAACTTTTTACAAACAAGTTAGTAATTTAAATAAAATAATTTTAATAAAAATTAAATTTTAATGTTTATTTATTTTAAAATAAAAATATTTATTAAATTTTTAATAATTTAAAAATAAATAAAAATATTTAAATATAGATGGGAGACTACAATTATAATAATATAATAAAAATAAATAATAATAATGAAATAGAACAAGTTGAGAGAAATGAAAACTTATTAATTGAGATAAGTTTATTTAAATAATATTTAATATTATTATTATTATTTTAAGATAATAAAAAACTTTTACCATTAAAAATTGGAAAAGTAAAAGTAAAATATTTTTCAGAAAAAATAAAAAATGCCTTAGATTATTATAAACAAGGTATTTTTAAATATTTAAATAAAATATTATTAAATATTAATTTCTCCGAAGAGACTCTTTTAATTTATTTTAGCATTGATAAAGTCTTCATAAATTATAATTTTTATTAATTAATTTTAAAAAATATTTTTATTTAGGAAATGATAAAGATTCAATTGAAATTTTAAATTTTTTTGATGATTTAAAATTAAATAATAATCAAAAAGAAGAAAATATATTTGATTTAAATATAAATGATTATTTAAATTTAATTTTAAAAATTAAATTATTAGATAATATTAGTTTTAATAAAAGAAAAAATATTTATTTATATGAAAATGGACATCCATTTAATAATAATTTTAGTAAATTTTTGATAAAATTTTTTGAAAATTTTGGTAAAGAAAATGAATATTTTATTATTGAAAATATAAATATAAAATTAACAAATAAATTAAATAAATTACTTTATTGTTGGCATATTTATAAAATTGTTTTTAAAATAATTGTTGAATTAGATAAAAATGAAGAGGTTATTTTTAAAAATAAATAAAATTAAAAATATTTTTTTAAAGTTATCCTCAACAGATATTAATAATTTTAAAGAAAAGTTAATACAAATTGAAAATGATTTATTAGAACAAATGTAAATTAATTAATTTATTTATTTTTAAATTAATTTATTTATATTTTTAAATATTATTTAGACCAGATGACTACAAAATAAAATTTATTAAATATCAAAAAGAATTTATTAATTTATTTAAAGAATTGCCAATTATGAAAAATTTAATTAAGAGGAAGAAGAAAATTAATTAATTAAATATTTATAAAATAATTTAATTTTATAATAAAATAAATTAAATATAAATAGTAAATTATTTACCCTAAATAATCCCAAAAGTTTTTTTTTTTAATTAATAAAATATAAATATTTTTCTACGATATAATTGTAATAATTTAAAAAATAAAAATAATATATTAATTATTCTTTGTTTTAATTAAATAAAATATATTTTCCTTTTTTTATTTTTAATTTTCATCTTCTTCTCCTTTTGTCCATTTTTTAAAATAAATATTTAATATTAATATTATTTATTTATATTTTAATTAATTAATTAAATAATATATTTATTTAATATTAACAATTCCATTATTATTATTATTATTTATTTTTGTATTAATTGATTGTATATTCTTTAAATTAGTATTTTTATTTGTTAATGTAAATATTTTTGTATTATTATTTTTATTTTTATTTGAAAAATGACGAAAAAACCAATTAAATTCATCTTTTAATGCCAAACGATGTTCAGTACTTTAAAAATTAATTTTTTAAAATTAATTAATTAAAATATTTTGTTTTCATTACCTAACTGCAAAAATAGCAGGTACTTCAATTGTTGAACTTAAAGAAGAAGCAACATTAATTAAACAAGTAATTATTTGTGATTGTTCATTTGTAAAATTAGATGAAATTTGATTAAAAATATTATAAGAAATTAAAGTAAACATATAACCACCAATTTGTATTCCCATAATTAAAGAAAGTGTTTTATAGACTGATTTACGTTGAGAACAAACTTTAATTAAAATAATTATATTTAAATTAAATAATTTAAATAAAAGAAAATCTTAAATTTAAATTAATAAATATTAATTTTTATAAATTTTACTTTTTCCATTTTTTTGATCATAAATTAATTTAAATAACATAAGAATATAACATCCCAAAGTTAAACAATTAAATACAAGTTGTGACATTTCTAAAATATTTTGTCCATCATTACCAACCAAATCTTGGAACAAACATTGAATTTTACTTAAAAAATAAAATTATTTATTTATTTAAAATAAATAAATTAAAAAAACTAACAGAAAAGGATCTTGTATAATTGAACGAATTACAAAACCCAAAAATATTAAAGGAAATAATAAAGAAATTGTATATAATAATTTTAAATAATGCTTATCACTTCTAGTTGAATACCTTTAAATTAAAAAATTAATTTTAATTAATTTAATTTTAATTAATTAAATACCAAATAGGAAAAAATATTCCAAGCATTCTATCAATTCCAATAATTAACATTAAAGTAAAAACATTTAGACAACCACCAATTGGAATTATTTGAATAATTGCACAGAATATACGAGGGATTTTTCCAGGTCCAGGTAATATAAAAACAAAAAATGGTGATAAAATTTGAATTTTTGATAAAAGAGAACAAAAAGCATAAATACCAATTAATAATTGACAAGTATTATGTAAACGTCTTTAAATAAATTAATTTAAAAAAATTTAATGTGAGAATTATTAAAAAAACTTTTATTTAAAATGCCTTATTTTCTCTATAAAATTAATTTTCTAAGTAAAATTATTATTGTTAGATTTTAAAAATAAACAAGAGGTGTTTTTAGGTTAAAGGATATTTTATATAGATTTATTAACTTAAAATAATTATTTAAAATATTCTTTTTATTCTAAAAAAATATTTGCAATTTTCATTTTTAAATCTTTAAAGACTTGAAAAATAAAATATTTTTTAGAATAATTAATTAATTCTTTTGAGTTTCTTTTTATTTATTAATTTTCTTACTTTGTTTAATAGTAGCAATAATTAAACAACCAAATAAAAAAGTTCCAATTTGATCTACACAAGTATTTATTATCCAAGATGCTCTAGCAAGAGAAGATTCTCTTGGGTCTGTTGTCATTTTAAATATATAAAACTTTTAAATAATAATGAAAAATAAATAAATTAAACTTTAATTTAAATATATGTATATGAAACATTTAATTCTCTTATCATTTTATAGCTTTAAATTAAAAAAAAAGATTAATTTTAATTAGCTACAAAATTAAAAACAATAAATAAATATCAAACATTAAATCATTCAAAATTAAAAAAAATGTTCATTCTCCCAAATATTTTTAATTAAAATTTAATTTTTTAAAGAATTTTTATTCTCATTATTTTTACATTTATTGGAATTTATTAAATTTTAAAGTTATTATACTTTAAAATAAATTTATTTAAATTTCCGATTATTTTATTTAAATTTGTATGTACTCATTACTTTAATTAAAAAATACATTTTAAATAACATTAATAATTTGTATTTTTAGTAGTTTAAAAATTAATAAATTGTTCATTCTCTCAAATATTTTTAATTGTTTAAAAATTTAAACTGGGAATTGTTAAAATGGACAAAAAGGACTTAGAAAATGGGAGCAGTTCAAACAACTGAGTCCCGGCTCAAATGAGTAACCGTTTTAAAGTTTAACTCAGGTTTTTTCCTATACGAATTATAAAAAAATACAAATGATAGCTCATTTGAAATAGCTCTTCAAGCTGAGTCGAATGAGATAAAAATAAACGAATTAGGTTGACTGTGAACAAAGCGTACTCAGTTGTGCCAGGACTCAGTTGAGGTGTAACCTAGAAAATTGAACAATGAAACACGGAAAGGGCCAGTTCGTCACAGCTTTTTCCTAAATGATGTCTTTATTTTCTTGTTGACCAAACTAAAATTATAAAAATATAGATGAAAGAGGTAAAATAGAAAAAAAACGAAAAACAAATTTTAAAACAAGGAAAAAAACTATTACAATATAAAATAGTATTATCGGGACTGAACTGGCCCGTTAAACAGGGAATGAACTGGCAGGACTGAACTGACCCCAACAAATGAAATAGATTTACAGTAAGCATCCATGATAGTTATACTCTATTGACTTTTAGATGCAATTGAGTCTTATAATTAAAAAATCATTGTTATATTTATGGTTTAAAACTGAAACGGAGTGATTGATTTGTTTTTTCATTCATACGTTTCATTTTACGTGTTTTTCTCAAAATATTTAGATAATTTTAAAATTTTAATTCATATTATTCACAAAAACTTAAATAAAAATGACTACTAATATTGGTTTAACTGAAAATCAAGCATTTTTAAAACTAAAAGAAGAGATGATCTCTGAAATAAAATCTTTAAATATGTTAAAAGAATTCTCTAATGATTCAAAACGTGCTGAAAAGTTTACTTTAAAATTATTAAATCCGAATGGAAATTTACAACTTTATTTTGATTTTTCAAAAAATTTAATTAATGAATTAATATTTAAACAACTCATTGAAATTGTAGGTTAAATTTTAAAAGGAACCTTTTTTATTTTTAATTTTTATAGGCAAAACAAGCTAATGTAGAACAATGGCGTGATAAAATGTTTTCTGGTGAGCATATAAATTTTACAGAAGGCCGTTCTGTTTTACATATTGCATTAAGAAATAGAGAAAATAAACCTATTTTAGTTGATGGAAAAGATGTAAAATTTAATTTTTTTTAATAAAAATTAAATTTTTTTAAAGCTAATGACTGATGTTAATGCTGTCCTTAAACATATGAAAGAATTTTGTGATCAAATTATTAGCGGTAAATGGACTGGTTATACTGGTGAAAAAATTACTGATGTTGTTAATATTGGCATTGGTGGTTCTGATTTGGTATTTAAAATATTTTTGTGTTTTTTTAATTTAAATTAAATTTAATACTTTTATTTAAATATTTTTAGGGTCCATTAATGGTAACTGAAGCACTTAAATATTATCAAAAAGGACCAAATGTTCATTTTGTTTCTAATATTGATGGAACTCATTTGGCAGAGGTTAAAAATAGGAGTAATTTTTTGTTATAAATTACTTTTTATTAAAGGTACTTAAAAAAGTCAAACCAGAAACTGTTCTTTTTATAATTGCTTCAAAAACTTTTACCACTCAAGAAACAATTACAAATGCAGAATCGGCTCGCGAATGGTTTTTTTTTATTTTTATAATTGTAAGAATAATATTTAAATTTAAGGTTTTTGTCTTATGCAAAAGATGCTAAATATGTTTCTAAACATTTTGTTGCCCTTTCTACAAATTCAATTAAAGTTAAGGAATTTGGTAAGAATACTTTAATATTTTTTAAAATTTATTTATTTTTGATAATTTATAGGAATTTCTGAAGAAAATATGTTTGAATTTTGGGATTGGGTTGGTGGCCGTTATTCTCTTTGGTCAGCAATTGGTCTCTCAATTGCTGTTCATATTGGCTTTGAAAACTTTGAAGAGTTACTTGAAGGGGCTTATCTTGTTGATAAGCATTTTTGTCAAACATCATTAGAATCTAATGTATTTTTAATTTTATATGAAATTCTTAAAATAAATTTAAAAAAAGATTCCTGTGATTTTGGCTGTTTTGGGAATTCTCTATAATAATTTACATGGTGCTGAAACACTTGCTTTATTGCCTTATGATCAGTATTTGCACAGATTTGCTGCTTATTTCCAACAAGGCGATATGGAAAGTAATGGAAAATATATTATGAGGTTTTTTGATTCAAAAAAGTATTTTTTTTTTAATTTTTAGAAATGGAAAAAAAGTTAAACAATCCACCGGAGCAATTGTTTGGGGTGAACCTGGCACTAATGGGCAACACGCTTTTTATCAATTAATCCATCAAGGAACACGATTGATTCCTTGTGATTTTATTATTCCAATTCAAAGTCTTAATCCTATTCGTCAAGGTCTTCATCATACGGTTTGTTTCAATAATTTTTGATCTAAAAATTTTATTGTCTTTTTTATTGGTCTAACAATTTTTGATAGAAATGTTTAAGAATACTTTTTAGTTATTTACTAATAATATTAAATATTTGATAGATTTTGTTATCAAACTTTTTGGCACAAACTGAAGCATTAATGAAAGGAAAAACACCTTCTGAAGCAGAAAATGAACTTAAAGCAACTGGAATGGATGAGGAAAAAATTAAAGAGATTTTGCCTCATAAAGTATTTTTATAAAATTATTTATTTCTAACTTTTTTCTTAAGGTTTTTGAAGGTAATCGACCTACAAACTCTTTACTTTTGCCTAAAATTACACCAAATACGTTGGGCTCTTTGATTGCAATTTATGAACATAAAATTTTTGTCCAAGGAATTATTTGGGGAATTAATTCTTTTGATCAATGGGGGTTTGTTTCTTTTTTATAATATAATATGTTTTGATTTTTAAAGTGTTGAACTTGGAAAACAATTAGCCAAAGTGATTCAGGCAGAATTACAAATGCCTGATAGTGAAGTAATAACTTCACATGATTCAAGCACTAATGCTTTAATAAATTTTATTAAGCAATACAAATGAAAGGTGATAATTAATGATGACAAGAAATTTAATAGGAATAAAAATAAATAGAATACTATTTAAGCTTTACTTAAACTTTTAGTCAATTTGAAAAATATATTTATATTTATTAATTTTTAGAGGCCTAATTATTTTTACAGAAATATTTTCCCTGTTAACTAGATAAACTAAAACACATATTTTGTTAGATATAATTGTTCTTACTATATATTTTTAATTAATAAAGATGAATGGCTATTAATTTTAATTATAAAGTTTTTTTACTATTTTAATTCTTATTTTAAAGATTTATTTAAATATTCCTTTAAAAAGTTTTGATTAAAAAAATTTAAATGGCTGGTGTTGCATTACGTCGGTTGATGACAGAATATAGACGTGAGTAAAACAAAAGTCTTAAATATTTTAAATTTTTGCAGAATTAGTTCAGAATCCAACAGAGGGAATAGTAGCTGGGCCTAAAGATGAAGAAAACTTTTTTGAATGGCATTGCCTCATTGCTGGGCCAGAAGAGACTTGCTTTGAGCATGGATTGTTTCCTGCAAAGCTTACTTTTTCTGAGGTTTTTTTAATTTTTTAACTTTTACATATGTCCCTTTTAAGGATTACCCGCTAAGTCCACCGAAGATGCAGTTCTTGTGTGATCTCTTCCATCCAAACATTTATCCAGATGGGCGAGTTTGTATCAGGTGATTTATTTTAAAAAGTTGGTCAACTATATTTTTAAATTTAAGTATTTTGCATACGCCTGGTGGTAAGGCTTTATATATTTTTATTTAATTAATTTTATTTTTGAGATGATCCAACTGGCTATGAGACATCTGCTGAAAGATGGTCTCCAGTCCAATCTGTTGAGAAAATACTTATTTCCGTTGTTTCTATGCTTGCAGGTTTGCCTCTTTTTGTTAATTTTAGTCTAAATAATTTATTTTAGAACCAAATGATGAAAGTGCTGCAAATGTAAGCGCAGCAAAAATGTGGCGAGAAGATAGAGCTCAATTCGATCGAACTGCTAACCAATTAGTTAGAAGTACTCTTGGCTTTCCCGTTACACAACAACAACAAAAGGTTTTGCAGGCGTCAGTATCTTCATGAGTTTTACCGAAAAGTGATTGATCTGTATACTTTTTCTATAAATAAAAACAAACATATCCCAGTTCTAATTATAGAACTCTGTTTTTGTGTTCGAAAGTATTTCTTGAATCGGATTTCAATCAAATTTATTAATAGAATTTATAAACTGTTTATTATCAGAGCACAGTTATGGAATACATAATATTATCGAATAATTGACAAAATAATAAATGAATAGGTCAAAACCATTTATGCATATTTGTTAAAATCCATGTACACCTATATTGCCTTAACTCAAAAAGCAAATAACACATACTAATAATATATATATATATTATAATAATTATCCGAAAAAACCCCTTATCTTTAAAAGTGCACACCTCTGGTGTATATAAATTAAAATAAATTTGAAAAAACTTTGTATATCTAACGACTTCGATTGTATTTACCCCACATGTGAAGAATAAAAACGCTGGCAATGAATACAAGAGACATCACCAAAACGGGAACAGGTCCTCTGAAAATTTAGGAATTATTTTAGCTTTGAACCTTCTTAAATCGTTTACCGACTTAGACAATTTTCCAACAGAATTATTTTAATAGAAAATATTTACATTTTTAATCCAGTTGAATCCTCCGTATAGAAACGCCATAATCCTCCACTATTTGTCGCTCCTCCTGTTGTGCGAGCTCGCGAATTTGTAGTAGCACCTCCTCGACTGAAAAAATTGTATTTAAATTTTTTTATTAAAGATTTTCTTAAATTTTAGTGCAGAATTCTTAAATAAAACGTATATTAGAGCTTTCTAAATAATTTCCTTTTATTAAAAAATACCGTTGACGTACAACACCAGCAGCAGAACGAGGAACAACTTTCCCACCACCTGGAGTTTTTGTAGTTTCTGTCTAAATATTTTTAAATATTATTATTAAGTAATAAATTTATTGAATTACCATCTTAAAGGTTTGTAAGAAACGGTAAAATTGCTTAAATTGTTTACAAATGAAAAGGCTAAAAAATAAAAAGACAAATTATAAATAAACTAGATAAGTTGTTTCTTTAACATTTTTATCAAAAACTTAGAATTCTTTTTAAATTTTAATTTAGAATAATTATTAACAAACATCAAGAGCATATGAAAATGAAAAAGTCATTGATAACTGAAAGTGAAAGACACAAATGCCCTTTTGAATAATGCAAACTGCAAAGGTTATCGTTTTAAAAAATTTTATTTATAGCGGATGATTCAAAGCATGTAATTCTTCTACATATTCCATCCCTCGCCCGACGCAAGGGAATCAAATAAATTCAAGGGGAACAAAAAGAATATTTAAAATATAGGATATTTGGTAATATAAAAAAGATCAGATTAACTTAAAATGGCTCAATTGTCAGTGTTGAAAGGAGAGCGTTTTGGAGACCAATGGAAAAATCTAATCTCTATATATATAATCATTTAAAAACCATCTGATTTAAAAATAAAACAAAAATCAAAGATTAAATTACATTAAAATCACTGCCTATATATTTAATATTTCAATTCTTTATTCTTTCAAAAAAGCATCTCAACATTTTAATCTAATTATTCTGATTCTTCTGTCATTTCCACATATCGGTGTTTAATATCCTTCCACTGCTTTCCATAATTTTTGTAATCCCAAATGAATTGTCCGAACTTGTTTATCTAAAGATTATTAAAATTAGGAGGTAATTAACCATAAATTTCACTACGGACAAAAGACCGTTTCAGTATTGTTCAAATCAGAAAAAAATAGAAATTCAATAAAATTTTTCTACTAATGTAAGAATAAATATATAAAAATATACTTACATAAACATCCATAAATATAGCACCTCCAACAGAGAACAACAAAAGAGAGGAGAAACGTCTACCAACAGTTCGATAGAAAACAGCACCAAATCCCATATTTATATTTAAAAAATCTAATAAATAAAGTTTAAATTTTAATAAATATATTAAATAATAAAAGTATAATTAACATTGCTAATTAAAAAATATTTATTTTATAAATTGTTTGTCACTTAAATAAATTTTTAAAAGAAAAGAGGTAAAGATATATGTATGTATATTAATTCTACATAAAAAATTATTTATGTAACGGTAAAAAGGAAATAAAATTAAAATAGTTTTAAATATTGAACAACAATTTAATTTAATAATGTCTTATAGCTTAAAGTCCAATATTTGTATATAAAATAGTGAATTTACAAAAATATAAGAAAAAATAATAATTCAAAGCGCTTTCTTAAATTTTTTGGATGGATTTAAATAAAAAGAATATTCAAATTGAATATTTTTTAAAAGCGCTTTCTAAATACCTTTAAATATAACCAAACCTTATGGGCATGTTCAATTTAGTTTCGCTACTACTCTAACAAAAGTTATGATAAAACATGCCCAAGTAATGAAAATATAATCAAATAAAATTTACTTTTGATTAACAATTCTCCTTTCATAAACATTTTTGCACACTTCTCCATTCATCATTGTCTCGCAAATTGGCCAGAGTACACAACGCTCTTCATCACTATAGCAAAGTACAAGAACAGTGATTGCAAAAATGCCAAGACAAATATAACAAGGCCTAAAATATTTTTAAATAAAAAAATAAAAAAATGAAAACCTTCGCTCAAGTACAAAACCAGCAATATAAAACCACAAAAAGAGTGCCTGATCAATGAGAAATGCTGGATGAACTAATTGTTTAGGTATTAGAAGAATAGGCATTAACCATTGAAGACAATACATGACCATATAATTTCTTTAAAAAAAAAGAATTAAATAAAACAAAGAAAATAAAAAATATAGCAGACTCTAATCTGTGGATTTAAATAAAAATAAGAAAAAAATGGACTCATCTTTCAAACAAATATATAGAAAAACCTATACTTTGTTGATTACAATAAAAACGTTTAGTCTCGAACAACATGTTGTTGAAGAAATAAGCACCGAAAATTAAGAAATGATTGAGTGCCACTAGTTGAGTGTCAAACAAAGGACATTTCAGTGTTAAAATAAAAATTAAATAATACTACTGTAGTTTTTTTATCTTGTTTATAAAAATTTATAAAAGCCATTTCTTTTAATTTATTTAATAAATTCTCGTCACTTGGTCTCATCTTTGGCCTTCACAAATAATAATGCTCTTCATGGTCCGTGATCCAGGAATCAAATCCGTCAACATGCTTCTGTCACTATTGCCAATCGTCTTCTTGACGATGCTCTTTGCCGTTGCTCCGATGCCTTCTATTGCTGATGTGATGCTTCCGTCGACTAAGACTCATTCCCCGTCGACTCAATCTACTACAACTAAGTCTGGTCAATCTACTACAACTCAGCCTTCTGGGGTAAAAATTATTATTATTTAATTTAAATATTATTATCTACAAATATTTTAAAATTTAGGAAAACTGCGTGGATGATGGCCGACTTCTTGACAGTGCATTGGCTGGTATGATGGGTGCTCTCATTATGTGAGATTATTTTTTTATTTAAAATTTTTATTTGTATTTTTTCAGCATTCTGATTTGGCATGTCATTCGCCTATGCTGCTGCAAACCGAGACCGGTCCAACAACAATATCCACCGCAAGGGCCTCCAGTTAGCAGCAATGTTGGGACTACTTCTGTCCGTTCTACCACCGAACCCAGCGTTCGATCAACAACTGCATCTGAGCGCATCCATGGAGGCACACAGAAGAGCAAAACCGAATCTGTGAGAAGCAGGACCGAATCGCAAAAGAAGGCTATTGGTAGCGGATATGTCTCTACTGGAACTACCGGCACTACCTCTAGCTCAATGCGCAACACTAGTGGCACAAAATAGCAAAGAGGATGCGGATAAGAAGAAGAAGAAAAGAAAGGAAAATATAGAAAGGAATATTGTATGTGTGATGATATATTCCAAATAATATATTTGTCTATTGCTTGAATTGTATAATATTTGTTAATATAAATATATGTATGTATTCTATAAATAATTGTTGTCCCAAATATCCAACAAAAATTATTTAAAAATGTATGTATAATTGTTGTAAAATAAATAAATATAATATTTGTTATTTTTATACTTTTTCTTTTTTATATAATATTAGTTTAAGTATTTAAAGTTTATTTTTAGATAAAACACTTTTATTCATTAAAATTGGTTTAGTCTTTTTTTATTAAATATAATTACCTAGATTGTTTGTTTGTTTTTTCAATTATTAATTGATTTTTAAAATAAAATTCCTTTTAAAATAAATAAATAAATTAATTAATATACCTATACTATCAGTTATATAAAATTAAAAATTATTTTTTTTTATTTTTTCGCATAATTATTTTATAAAAAATAATTATTTATTTATAAAATAATATAAAATTCCCCCAAATTAACAATTTATATTATTTTTATTTTTTTTTAATTTTGAGACATTTATATATTAATTAAATATTTAATTTATGACTATTTTAATTAAAATAAATAATTATTAATATCAATTTTTTGTTATCAAATTTATTTATTTATTTTATTTTTTTGATAAAAAATGACATTTTATTTTTTTAAATTATTAGTCATTTTAATTTTTATATAAATATATTTTTGTTTTTATTGAATAAATATTTAAATAAATAAATAAATAAAATATATTAAAATTAATAAAACTCTTATAAAATAAATTTTATTTTATTTTTTTTTTATTTTAAATTAATTTATTTTTTAAGTTTATTTAAATTATTTTCCAAATAATATTATTTATAAATAATTATTTATTTATTTTTTATTTATTTTTTTTGATTTTTTTAAGTTAAGAAAATTCTTTAAATTTTTTCTGCGCATTCCTTTTGAATATAAAATTAATTTATTTTTTTATAAAATTTATTTTTTTATAAATATTAATATTTTTATTTTTTATTTTAAATTTAATTTCCTTTTTTATTACTTTTTTACGTCTTTTTATTTTTTTATATTTGCATTTTTATTTTTTTCTTAAATAAATTTTTTTTAAATTTATCATAAATTGTTTAAACAAATAAATAAATATTAATTAAAATAAATTAATTTAAAATTTAAAAAAATAATTAAAAATTATTATTTTATTTAATTTTTTTCTTCTTCTAAAATAAATATTATTTTTAAAATATATTTATTTATTCCCTTCTCTACTATTTTTATATTTTCTTTAAAAAATAAATAAAAATTATTTAATTTAACATTAATGGATATATTTCCCTTTTTTATTTTTTAGTTGCTTCTTCTTTTTTTTCTTTTTTTTGCCATTTTCATGGCCTTTTTACAAATTTTATTATTTTTAAAGAAAATTTTTTTATAAAAAAAACATTGGTTTCTTTCTTTTATTTAAAAATAAAAATGCCCAACAAATGGACTAAAAAAAAGAAGAAACCAAAAAATAAAGGGGAAGCCAACATAAACTTTTTTTTAAAAATATTAAGCAAAAATTGACTACTTTAAAAAAAAATATTTTTTTCTTTTTTGGCATCTAAAATATTTATATTTAGTAAATAGTTAATTAACAAAGAAATAAAAAAAAAGAATTTTTAAATAAAATAAATTAAAATTATTTTTTTAATTTTTATTTATAAATTATTTTATTTAAGTTAATATATTTATTTTATTATTTTTCTTAAAATTATCAAACACAATTTATTTTTATTTTTTGATACAAATAAATATTTTTATCTTTTTTCAATTTATTATTTTAATTAAATATTTTATTTTTTAGGATTTATTTTAATCTTTAAAAAATAAATAAATATTAAATCAAAATTATTTTTATTAAAAAAAAGATATATTTTTTATAGGGATTATATATTATTATTTTAAAGGAAAAGTAGAGTATTAAATAATTAAAAAATAAAATAAAAATTTATTTAATATATATTTTTTAATAATTTAATTAATTTAATTATTTAATTATTATTAAAAAGAAAAAAGATTTAATTTAAATTAATTTATTTATTTATTTAATTTTTCATCTGTCAGACTGCCTGTTTTCTTTTATTTTTGCTTAAAATAGCTAATAAAAATATTATTTATTTATTAAATTATTTATTTTTAAAAGATGGATAAAATATTATTATTTTTTGGAATTTTTATAAAATAAATAAATATTTAAAAATAAATAACAATTTTTTAATCTTCTTAACATTTAAAAATCCCCTATTTCTTTTAATATTTTCTTTCCCTTTTTTGCGCATTTTTATCTAAATATTTTCTTTTTTTCTTCTTCTAATTATTTTAATTATTTTTTAATATAGTTACACATTTTATTTCTTTTTTATATATCGCAATTTTCTTTTTTCTTTTTATTTTTTAATATATTTTATATCCGTAAACCCCTTCCCCCCTTCTCTTTCCCCTTTTTACCAATTCAGCAATAATTATCTCTGTCCTAAATTTTTTTTTTGTTTTTATTTTATTGATTAAGAAGGAAAAAATGTTTAAAAAATAATAAATATTAATAAAATTAAATTAATTTATTTAAATTAATTTTATTTAAAATAAAATAAATATTCCCTAAATCTTTTATTTTTTAAATTATTTTGTGTATCTATTTCTTTTGTTTTATTATAAATAATTTAAATTAATTATTTTAAACTTTCTTTATTCTTTTAAGTGTTTTTATTTATTAAAAGGTTTTTCTTTACTTTTCTTTTTTTTAATCCTTAATATAAAGAAGACTTTTTTAATGGCCTTTAAGCTAAAAATGTAAATATATAAACTAATTTATTATATATAAGGTTACAATTTAATATTATTTTTAATTTTATTTATATTTAATTTTATTTACTTACTTTTTTTTTGTTTTTTACATTGTTTTTTTAATCGCCTGATTTAAAAAAAATCAGCCAACTGGTCCAAAATTGATTGAATATATTTATTTATTTATTTATTTGTCTCTTCCAAAAACATATAAATGTAATAAATGTATTTTACTTTTATCTTTTTTTTTAACATAAAATAATTTATTATCAAAGTAACTAGTATTTAATAGTAATTGAAAAGCTTTGTGAGACAAGAAGAGACTTTTCTTTTCTTTTTATAATCACAAACATTATATATATTTTAAAAAATTAAAGTTCCAAACAATTAATTATAGTAAATTAATTTTATCCTTTTTATTTTTTATTGAGAAAATCTATAAAATTCTTAAAAAGTATTTTTGAGAAATGTTAGAGAAAATACAGTAATAATTTGTCATTTTTACATTTTTTGAATTTTACATTTTGAAATTTAAGCAAAATTCAATATAGCCATTTCATCATTTTTGTCTATAAATTTCTTTTTCATTCTATTTTTTCAAGGAATTTTTTTTCTTTTAAATTAAATGGTAAAATGATTAAGCTTTTTAACGATTTAAATTTATCAAAAATCGATTTGAAATAATAAAAAAAAACGGCTAATAAAACACTCACACTCAAATTTTGACTTTGAAATATCCCTCCCATTATGTACATATTTAAGAACACAAATAAGTAAATAGAGAAAAATAAAACATTAAAAAGAGAGAGATTAGTTAAAACAACGCAAATGCATGACCACCACCCCTTTCATGCTCTCTCTATCTAAACCGGTGTTTGTTGGTCGATACTTAGAGAAAAGATGAAAATTGAGAATGTGGACTCTGAATAATGCGCAGCAATTCCTTTAGTGTCATTGCGTGGTAAATATTCTTTTTTCTTCCTTGCCTGACAGCTCATCTGTCCATTTCCTCTACAAACTCCTATAAAGCACACCTTTGCTCCCATTTTCTTTATTGATTCCTACATTCTGCGCGAATGCATTAGCCACAAAGAAAAAATAAGACACATTTTTTAAATATTTTTACCAAGAAATTGAAAATGTTTAATGAATATTTATTTGATAATAATTAATTTTTTAATTATTTACTTTTTATTTAAATATTAAAATTTATTATCTTTACTTTTGTTTATGTACTACTTTTTTGTTTCTTTAAAAAATGTAAAAAACATGCAACTATTTCTTTTTTTGTGTTTATATTATTTTTTTTTTTAATTTTTTAGCTACAATTTTTAATTATTATAAATTCAATTATTGAATTCACGTAATTTAATTTTTATAACTACAAAAATTATTTACTACAATTATTTTTTAATAATAATAAAAATACAAATTAAACAACTTACTGATTACTTGAAATTCTTGAATAATTATTTGGTAAAAATTTTTTAATTTTTTATTTGTTAAGAATATTAATCCTTTTGAATTCTTTAAAATGTTGATTTGTTCACTTAAATTTAGGTATTTTAATTTTAAATGTATCATTATGCATTGGTGTAATCATCATAAATTGTCAATTTAAGTTCTCAGGAACTTCTCTTAAACAACGACGAACTGAAGAACTTCGTCAAAAACGAGTCAACTTTTCCAAAATGGATCATCAATCGTTGGTGGAGGAATTACCAGAAATTGAAAAATTAACCCCTCAAGAACGTATAGCACTTGCTAGAGAACGAAGAGCTGAACAACTTCGTCAAAATATTGCTCGTGAAACTCAACTACCATTGCCTGCACAACGTCGGCAGAGGCTTCGGTTCACCCCAGATGTTGCACTACTTGAGGCAACAGTTAGAGGAGATTCACAAGAAGGTTTTTAATTAATTATTATTTTTTAATAATTAATTTATAGTTGAACGACTTTTAATGGAAGGGGTCAACGCCGATTCGCACAACGAGGATGGATTGACACCTTTACATCAGGCATTAATTTAAATAATTTTCTTTATCTTTACAATTCTTTATTTTTTTATCTAGTATTGCTTTTCAAATTAAATTGTTTTTTTATTAGATTGTTAAATCTAACTTCTGAATTGAACTTTAATCTAATCTTTTATAATTTTTAAAAATCCTCAAATTAAACTCACTTGACTTTTTCAAATTTCCAGTGTGCTATTGATAACAATGAGCGGATTGTTCACCTTTTACTTAAATATGGAGCATGTGTCAATGCCAAAGATACAGAACTTTGGACACCTTTGCATGCAGCTGCTTGTTGTGCTTATATTGATATTGTCCGTTTACTTATTGCACAGTTAGTTAATCTTTAATTTGATTGATTTAAAGCTTTAATATTGATAATTTTTATAGTTATTGATGAGGAAATAAATACTATTTTTTATAATAAAATAAAAATTTTCAGTAACGCTGATTTACTAGCAGTAAATGCAGATGGTAATATGCCATATGATATTTGTGATGATGAACAAACTCTTGACCTTATTGAATCAGAAATGGCTGCTCGTGGAATAACACAAGAAATGATAGATGAAAGAAGGCAACAACCAGAAAGAGAAATGTTAAACGATATGAAAATATTACATCAAAGAGGATTACCTTTAGATCAGAGAAATTCTATTGATAAATCTTCTTTTGTAATTTTTTTTTGATTATTTTAAAAGATTTCTTTTTTAATATAAATTAATTTTAAGTTACATATAGCAGCAGCAAATGGTTATTATGATGTAGCTGCCTTCCTTCTCCGTTGTAATGTATCCCCTATATTGAGAGATAATGATTTGTGGCAACCAATACATGCAGCAGCCTCTTGGAATCAACCAGACTTAATTGAACTTTTATGCGAGTATGGAGCTGATATAAATGCAAAAACTCTCGCTGGAGAAAGTCCTTTAGGTTTACATTTTGATACTTTATATTAAGGATTATAATTTTACTTTATATTCTCTGAGTTAATCGGATAATATTAATAGGATAAATTGAGTCAATTTTGATGTAATCCGATAACATTTAGAAAATTAAATGGCTCATAAAATTTTTTTTATAGAATTGACTGAAGATGAACCTACCCAACAAGTAATTAGGACAATAGCTCAAACTGAGGCTCGAAGACGGCGTGGGCCAGGAGGAGGTTACTTTGGTGTACGCGATTCACGACGCCAAAGCCGAAAGTAATTTTTTATTTATTTTTATTAAACTTAAAAATTAAGAAGGAAAAAATTTGAATCTCCACAACAACCTCCATCAACATTAGAAAATCCTTTTTCTGCAAGAGGTGCAATTAGACGTCAATCATTACGTGATCGTAGTGGAATGTCGTTGGCTCGTTTGGAAGCACAGCGAGAAGGTTCTGACCTTATTCGTAGTTATAATAGCAAAGAAGACCTTTCTTCTAATCCTGTGGTTTGTTTTGAATATTTTATATTTATTAAATTAATTTTAGGATGATTCTTTTCATAACGCTTCTGCTAGTTCATCTTCTGCATTACATGGTGGAACTCCACATCAACAACAACGTCGAGAATCTCCACCTAAACGTGCATTAATGGCAAGGAGTGCTTCCCATCAAAAGCAAAAACAACAAATGTCACCGGATGAATGGTTAAAGAAGTTAGAGGCAGACTCTGCTGGTTTTCGAGATATTGATGGAGAAGATGGTGAATTACATCCTGAACTTAAAGGAGGGCAAAAAGGAAAGAGTGGTAGTGGAGTCGGGAGAGGTCAACCAGGCAAGTATTTTTTTGAAACTTGTGAGATTATAAAAAATCAAAAAATATATAATAATTTAAACAGAAATGAATGGTGGTCCCACAGCAACAACATTTGTTGGTGGAGCTTCAAAACAACAATTAACAATTGGTTCTGGGACAAACAGAAGGCGTAAACAAGGTTGTTGCTCTGTTTTGTAAATTTTTTTTCTGAACGGTTGGAAAGCTCAATTTTTTAATAAAAGCAGTTTTTGTTTTTCTCAAAGAGGATAATTTACTTTTGTTTATTTTTTTATCATTTTTTGTATTTTCACTTATTTTTTTTTTATTTCTTACCAAAGATTTCTAATTATATAATATAGGGAAGGAAGAGATCCCATTCTTATATTTTTTAATAAATTTTATATATTTTTTCGCCGTCCATAACGAAAAAACCAGTCATTTTAATGTTCCCTTTAATAAATTTAATTGACATTATTATATGTGTAAATAATATAATTCCAATTTTTATATTTTTGTTATTTTTACATGAAATAAATAATTTTGGAAAGGATTTTTGTTTTGATTTTGACCCTTAAAAATTATAAAAAAACAAAAATCATACAGTAAAAACAACATCATTACAAGCATTTTTAATAAAAGAATTTAATGTTTTTGTAACAGATTCAGCCATTGTAGGGATTTCTTGATTTAAATTATTTCCTCCATTTTTGAAGAATTGAACGAGTGACAGAAATGTAGGAAATCGTTGTTGAATAATTCTGGCCCGCTCCAAACTCATTCCTGGGCAGACAGTTAATTGACGAAGCCAACAATCGGAAATTGAAATTGGTCGAGGCTTTCTGGATTTTTCTTGAAGATTTTCAAATGATGGGCCAATTATCTTAAGAGAATTTTATTAATTATAATTTTTACAGTCAAAAGTAATGAACATAAATAATTCCTTGATTTAACTAGGCCCATTTCGGAAAATAAGGACATCTAAGAAAAAATAAGATTTTGAAGAAATTTTTTGATTTAACTAGGCCCATTTCGGAAAATAAGGACATCTAAGAAAAAATAAGATTTTGAAGAAATTTTTTGATTTAACTAGGCCCATTTCGGAAAATAAGGACATCTAAGAAAAAATAAGATTTTGAAGAAATTTTTTGATTTAACTAGGCCCATTTCGGAAAATAAGGACATCTAAGAAAAAATAAGATTTTGAAGAAATTTTTTGATTTAACTAGGCCCATTTCGGAAAATCAAAAGTAATGAGGATAAATAATTCCTTTAAGAATGTCTATTGCTGATTTTCATTCGAGCAAATATTAAAAAAACCTCTTCATTGGCACATTTATCCTCTAATCGTTTTGTCAAAATTTGAAGAAATTTTGCTGTTCCTTGTTTATTTAGAGTCCGATGAACAAGAAAATCATTGTCTACACTAGTTGATATCATTGCTTGTTCAAGAGAGCGATCAGAATTGTTTTGTGAGCCTTCCACTATTAAAACTATATTATTTAATCCACATTTTTGTAAACGAGATTTTTGTTCCAGATAACGAGGTTCACGGATGCTTTTCTGAAAAATTTATATTTTAGTAATTTCAAATTAGAGTATGAACTCAAGATTAAATCATCTAATTGGTATAAAATTAAAAAAAAACCTTCAAGTCATCCCATGTTTTACGTTCAATAATATAATCTAAAACAAGCTCTTTAAATTTTCCAGTCTGCCGATCTGTCCATTGTAATATCCAAAGATAATCGCCCACAGAAAGTGGACGACTTTCCCATTTAATTCCTGAAGATAATAAAAATTCTCCAACACTTTTCCCTCCTTTAGAAGATTTTCCTCCTCTTCCATTCATTGTTCTAGTTTCTTCTCTATTATCTACAATTAGAAGAATCTGACTTTCAACACCTCCAGATGGAGAATGGTGAAGGAGCTGTTCTTCAGTAGTATTATTATCAGTGCTTATAGCTAGATCCTCATTTGGTGAATTTAAAGGTGAAATATAAAGATTGTCTAAAAAATAAAAAATGAGAACTGAAAATTCCATAAGATGTTAATGGAAAAATAAATGACAAGAAAGATAATACAACTTATTTTTCAATATTTTAAAGGTTTATTTTTTGGCAAATAAAACTTCCTTAAGGGCTCTTAATAATTATAAAAACCTTGAATATCTTCATTTATTGCTTTTAAAGATGTTGTTGGTTTAGATGTTGATCCATTTATTTCCACTAATTTTGCTGGCGATCGCCTTTGAGGTGATTTTGTATTCTTATTATTAGAGTCAATTTTATTTGCTCCTTTTTGAATAAATGGTAAAGAATTTCCTCTTTTTCGATTAAATAAATTCGCTTCTGAAGCAGTTTCCTCAAGAAGACGAAAAGCTTGTCCAGATTCCATTTCTTTAATTTGGTCAATAGAGGGTGTTGTATTAGAGAAAAGAACTTCACAAGCTCTGCGCCAAGCAGTGTTTAAGCGTGTAGCAATATCATCACCAATTCCTTAAATTTATTTTTAATAAAAAAATAAAAATATTTAAACCTCTAATTTTTCGCAGCTCCCCATGTCCATGTACATCAAGAGGAAATAATTTTAAATTATTCAACGCTTTGCGAATAACATAAGCATGATTTTTATCAGAAATATTTTTACGCCATTCCTCAAGTATTCGCTCATAAAATAGCTTTTCTGGAAATTGTAGACGAACTTTTACACGTCTTTTGCTACCAGAAGTTCTTTTATTGTTCATCAAAAATTTCACTGTCTATTTTCAATCTTTTTACGGAGACTCGTACATTGACTAAAATTATTCGATTTTAAACCAAACTTCTAAGATTTGTAATATGTATATTAAAGTAATAATTAATTTATAAAAGTATAATTTAACAATGAAAATAATTTATTAATAAGTAAATAAATATTATATAAATGCATATACATGGTTAATAAAAACAAAGAAATTTTGGATTAAATAAAGACCGGCCGGGACCGAACCGGGAAAACCGGGTATTCCCGATCCCGTTTTCATCCCGGTTTCTCAAAAAAACCGGGAAAAGGGATCGGGAAAACGGGATCAGGACCCGATCCCGTTCCTAACTCTAGTTTCTATACCCTCTATTTTCGATAAAACTCATACTCTACTTTTCTCTTCTTAGAGCCACAGAATTTATGTTTCAGGTAATTTTATGGGTGCTATGTGATTTGGGCAGTGGTGATTTGGGCAGTGAGTTATTTGGGCAGTGGTGATTTGGGCAGTAAATATTTCTTTTTAAAAATGATTTGTATTAGATTGGTAGGGCTCATATTATAATTACCAAAAACCTAGTCTTACCTGACAATAAGGTAGAGACCGGAACCGGGCCCCTTTACCCGTTTTTTGGAGTCACCGGGTTGAAATCGGGACCCGGAATTCCGGGTTTACCCGGTTCGGGTCCCGGCCGGTCATTTATTTCCAAAAACCCGGACCCGATTTTTTCAAAATTCCGGTCTCTACAATAAGGAGCTTTTTTAACACAACACCAGTATTCGATCCCTTCACTAATTTTTGATTCAGCTTCAAAACTATAGTCAAAGCCTTGAAGTGAAAGTAAAATTTTCCCTCTGAGTGATAAAAATATTTTTTAACAAAAAGAAATGTTTACTGCCCAAATCACCACTGCCCAAATAACTCACTGCCAAAATCACCACTGCCCAAATCACCACTGCCCAAATAACTCACTGCCCAAATCACCACTGCCCAAATCACCATCCACGAATTTGGTAATGGTAAAATATTACAAATTGTCAGTAATGCAAGTTGTGACAAAATGTCACTAAGGGTAAAATATGACAAATTGTCAAAAATTTCGTCAATATTTGTCAATATTTTACAGATTTTTCAATATTTCTATCAATATTTTGAGATTTTTTCATCAATATTTATTTAAATTTTTTCAATATTTTTCCACTTTTTCGTCAATATTTTTGGAGACCCTGCTTATAACTTTTCAATTTGGGGGTCAGGGCCAAAAAAGAAAAAAATAGCAATAGGAAACCGACCATGCTCTAACGATGGTGTGTATTAAAATACCAAATTTTTGGTGACAGTTCGTGAGTGTCCCTTGTAAGCAAAGAAATAATATCAAAGAATCTGAAGAATTATTGATTAAAATTTATCAATTTTAAATCTCCAAACTTTTCAGGATTTATAAAATATTAAAGTAATAATAAATATTAATTTATAAAAGTATAATTTAACGATGAACATAAATTATTAAATATCTCGATCAAAAAAGAAAAGAAATATTTATATTATATACCTAATAATACATTATACATGCAAAAAGAAAGAAATTTTAGTTAATAAAAAAACAATTATTAGATATTCTTCTTCATCTTCATTGTCGGAAAAATCTTTCCAAAAACTTGAGAATATGTTAATACGAATTCGGTTTCTAATCCGTTCTTATGCTCTTCGCTTAATTTTTCCCAATCACTTGACATCGCATCAGGCATTATAAGAGTTTTGTATCCAAGTTGTTTAGCCATGGATGATTTTTGTTCCAGTCCTTTTACATCAATAAGGTTACCAAAGGAACCAATTTCGCCGAACACTGCAGTTTCTTTAAAAAAATATTTTTAAATTATTCAATGAAATTTACTTGATTTTGGTTTTATTCCTAATGCTGCTGATAAGAAAGCAGTCACAAATGCACCACCAGCACTGCTACCTTCTTTTTTGACTTGTGCCTAAAATATTTTCAATATTTTCTAAGGTAAATTTAATGACTTACAGGAACGATATTAACAAAAGCGTTTTTATCAGAGATACTTCTAAGACCATTTTCTCCAAGAAAATCCTTAGTGAATTCATATGCGACCCTAATTGAGTCTGTCATTGTTATGTCTACATTTCCAGTTATGTAAAGACCAGCACTACCACCTTCTTTTTTTTTAAATTTTATTTCAATAAATGAGAAAGCACCGGCTTAAATTAAAACTTTTAACAAAAATTAAACGAGAATTGAGAAACCTTCGTTTTCGTTAACGGTGAACATTGGAAAAATGCCAGGAGCAAGACTTTTATAAGGTTCAGGAAGAACTACAGAAGACGCCTTTTGATATTTGTTGGTTTTCCAATTAATTTCGCTTATCATTAAATATTCCTTCTAAAATAATATTTAAAAAACCCTTAAATTTTAATACCTCGCTTATTGACTGCCAGCTTTGCGTCGAATCTGAATACGTTAATGAAGACGAAATTGTGTTGCATTTAACTTTTGATGGTCGTTTACGCGATTTAAGGCAATTAATGGTAATAATAGTAGACGTAAATATTATTGGAATTGGAATAAAGATGGCGAAGAACATATTAATTGGAAAATGTTGTTATAAGAGTTGTATAAAATTATCCTTTTTAAAAAAGAAATTTAATGTAAACAAAAACTTATTGTTGTGTATGAATAGTGGTCTTTTATAGACACTTCTAACGGTCTAATATTCATACTATATAAGCACCCATAATAAACCAGTCAGGGAGTTAGTTCTCGTCAACCTCTACACCTCAACACGTTCTCTACACTTCTATTGTATTTGCTCTATAATAAACTGTTTGCTTTGTTGCTCGACTACATTACCTAGGACACACACCTGTTGTACTTAGGTAGGAAACTTAAGATACAACACTTATTAATATAATAGATAGATTTAAAAAACTATTTCTAACAGAAAAAATATTGCATATTGTCAAAAAAGAAAAAATATTTTAAAGTCAACATTCATAGGAGATAAAATAAGGTTTATATATTAAACAAAAAATCATAATTATTTAATCATTCAGAACTTTTTCTTTAAGAGCCTCCTTTTCGCTGTCAAATCGTTGTGATTTAAAATCTTCCAAGCCAGAAGGAGCAGACAAGTTTTTGAATTCAATTTTGAGCGTTTCGTAGTGTTTCTAAGAGAAAAAATCTCAATTTGAAAATTTTTAATTACTTTAAGTCCATCCAAATAACTAGGCAAAATTTTCCCACTACTTGCATGTGTAGTAATATAATGTTGAATATCTTCAATCCATGCCTCCACTTGATCACAGATTATATCTCTTTTCATCCAAAAATGTAATCTAACTATATCAGCAAAAGCCTTTGGTGGATTCTTAAAAATTTTTTTTCAAGATTTTTTATTTATTAAAAATACTCGAATTTGTTCAATCATTGTCCAACGTACACACATCTGCATAATATTAGCATCATATTCACGCGATGCTTGCTGTCCGGCAGGAGAATTGCGCCATCTCTCGTAGCCTGGCTCATTGAAATACTAAATATTTAATTAAAAAATATTTTAGATTAAAAAAACTCACAGGTTCATTAACAAGAATCAATGACTGAATGGAAACAAGTACTTGCAAAAGTGAAGAAGTATCTGCATTCCAACGCTCTTCAGGCCTACCACGCCATGTATTTAGAATAGAGAGACAAACTTTTCCATCATCATAAAGGTTTGGATCTTTAAAATCAATTTTAAACACAATGTCCTAACTAAAATTTAAAAAAAAACTAACTAAATCGAACAGTTCGATTCCCTGTTGTCTCCAAATTCATCTGCATTGGAACATTTGGATAGTCAGGAGGGAAAAATACATCAAATTCAAAACAACCATTTGCATAAGGAGTATCTGCTGGACCCGTTATTAAAACCTAAAAATTTCTTCTCAAATTAAATTTTTAATAATAATATAAACTTTCATAGCATCTAATCTTTCCTCAGAAGTACGGACAAAAACGCTGCTATTCATTGAAAGTGGCAATGAGCTACTCAAAGAAACAATTTCTTGTGCTAGTCGTCGAGTACGTTTGCCTAAAGCTGACCCTCCTGCACTTCCAACTGAATTCAACGATGTTGCATAATGAAATGGTATGCGCATAATTGGAGTTGTATTGTTACTTCCTCCCATTGATTCAAAGAATGGAATAGTTTCTAAAATAATTTTAAAGTATTTAAATATATTTAAACAAACAAACCAAATTGCAATCCTTTAAGTTTATCACAATAAAAACGTTCAGCAGAATCAGATTCTTTGAGCAAAGCTTTCGATGAAGAAGCAACATGATCGGCAAGATCATTTGATTTGTCATCAATTTGTTCATCTTCATCATCAAATTCCATCATTCCCTCTGAAGAATGAATTCGTTTCTCTAAAAATTAAAATTGTTTAAAAAATGTTTAGTTAAAAAAACTTTTATTAATTGAAGAACATGCACAATGTACCAAATCAAGAAGTTTGCCAAGTTCTTCTTCTTCCTCTAAATCAGCTTGACTTTTTGAAGAATTTGTTGAAGTTGTTTTCCTCCTTAAAGATATTTTTAAAGATATTTTAAATTTAAAAAATACATAAAAACAAAGAATATTAACAAAAAAATTCTTTACAAACCAAGCCTTTCGTTTTGTATTTCGTTGCAAAGGACATTCTCCAGATGTTGTAGAAGTATTATTAACACGATGTCCAGTTTGAAGTTTACTCAAATAAACTTCAATATTTTTGCTTAATTTGTCAAAACGATCAAGCAATTCAGCCTCAGCAGCAGCTATTTTTTGTAATTTTCTTTTATAACTAATTTGTTTTTGAATTTCTTTTTCTCCACTCAAAAATATAATGTCAAAAATATCTTGATTTCCTTGATGATTAAGAATGGCAGCATTCGGAAATCTTGACAAATTATTGATTGGAATAGGTTTGGAATTAGCAACAGTAGCAACCAATGAAATAACAGGCTCAAAGGCATGCACCCTTTTTGAAATATCCAAAACTAAAAATATAAAATTTTTATAAATATTAAATATAATTTTCAAAAATCTCCAAAATCATCATTACCCGAATCGTTCATCAAATAAGAGTTAAGTGTTGAGAAAAGACAAGAGCGGAAAAGAAGTTCAACAAATTCCTCAGAAAGCTGAATGCAAGGCACTTCTGATTCGTTTTCTTCTTTATTGGAATTTTGTCCCTCATCCTCAGAATCTTCAGTTTCATTCTTTTCGGTTTCATTTGTCTTCTCATCTTCATTTTGAGATTGTGTAGCTGATGACAATTCTTCATTAAATATTGGCAAAACTAATTCAATACCATCGGAAGTTGTTGTTTCTTCCTGTTTTGCTTTGTTGACCTTTTTATTTATATCTGACTTTGAATTTTGTTTTTCTTGTAGTTCTATGGATTGAGGTTTAATGAAGGAAATAAGAATCTGAAAAAATGAATTGATAAAAAAATTAAAAATATAAATACATGTAATAAGGCTGCAACATTATTTTCATCTTGTCTTCTCTTTGCAACATGTTGACTAAGATTCCACTGCTGTTGGGTAGTACCACTACCAAAGCCTGTACCTTTAGCCCAATATCCTCCATCATTTTGAGTTTGTGTTGTCGTAGTCTGTGGAGGTGCTGCTGCTGATGTTAAAATAGTCGATCCTGCTGTAGTACTTAATCCAGGTGTTGTCTTTTTAACAGATTCAGAAGTTGTTACATCTGTTTTTGGATCAACTGGATCTTTTGTAGCTAATGATGACACTTTTGTTTCAGTTGGTAAAGACTCTTCAAAACCATCTTCTCCTATTGTTAAAGCAGTCACCAAAGATGTGCTTGACGCTGTCATCATCGAAGGCAAACTTGCAAGAGATTTTGTTGTTGAATTCATAGTTGTTGCTGAAGATAATGTTGTAGCAGGCATAGCAGAAGAAAAATTATTATTGTTTGAAGGATTAATAATATAATCAGCAGATCCACCACCACCACTATTGGAAATCATTAATTGTAAGTCCATTGTTTGTTGTTGTAAATTTCCAGCAATTTGGAACAAACGCTCCATACGAAAAGCAGCATTTAAAACATAGCTTATCAGTTCAACCTAAAGAAATATAAAATAAATTATTTTGGAAAGCTTAAAACAAAAGATACAAATATTTATTTACCATTGGCTGTTCATCAGCAAAAACAGGATGCAAAGGTTCAAGACGATTTGGTTGTCGCGAAAAGTGAGCCAAACTTATTAAAAGAGCATCAATTATACCCATCTTTAATGCTTTATCGCGAATTGCTTGAGCACGTTCAATACCAACAAAAGCAGGGTCAAAGTTATTAAAAAGACGAGCCAATGCAACAAATGGAAATAATAGAAGCTCTTCTTGTTGAGCTTAATTTTTAATTTTACTATATTAAGAAAATCTAAAGAAGAATAACCTTGCTGTTCATGAGAAATATAGCGGCCTGATCGTTGATAATTTTGTGATTGAGGTTTGGATGCATAGCTAATAGGAACGAAAGGTGCAGTAGACGTTTTCATCATTGTAGATGATGGTTTTTGAGTATAATAATTATAATTATAAAATATAGGATTCTTTTGTTGTTGGCTATTCTTCGAGGTTAAACAAGTAGAATTGACAGCATTGCGAATTTTTGAATCACAACCCGTACGAGGACGTAAAAAAGCAACTCTTGAGCTTGGAGCTGAAAGAAGAAAAAATGATGGGAATATAAATATAAAATTTACATAAATTAGGCGAATGTATGTCTAAAACCATTTTAAGTAATTGTTTAGTTTTAGCACGATCCATTTCGATAAGTAACTCTCCATATTTTTCCAAACGAAGAAAGAGTCCAAGCAATACAATAATATGAGCAGAATTATGGAAAAACTGATCAAAAGGTGAAGAAGAATTTACTGATGATGGTTGATTAGAAGACTGAAAAAATAAAATTAAAAATAAATTTATTTAATAAATTTACCGTTTTTCCAATTCCAACATTTCCAGAACCACTTAAAGGAGGAAAGTTCGCCCATCCACTTCCTAAATTATTTCCAAATCCAACAGGTTGTAGCGGGGGCCATTCATTATTAAATAGTTGATCCATTGGAATATTTGGAAGAACATTTGAATACCAACTAGGAAGTGGAGGAGGAGGGAGATGTGTAGCATTTGTAGGAGTTGAAACTATAGTTGGTGGCATCTAAAAGGAAATAAAGTCAATTATTTTAAAAATTAGAAATAGTTTACATAGTCAACGAATTCAAATGGGAAAAATGTAGAGTTGAAGTTTGGCGACGCAGATAAAGTTTGTAAGATTTGTTGCCCAATTTGTGGAACGGCAGTAGAAGAAACGTTAGTAGATGATGGATTATTGTTAGAACAAATACGCTGTTGACGTTCCAACAAATCAGAAGATAACTTTTCTTGGCTAAAGTATTTTGATATATATAAAATGGTTGAAAGACAAAAAGTTTTTTGATAAATAATAATTGATTTTTTTAAAAATAAAATTTATGTAAATTTTCAAAAAAAAAAAACAAAAATTACCAGCTATGTAATCGGTTCAAACATCGCCGATACAAGTAAATGTGCTTAGACAATTCAATAAGGCCTCCTTCACGTGCAAAATGTTCAAGAGTGGAAATTTTATATGGAGCCGAAGATATGTCGCATGTTTGTGATTTTTCAACATTTTTACAAGTTTTTTGTGAAACTCTTTTCTTTGGTGCTAAAATTATAAAAAAATTATGTTAAAATAGAATCTTATAAAAAAGTTAGGAAATTTAACAAACTAACCTGAAGTTGTTTCGGGCATATATCGCATACTCAAACACAACATCATGTGCTGACAATCATCAGAATCCCCTTTACTTTCTGTATTCTTACGTTGTTCAAATATTTCTCCTAAAGTAGTCTCTCCATCCAAAGGACATTGAGTATTTATATCAATTAATTGAATTTTCCTCTGATCTGTTGTATTTCCAATTAATGATAAAGAAGAAGCGGTGAGAATTTTAGAAGAAGATTTAGGCAAAGTAGCTTGCATTTGAGGTGAAAAATTTACAGGCGGTGTCCAGGGTGTAGTAGAATTGAAATCATCAGACCAATCATCATCCTAAAGAAAAATTGAGAGAAAAGAGAAATAATAGTTTTTACTAGTTATATTCAAGTTTTTTTATTTAAAATCTTTACCATATCCAAATCCCAATCAGGTGATGGCTCTTGTTGTTGTTGAAATGCCTGCTGTTGAAATATAGGAGATTTCTGAAGTCCTTCGACAGAAATCGGAGCAGAAGAAAATGATGGAGAAGGTACAAATCCATGATATTTAAGCCATTGGTCTGCCGCTGAGTATTTAGCACTCTTCAATGGTGGTTTAGCCGAAGAAGTATTCTTCTTTGATGCTACTTTTACTGCATAAGTTGTTTTAACTTCGGATTGATCATCATCGGAAAGAAGAGATGATTGAGGAACAAGTTCAGAACATTTTGTATAAATCCCAAAATACAAAACGCAATCATCAGAGACGCAACCAAAAATAGGATGTACCATACGACGATGGCTTTTGTGGACAGGAAGAATTGAATTATGTAAAACAACACCATCCGGTAATTGTTCAATGACATCAGTAAAATGAACCTTAAATAAAAAAATATTTAAAGTCTAATTTAAAAAAAACCTTAATCATTTCATCATTTAAAACAAAGTGATGAAGCATTTGTAAAAGATAATCATTTAATGGCTTCGGTTGAAAAAAATTATTTTGCGGATGTTCGCTTTTATCTCTTAGTATTTTGCAAAGATATTTAGCAATTCTCGCACGATGCATACCACCAAAAGTTAAACATCTAGAAAAAAAGTAAAAAATCAAAATTATGTCATTTAATGAAAACTCCTTTTCCATGGAATAATTAAAAAACAAACGTTTACGCTCGTTTAAAAAAAATAATTTATTGAATGTAAAAACAAAAACACAATTATAATATTTAATAAAACTAACCTTCTGGTTAAATTTACAAATGAAGAATTAATAAAAGGAATCACTTCATTCGCCACAGAGTTAATTACTTCATCATGGAAATATTTTCTCTCGCCACGTTGAACATTAATAGAACGTTCACTACTTTTGTTTGAATTTACAAGAAAATTCATAATATTGCGAAAGAATGCAGGCCCGTATTCGCTTTGTTCGAGTAGTTTGCAAACATCAGTCATTATCGTTAGCTCTTCAATGCATTCGATGATAGCCCGAAGCTGCCGTAAATCTTGCTCTTCTTTTTCTGAATTAATTTAATTAAAGAAATTTTTGTTTAAAAATAAAATTAAAAAACAATAACTTACGATCCATCTCACATATTTGAACTGCCTTTTGAATCCAAATTTCTAAACTACAACCACTAAGTAGACTATCAATCGCTGGTTTAGACTGGCAAATATGTGAAAGAGCAGCAAGAACCGTTAGATTTGTCGGAATTGGAAATTCATTAAAGCCATAAATGTCAAGTAATTGGTCCAAAATTTCAGGTTGAGCGCGAACTAATGAACAAAGCAACCAACGCGAAGACTTCCAAACATGTTCATAAAAGAAATTAGACATAGTACCAAAGTATTGTTTATCGCAGAGACTTAAACGAGCCAACGGCCTAAAATATAGAATTGTAAAAGGATATCAAACTTAAGATAAAATATTTTACAAAATTAAAATACATGATAATTTTGGGAGAAAGTTCTGAACACATCGCCAAAGTCTGTTTTTGTTGTGCGCAAGATGGATCAGAATTTCGCCAAATGACACAAGAAGTTGACCACATCAATAAAGAAAGAGCCATCTAAATATTTTGATTTTTTTTCAAAAAATAATAAAAATAAAACAAAAATTACCCAGCTAGAATCTCGTCTCGCATAATCTTCATTAGAAACAGATAAAAAATCGGTAGAAGAATTTATAGTTAAATGTTGTAAAAGATCTACAATTCCTTGAAACAATTCATTCTGATGAGAAAGTATTTGAGACATTCGTTCTTTTGTAATAGAACTTTTGGAAGATAATTGTGTTGTACATAATGTGAAAAGTAATTCAGTCAACTGCATATTTGATTTATCAGGAGAAAGCATTACATTATTCATTTCTTTATTGGTTACTTAAAAATAAACAAATTGTTTCTGAGTTATTTAATTTAAAAATATACATACCTAAATGGTCAATAACAATTTTGATAATTGATATTGGAGAAGCCTGATCAGTAAGTGCAAAACTTTTAGTCTCAATGTCAAGTAGAATACGATAAAGCAATTGCAACACATCATAACCTGGCCATCCATTAATGCACAAAAATAGTCGAACAAGTTGTTGAGCCAGAGATGGTTCTAACAAAAATTTAGATTGTTCATTCACTTCACTTGATAAAATGACAATTTGATGGAAAAGAGTAAGCCAGCGATGAAGTAATTCTAAATGTTGTTTTGCAGTATTATGTTGTTGTAATTCTGCCAATTGAGTACTTCCATTCAATTGAATTTGCATAAGACCCAAACTATTTGATTCTAGAGGTTTTTTAAGACGTAAACGAACCTAAAAATAAAATTGTTAATTTAAATAAATTCAGAAAATATCCTTACTGCTTTCACAGGAATTTTGTAATTAGTTGTAGGAATAGTAATACGAGAACAACCCAAGGTTTGAATTGGCGAGCGTACTGCAACCCAGTCAATACCCATAGGATCAGAAGACAGCTCTGCTTGAAGAGCAGATGGAGAACCTTTAAGGATTTAATTATATTGGTTTATTTTATTTTAAATAAAGATTAAGGATATAATTTTAAAAAATATATACATGACAATGAAGAAGTATGTGGTTTGACAACAATCTCATTTAATATTATTGGATATGGCAAAGTCAATACAAGATCCAACCACTGTTGGTAAACAGGAAAATGATAAGTCCAGTTAGGATTTCGTGACCGTCTATGAGTTGTGCCTGCAGAAATGAGTTGTTGGAGAGAGTTTGCCATTGCAGATGAGGAATGGATTGAACCTTTAAACAAAAAATTTTAAGTAAAGTTTAAACAAAAATTATAAACTGACAATTTGGCGCATAATTATAAATCTGAGGCTCTCGTTGTTCAGAAGCTTTCATACTACTAGATCCCAGGCATTTTGACGAGATTTGTTTTTTTGCTGTCCCAGCTGTACTTACGCCGCCAGAAGTAGGCAATCCATTGCCAAAGGTAACGTTTTTGAAAGCTCCAGTTCCACCGAATTGAGTGGTTCCAAATGGTTGTTGATTATTAGCAGAAATAATTGCATTATTATTGGAAGAAATCATAGCTTGAAAAGCAGCAGTAGAGGACTTGTCTAGAGTTATATTTGGTTTGTTACCATTTGTTCCATTATTTTGATCATATCCAGAACTATAAACCTAAAAGTTTAAAAATTAGACTCTCTTTAAATAAAAATGAAAAATTACAATTTTATTCCCATCAGAACGCTGCTTAGTCTGACTCGGTTGAGAAATAACTGTGCCGCTAATCTGTGACGCAATCATTCGTAATTGTCGCTGAACCTCAGTGAAAGCAGCACTGCCTTGTGGCCATGCCGAGTTTGACATTTCAGAAAAAGCACGGATACAAAGTTGAAGTTGTTCTGCAATGAAAAGATGCCCCCCTAAATAAAAGTGATTAATAGTTATTTCATTTATCAAGATTATAATAAAAAATTTAGTTAAATATCATTTGTTAATGTTCAGTTAGACATAAATTGTAACTAATTTTTACCCAGTTCAGCAAAAAGATGACATCCACTAGGAGCCTTAGTTATTTGCAGAAGTAAGAAAGCAATCAAAGGAGAAAGTGACATTGGTTGTCGATTTTTTGAAGAAAGTACTAAAGATTGCTGTCTGTCTGATAAAAGTTCATTATTTGATGATTCAGGCAAGTCAGTATCAACAAATTGTGCAGAATTTTCAACTTCTGCGAGGAGATTGCGAGTAAAAATATGCAAAGTAGTTTCTAAATGTTAAATAAAAAGTTTTACATAATTTAATCATGTTCTGTTTATTTCTATATTACATATAAGAAAACATGTTAACACCTTATTTGTTTATTGTCACCAGCTAATAAAATAAAAAATATGAAAATCTCAACTGAAACAAAATAACCCTAAAAAATTTAAAACAAATCATTAAAAGCAAACCAAAAGAAGTTGAATCGTTGAGTGATTGCTTTGACGAAATCTGAGGAATATCTGATTGCATTAAAATTTGGACCAATAGTGACATTAATCTACGTGATAATTCATCATCAGATTTAGATAAATCAGTACTCTTTTCAAAATGATTAGCAATTGTAAGAAGAGAGTAAAGTATAGAATCAGCAAGTGACACAACTTTCCATCTAAAAAGTTTAATTTAAGATAATAATTAATTGAATACTTACTTATCCATTAAAATATTATCTATTGTTTGACCACTACTTAATGTACAATTTGAGAGGAATTCAAAAGAATCGGATAGAAATTCCTTCATATCGTCTTTCAAAATCATTAAGGCAAAATCACGATTTTCACGAGCCATAATGCAAATCTTAAATATTTTAAAGTCAAAAATAAGCAAATTACATTTAAAAATATACTGATATAAATAAAAAAATCTTACAGCTTTGAGAAGATTACACAAAATTGTTTCAATTTTGTTGGCATGTATAATCACGACAGATGGACCCGTAGAACCTGCAGCTGCCGCAGTTCTTTTATTTCCTTTACGAGTTGATGCTTTACCTGCAATATATAAAAACTATTTAATTAAAATCATAAAATTATATTTTTGAAGTAAAAATTAATAAACAAACCAATCCATGGATAAAATGGAACACCAAAATGTGGAGGTGGTAGAGGCACCGGACCACCAGGTCCTACAGAAATCCATGAGGTAGGACACATACCAAAATACGAGCTTGCTGGGTCAGTTTGTTCTAATAGTTCGAGGTCATCAACAGGAATATTTGAAATTGAGGGAAATCCTGATTGTTGTTGCGTCATAGACTTGATTGGTTTTGTTGTCATCTTTTTTTTATAAAGAGATGATGCTAAACCGTTTGAAGAAAATGCAGAGGAGAATGTAGGAGTTGCAAAACCCACGTAATTATTATCATCCAATTTCTCACAAGTAGGTATTGCCGGACCGCCAATAAACTCAAGCGGGTCATTAGTACCAAATCTCTGTTCAGAACCCATGTTACTGAAACAAATATGTTTCGATGGAGCATTAATTACAGAAAATGAATGACCATTGCCATAATGACTATACATTCCAAACATATTGGCATTAGTAGCAGAAGCATTCCTTAAAAAATAAAATTTCAATCATATCAAAAACTAACTCATTCTCATTTGGTAAAAATTGACATGCACCATCTGGATCAAGAGCTCGCTGAAGAATTTTCTTAGAATAAGCCATTAATACACAATAAAGGCGAGCGAATTTTGAAATACTGCATGTTTTAACATATTTATGAGTAAATTGAGCTAAAACACAGCTAA
Organism: Meloidogyne chitwoodi; assembly: GCA_015183035.1. Classification (NCBI taxonomy): domain Eukaryota; kingdom Metazoa; phylum Nematoda; class Chromadorea; order Rhabditida; family Meloidogynidae; genus Meloidogyne; species Meloidogyne chitwoodi. The sequence goes on from JACZZP010000017.1 coordinate 1,489,180, forward strand.
TCTTTAAGAGAGCACTAATAGAAAATTTGCTCAATGTTATGAAGTTTCTGTAAATTTAATGAAAATTATTTGCACAATATTAAAATAAATTAACCTTTTAGAAAAAACAGAGGTTAAAACATCAAGAAGAATGTCAATAACTAGAGGTACAAAAGAAGACTCACTTTTGTTTACAAGTAGATTAACAAAGTATTCAAATACATCATCTAGTGATGGCCCAATGTCCTATAGAAAGTAAAATTATTACTAAATATATTTTAACTTATATATTTTATACCGTATTTGGGGGCATATTCGGAACTCGACAACTGGGTCCAATAAAGCAAAAATATTGGAAAAGGCAAAAAAGTTTTCCAGAACCAACAATTGCTTCAATAAGATAAGGCTAAAAAATTATTATTATTTAAAGTGAAGAATAGTAATTTTACCATTTTTCTAATCGAAGTGTTCAGCGTAGTAAGTACTCGAGTCCATACAAGTTCAGAAATAAAAGGGTTATCTGCAGCATACGAGATAAGTGCACAAGCGGCATTGTCGCTCAAGGCAGGAACAGAAAAAAGAGGCGACTTTGAGATAGATATATTGCTTTTAGTGTTAAGAAAGGCAGCAATGTTTGATTGATACTAAAAGATAAGAAATAATGGAATTAAAAAATATTTTTATAAAATAATAGAAAATCAACTTATGTACTCAATTTGAATTTTTAAATATTACCTGCCAATAAAAGTCCAATAAACGTTCGACAAAAGCAGGTCGAACAATGCTACTTCTGTTTTCAGCAAGGAGACTAGCAAAAAGTTGATCGATAGCAGCCATAATTGCTTGCATGCATTGACCCATAGATTTATTTAGTTGTTCATTATTTGTGTTTTCAGCTGAAGTATCACTAGATGGTGGTATAGAAGGAACATGCAAAAGACGACGGAACGAATCGCTGAATAATTTTTTTTTTTAAATCGTTTCTAAAATAAAAATAACCTTATAATTATATCCTGTAATAATGTAGAACCGTTGCAATTTGCTTCTTTCTCGCAATCAGTAAAGTCAAAATCATATTGAAAATCAACAGAGAAAGCTATCGGTAAACGGGACACATTAGACTTTTGATGAGAAATCTTGTCAAGTTGAGGTTGAACTTCAGTAGTTTGAGAAGTATTTTCGGATTTTGTGATCTCAGCTAAATTTAAAGAAAAATCAGATAAATAGACTAGTCAATAATATAAATTAACAAGCACAAAAACCAATAAAATAATTAAACTTTAGTCAAAAATATAAATACTATTTTGTGATCGAGAAGCTGAAGGAATCTGATTCGCAGCAGCCGTCGTAGTTGCTTCAGAAAATGTAGTGTCAATTAATTTATCAAAAAATTGTTGTTGGCCTTCGTGAACAGTAGAAAGGCCTTCTTCTTTTATTTCGTCAGCAATTAACAATTCAGAAATTACTTCCTCATCATCAGTTAATAATGTTTCATTTATTGTTTTTTCAATTTGTTGTAAGAAACTTTCTGAAGGAAGATCAACGATTGAAGTTGGTAGTTGTTGGTCTAACGGATCGTTTGTGGTTTGTTCCTTGCGACGTTTTGCATCATCTGTAAAATTAAAAAAATTTTTTATTGTATTAAGTAAAATTTTTATTAGAATGTTTGCAATATTTTCTAGTGACAAGCAATTATTTAAAGACTAGTAATAAATATAGTTAAAAAATCAAATGCCTAGCTCACTTAATGAAGGAAAATCACTACCACTTTCCGTATCCATTTTTTCCTCACGTTTTGATGAGGTCGAGGCATTAACATCCGTGTTTTGTGTCAATCGAATCAATGAACGAATCTCTGCTTCACTGATATCTAATAACATACTCAACAAAGCATGACGAATCCAAGGTTCATCAAAATCATTAAAGGCTTAAAATTAAAAAAAATTTAGAAGATTAATTAAATAAATTACCAAGAGTAAAAATCTGTTGCAAATGAGTATCAAACGCTACAGAGATTGGAATAGGTTGAACACTCCCATGGGCACAAATTTTTGCAATTACCTATAAATAAAATTAATAGAAAAGATAATTGATTGAACAAACTTTAAAAACAAGTAACAATGTTTGTATTTGAAGTTGAGTTGTATCAGAAGAATTTTCACACAAAAGTTGTAATAAACTTTTCACAAAAAGAATAGATAAATTCTGTGGCAAACGAAGTTTAATGCTATAATGTAGTGTTTTCGGCGATTTTGTTTCAACTATTTTGTTTTGACTTTTATCATTAAGTTTGCTGAAGTCAGAATAAAAAGATTGAATATGCTTAAGATGAAACTTCAATTTTTCTAATTTGGCCAAAGAAGTCTATTAAAAAACGAAATAAAAATTTTAAAAAATTATTAAATAATTATGAAAATGAGAATTTCCAAAAAATTAAAGTTGTACGAAAAGGAAAAAGTTTAAAATTGATAAGTGTTAAAAATTTAACCGTTTCAGTCTGTTTCATTTTCTCAAGTCGGTCAATTAAAGATTTGTAGTGATTATTAATAGGTGTAATCATTTTTGGTTGTGAAGTGGTAGGAGTAGCTCCAGACGGTGAATTTCCAAACACAGAGGGGCTTGGAACTTTAGAAGACGCAGATTTCTTTTTGATTGCATAGCCACGCTGAAGAGACGAAGGACACGTTGAAGTATTCTGGTCAGAAGGTTCGTTGGTTGGCTCTCCAAAATCTCCACCCAAAAATATCCATCGATCATTTTGACGCTTTTCTAATAAATTTGAAACTATATTTTCAGATTTAAAGTAAAAACAAACTAGAAATAATAATATCAAAAGCAGAAGAGATTAGCATAAGAGTCCATGAGAGAAGCATCTTAAAGTTGGCACTTCTTGGTTTCTTGAAAATTTTACAATCTTCTTGACTTTCATTATCAGTAAAAGAGACACCCAATTGATCAAGAACTGATTCAAGTAATTGTTGAATAACAAATGTCTACAAATAAAAGTATTACAAATAAAAAAATAAATTAATGAACCTGAAAACGTGGATATTTAACAGTTTCGCTGCAAAGATAAGACAAAGGAATAAACGCTCTAAAAAATAGATTTAAATAATTATGCTAAACAAGACAAATAACTTGTCTAAATTCTTTTGAAAAATCTTTGTTGCAAAATGTTGATTAAGTACTTGCACAAAAAAGGTTCCCCACCAATTGGTATGAACGCCATAATTAAAAAGCCAGGCAATGCAATCTGCTCTAAGTCTTGCTACCGAATCCATACAAAAAAGGCCAAAATGCAAAACAGCAGTGTCCAATGAAAGCAAAGTATTTTGAAGAGCAAAAACAGATGATGAAACGTTAATGACAGGTGGAAGCTGCAAAATTATAATTATCTCTTGAAGAAACAATTTAAAAAAATATAATATAAAAATTAGCAAAAAAGCTTTATAAAACATTTTGTTAAAACTTAATATAAAACCTTCTGATGAGCATCAAAAAATGTTGAATATAAATTAAGTAAAGCGAACAAATTATGTGCCATAGATGCTAGATGCTCCAAACCACACATACTCCAGCTATAACAAACAAATGAATCTTGTTTTCCATCTCTTGACCCTTTATCTAACACTTTATTATGATCCATCTGAATTTTTGAAATGAGATTGAATTCAATGTGATATTTAAGTCGAAAAAAGAGATAAAAACAAACCGGATCAAAAATAAAACTCGAAGGTACTTCCTCTTGAGATAATTTACTATGTAAACTTTTCGACCATTGTTTTGAGAAATTTCTACCAATAAGAGTAAGTATTTCAACACATTTTTTCATTAAATTATCAGCAGCAATTGCTAACTGTGAACATTGAGCAGAAAGTGGACTAGTGATGCAAATCTAAATAAATCGTGAAAATAAATGCAAAAAATTAAAAAAAACTAAAATTCAAAAATTTAAATAAAGTCAAACCTCAACAATTTTTCCAATCAAAATAAAAAGCCAGTGCAAAGAACTAGAGAGCTGAACATTAAACAATTCATCCAATAATTTAATAATTCCATCAAGAATCGCATTCATGAATTGATGTGCTGTCTCTGCTGATGACAAATATTGAGTCTTTTGAATAAAATCACACAAAAAAATTGTCCATTTATGTGAAGCAGTTCGTGATAATGGATTTTGATAGGCTGTTTGAAGAATAGAAGAAATAGAGTCCAGTAATATTGGAATCTTCAGATCAAAGCATAAAATTCGCCCTTTGTTAGACAATACAATAATTTTGTCCAATTCCGTGTTTTCTTCACTAGAACTTAAAGCAATGTCTGAAGCAATTTGACAATCTTCATAGTCATTTGGATCAAAAATAGGTATAGAAAAACCGCTGTTCAAATCAAGCAAAACAACTTGGCCATTTGTGAAACGCTAAACACATTGTAATTTACCATAAATTGCTAAAACTTACAAGAACGGCAGATCCAAGTTGTTTAATTTCTTTATTTATTGCTTCGTCATTCAATTTATGTATTCTATAAAGTGCAAAGTAGTCGATAGAAAGTAGCAAAATTTGCGCTATCTTTACATTTGGGAAGAAAAATTTGCGTGAACATCTTTCCTAAACAAAAAAAATGTCAAAAATGGTAAAATTTTACCTGTAACATATGAACAATTTCCATACGAGAATATACAACTATTGAAGATGAAATGTCAGAAACACGATCAATAATACGGTTAACCCCTAAAACAACATAGCCATTTGAATTTTCAGTTGCAACAATATGGTCGATCTAAATTTTGAATAAAATAAACAAAATACGACTGTTAAAATATAAATAAAAAATTAAGTTTAATTAAATTTCAAACCCGAAAATGGCTAGAATCCAATTCATCGGGTAGTCGAAAACATTGCATAACAATTGTGCTGATACCACATTGCTCGTAAAGAATATTAACCTAAAAAAGATTTTTTAAATTTAATAATAATTATACTTTGGTTTCAGGAGTGTGCGATTGCTGCATTGGCGCATCAAAGTAAATAGAATCTACTTGATTAGCGCTATCAGCCTTGCCAATATTTTCATTTGTTTTGTCCTGAGAATCATTAATATACTCAGCAAGCAAGGAAGGATTTTTATTTGGATATTCTGAATTAAGAAACTCAACAAGTTCAGCAGCAAAATCAGCAGTCTGTTCCTGAAGTTTTTTTGCTTCGGCGACTGAAAATAAAAAATGTTTGATGACAAAATCGATCACTATCTATATTTCAATTAATAAATTTTAAAATTCTTTACAAAGTTTGGTTTCAAGAGAAAAATCTTGTTTAGCTCTTTCTTCATTTTTATTGATACTTTGTTCCATCGGCTCTTCGTTTTCGTTTTGATCTTTTAATAAATCATTCTCTGAAGATTTAAGAGGATCAACGTGAGGAATTAATGTTTCTGTTAGATGATACACCAACACGAATGGACAACGAGCAGCTGTTTTTGCCTCACCAATAATATGATCACTACCAACAGAAAAAGAATTTATTACATTCATAGTATTTATCTCTTCCGTCATAGTACGATTAGTTGAATGTATTTTTGCCTTTTAAAAATAAATTTTAAATCACATACAAAAACAAATTAAACCTCGTCAACAGCTATTCCAACAAAAAGGAGAGCAGCGAGTTTTGTCGAACCAGATGTCGATTGGACACCGCAACCCATAGTAGAAGAATGTCCAAAATGTTGTGTCGAACCTTGATCATTATTACTAATTTCATTATCGATGCCAGCTGAACAGATCGCTGTGATCTAAAATAATTGTTAAATGGTAAAAATTCAAAATAAACCTTAACAGTCTGCTTGTCAGAATTATCGGGAGAAATAGATACATATGGACTTGGTTGATGCTTCTTATACTCTTCATATTCTTGTTCTTCAATAAATCCAGGAGAAACCATATCCTCATCCCTTTCGTCATCAAATGCTTCTTCTGATATATTTTGGTCAAGAACAACAATACGTTCAATGGATGGCTGTTGTTGTTCAGCGGTAATCACAGTTGGTTCATCACCCCATGTAACGCGACGTTGTTGAGCAGCAGAAATAATTACATTAGTAAGAGTTTCAATTGGAAGAGTTTGGGGAGGCATTGGCATATTAGTAGGCTTTAGTCCTATCGTACTGGAGAGAAAAGGATCACATGTATCAATAGTCAGACTGTTAACAGCCTAAAATTTTTATAATTATGTAAACAGCTATTTTGCAAAAATAAACCTGAGTAACTTTGTCCAAATGCAAAAGATTTATTTGTGGACTCACACTCGAAGGATCGGAGAATGCGAACCATAAAGATTTTGAGGTCATCGTTCCAATAATTAACTTTTCGGCATTATTTACAATTGATAGATGTTGATTGTGAGATTCAATATCATCATTCCATTTTAAAGGAGCCAGACTTGACATCGTGGCAGCAAGTGGAATGTTTATAGAAGAAAGTGGAGCTGTCAAAAGTTTGCAATTTGGCGAATGTCGCTGATGTTCATGACTGAAACAAAAGTAGAACAGTTAATAATGAATAAATATACTATGGATCATCATCTGGTTCCCAACTAACAAGAGAAACGGAACAAGCAAAACACATCACTTTATCATCACCGCCATCGTTTGGTAGAAAATAAAATCCAGCTTCTGCCATGCGAGATGAAGTTGTATATCTAAAAATATCTTTTTAATAAATAAATTATATCAAATACTTGAAGTCTGTATGTGGCCATCGGTAGAAAGAAAGACGCCGAGCAGCCTCAACATTCATTACATCCTTTGATATAGAAGATACGACATGCATCAAATAACCTACACTTTCCGTTCTGTATTTGCCAGAAAGGCGACTATCAAAAGGTGAATAAGGTTGAAGTGGACGAAGTAGAAGCTAAAAAAATATAATTTATACCAATTTCGATTATTACCCGAAGCCGCTCCAGTAAAAAATGCGCATAAAAAAAGGAAGAAAAATCATTATTTATAGGTGGACGTTTACGATCTGCAGCAATAAGAACATTTAATTCAACAAACATCTGCACAATATTCATATTAATAACGGCAGCAGTAAAGTCCTGTAAAACAAAAATCAGAATTAGTGTTCTTATCCTGTTTCCACAAGATATATAGATAAGGATTCCTATAAGCAAAATCTCGGATAAATAATCGAATTTAAAATAGTTCTACTGGGGTGCGTAAGTTAAACTCAAGGGACTAAAACAAGTTATAACCGATTTTTTGTTTTCATCACTCCTCTGATTCAAAGCCTTAAGTAATTTTCGCATCTCCGGTGCTCGTTGCAAATCCTGTGAGGAAAGAAAGCAACGCCAAATCATCTCCTCCCCAACTGCAAATTCAACAGGAAAATCTTCTTCAAGATCAACCATTCTTGTAAGCATATTAGCCATATAAAACTGCCCATTATATTCTCGACGAGCGCAGACCAATTGTTCATCAAGAGCTATTATTGATCCAAAGAATTGGTTGTAAGCAAGCTTAATAAAAAATTAGCTGAACGAAAGCAAAATTAAAAAACCTTAACATGTTTTTTGTAGTCTGCAACAGTACAGATCGACCCATCAATCCTTTCATCAATTTTTCTGACTTTTCCGGATCTCATTAAGACAAGAAAATTACCAATTGCATCGTGAGGAATAATCTGTTGTGCAGCATCATCAACACACGTATTAATCAGATGAGAACGAATACTTAACACAAAATTTAAAATAATAAATTTTTTGTTGAAAAATACTCTGTAGTGCACGAAACAGTCGGCAAGAATTTAGCAAGAACATTTGTGTCATTAGATAAGGGTTTTGAACTCATTTGTTTTTAAATCTAAACAAAACGTAAAAAAAAAATAAGCAAAAACATAGAATGAATTACATATATGTAAATCTTTATTTAAAAAAGACAAGGAAATGTGAAAATGAAAAATAAACGGGAATTCCCGTTTTCTTTTATACTGATCCAAAAATGAAGAGTCACAGTGGGAAACCGATTTTTTTAATTTTTTGAAATACCTATAAAAAACTGAAAAATATTTGCAACGATTGTTAATAGCAAATAAATACTAAATAAATGAAAAAACAAAGATCCTACGATAATTGATTCATCGGCTTTAGACATTAAACTGATGACAAAAATAAACAAAAGGACAAAATGTTGGAGGAGAATTTCGTACCGCCGTTTCCGTGCTAAAGTCCCAAAAGTGAACTTTTATCATCCTTTAACTTTATGTGGAATTGAACTTTTATATTGTCCGAAATTTTAACGTTTCAAGATAGAAGGTATTCAAAATATATCTTTAATAAAAATATAATCTTCGAATGTAAAAAGCAAATTCTTTTAAAATACCAAAATTTTTATCGAAAACCGTTAAAAATGAAAATTCTGCTACAAAATTAAATTAATTATGCACAATATTACAATTAAATGAATTAATTGATAAATAAATAAAAACAATTATTATATATAAATTATCAAAACAACGTGGGCACTTTAAAAAAGATGAAATGACCGGAATCCAGATAAAATATATTTGTAAATGAACTAGATTTGCATGTATTTAAAAGAAAAAGCACTAGAATTTGTAAAAATATTTTTTTTAAAGTTTGAATATTTTAACAATTATATATTTTATTTTAACTTAAGTTGAAATAAACAATTTTAATTAAAAAATAAATTTGATATACAAAATTTTGATGGTCAGGCTTACAATAGGTGTAAATAACTAATAAATATTAAAAAAAGAAAATTCTGTACAAATTACCCTTTTTGAGCATTTAAATTTAATTATATTTTTACTAAATTGTTTGGGTTCCTGAACATTCTCCACTCAAATCATTACTAGATGATGAATGTTTTCTTTGTGAATTTCGTCTTTGTCTTTGAAGTTGAATAAACTTTTTGGTTTCATTGAAGAAAAATACACTTGAAGATAATAACAAAAGAAATAACAAATCTGAAAATTTTTATTTCAAAAAATTATGAATTTAAATTCTATTAATAAATCCTATAATCACCAAACCCTTTAACTCACAATCCGTTTTATTAAAAAAATAAAATCCCGTTCCAATGTGTTTCTTATAAAAATTAAAAAAAGTTTATACCATAAGCAGTCAGTGCTTCTGTTTGGAAAATATGCTGTAAAGGTTTAATGTAAATGACCGCCAACTGACAGAGAAGAGAACCAACTAATGCAATACAAAACATTCGATTTCTAAAAATAAATTATTAAATAATTTAAAAGTAAAAAATAACCCAAAGAGACCAATCTCCCAAATCATTTTCCTACTACTTCGACAACTTAAAGCATTCCACATATCAAAAAGAACGAAACAAGTAAATGTCATTGTTGTATCACGTGGAGTTATTTTATTATCTGCTGCCATCTAATTTTTTAAATTTATTTTAAATAAAAAATTAAAAAAAAACCTCTTTATAAAATACAAAAAGTGTGCCTGAAATAATTATTGCTGCAGAAGATATTATGCTAATAATTAGTGAACGATTAATTAATGGTTCTCGGACATTACGCGGTGGTTGTTTAATTATATCAGCATCAACATTTTCTACTCCGAGACTTTGAGCTTAATTAGAATTTTTTTGAGTTATAAAACATGTTTATTTAAAAAATGAATTTATGGAAAAAATAAGATTAATCAAAATAGGATCTCCCGCACAAAAAATTAAAAAAATAAACCAGGAGGTCCATCCATAATTATATTAATCCAAAGAATTTGCATTGCATTAAGTGGATTTTCAAAATGAAAAATTGTAGAAATTGCAATAAGTGATAATGCTGCAACACTTCTAAAAAAATACAAAAATAGACAAAAATGATTTTTAAAAGAATTTTCTTACGTGCTTAATTGAAATTTTACAAAATTAGTTATGTTGTGATATATTCCTTTTCCTTCTTCAATTGCAGCTTTTATTGTACTAAAATCATCATTAATTAAAACCATATCAGACGCTTCTTTACAAACATCGGTTCCTGATTCTCCCATAGCAACTTAAAATGGGAGAAAATATTTTTTTTAATATATACTTAAATTAGAAAAAAACCTCCAATATCAGATTTCTTAAGAGCAACAGCATCATTCACTCCATCACCAGTCATTGCAACAACTTCACCAATATTTTGAAGAGCTTTAACAATTCGTAATTTATGCCTAGGAGAGGATCGATAAAATATTGTAACGCTCCGAATGCATCGTTCTAATTCTAAATCTGTGAGATCATCCATTTGGGGGCCAGAAAGACAATTGTCGTTTGGTTGATGAATTCCAAGACGAATACCTTAATCAATAATTAAAATTTATTTATTTTTCATAAAGTTAATTAAATGACATCAAATAAAACGTTATAGAAAAGACATACATAAAAATGTATAAATTAACATCTAAAAACTACAATTTTAATACCAATGCTTGTTGCAGTTTCTAGTGCATCGCCAGTCACCATTTTTACAGAAACACCTGCTGATTGTACAATTTCAATTGATTGGCGACAACCGGGTCTAGGAGGATCCATTATGCCAACAAGACCAGCATAGTAAAGAGAACGCATATCAGAGCCCCGTGCCATACCAATAACTAAATTTATTAATCATTAAAAGGTAAATAAATTTTTAAATAAACCTCTAAGTCCAGACTGTCCCAAACCACTTGCAATTTTAAAAATTTGATTACGTTTCTCAGTAGTCATTGGCATTCTAATATTTCCATTTTTTAGGTAACCAACACTAATATCAAGAATTTTGTCAATTGCTCCTTTTACCAATGTCTCAACATCTCCAGGCTAAAACAAAAATGAAATAATTTATGAAAATATTTTCAATAAAAATTTAAAAAAAGAGAATTACTTTATCTAAAGGTTCAACTTGAACGGCCATACATTTGTTATCAGAAGTAAAAGGAATTTCGTGTAAACGTCGTATATTGTTAGATAAGTTTTCCAAATTAGTCTAAATAAAATTATCGAATAATTTACAAAAAAATATTAAAATTACTTTCATTGCCAAAACCTTTAAAGCTCCCTCTGTCGGTTGTCCAATAACTGTTCCATTTGCCAATTGTGCATTATTGCAGATGCAACCAATCTCAATGACGCAAGCAATGGAAGGATGTCGATCACTACCCGAAACAAGTTCTCCATTCTGAAGACGACAATCGCCATCAGAAGGATCATAGCCAGTGCCAGTTACCTTAAAAAATTTTTTGAACATTCATTTTGGAAATATTTGAAATAATAAAAGTTCAAAAATTTCTTTTATTGTACTATAAATACCATAAATATTATTACTTAAATTAACTGAAAGAACCTCTGCTTGGCTATCATCTGCAGAAATAACAACACAAGCAGTCATCATATTTTTCGTAAGAGTGCCAGTTTTGTCCGAACAAATAACAGTTACACATCCGAGAGTTTCGACCGCAGATAATTTTTTAACAACAGCCTTTCTATTCCCCATACGCATAACACCAATAGCTAGAGTGACAGCAACAACAATTGGAAGACCTTCAGGAATAGCAGCAACAGCAAGACTGAAATTAAAAAAAAGATATATTTGAAATTTATGGACTTCAAATATGTACCTAACACCAATTGCGAACATATCCATTGTTGGCCTTCCCTGAATTAATCCAATAAGAAAAATAAGGCCAATAACACCCAAAGAATAAAACGATAATTGTTTGCCTAATTGATCCATACTATTTTGAAGAGGTGTTTTCGGAGATTCCTCAGATTGCATTAATTGAAAAACTTCACCAAATTTCTTAAAATTCTTTACTAAAATTTTATATTTTAAATTTACCGAATTTGCTCCTGTACCAATAACAATTCCCTTAAATAAAATAAAAAATTAATAAAAAAAAGGTAAATAACCTTTCCCCGACCAGAGCAAACCAAAGTTCCCATAAAAGCAATATTATCCAAATGTTCGATTCCTCCATCACATGTAATGTTGCAGTTCCCATTAGCAATAAAACCATTTACTGGAGGGGTTCTTGAACTTGCAGGTAAAGAATTTGAATGTTTATATCTTGCTTCATTTTCGCCAGTAAATGAAGACTCATCAATTTGAAGTTGAATTGACTATAAAAATTTAAATAATTTTGAGTAATAGAATAAAACCTCAAAAATTCGAACATCTGCAGGTACACGATCACCCGTATTGAGTAAGACAAGATCGCCTGGAACTAACTCTTTTGCATAAAAGCAGACGCTCTTTCCATCACGAATACTTTAAAAAGTACAAAGAATAAAAATCAACCATCCTAAATAATTATACCAATGTGCTGTTGGAGGTACAAGCCTATTCAATTTTTCCAGTGTTTTTTCTGATCGATATTCCTGTACAAAACCAACTGTAACAACAATCATAACAGAAACGGTAATAGAAAGGGCATCGTCGTATTGCTTCATAACAATTGAAACAATGGCTGACGATAGGAGAAGGCAAATCAATGGATTTTTAAACTAAAATTTTTAAATAAAAAAGGTGTTTCTATAAGTTGTTAAAAATATTTTATGATGCTAAACAAAAGTATCTAAAAACAAACCTGCTCAAGATATTTTCCAAAAAGAGATTCACTTTTATTCACTTCAAATTCATTATAACCGCTAAAGCTAAGTCGACGCGTAGCTTCTGCCTGAGAAAGACCATTTTCTGGATCAGCTCGTAGTTTGGCAATGCATTCTTCAGTGCTGCTACTAGACGCTGCATAAACTCCCAAGGCCTAAAATTAAGAATTAAAAATTTATAATGAGAAAAATTTTCAGATATATAAAGGGCTATAAATAAGAAAAACAAGGTAAATTTAAAAATAAATAAATTCATTTAAAAAAATTACCTGAATCATTTCCTGTCCGCTAACAATTATTGATCTGTTAGTAGGCGCAATTTTTCCTTTCTTTTTAAGTGTTCTTCCAACAATATGCTTATCTTTTCCAATTAAAAGATGTACTTTTTCGCCTGAATTTTTTGTTGTAAGGTTGTTAGCAATTATGCCTTCCTCTTCTGTCTTCCCCTAAAATATATAAAAAAAATTAAAAATAACCTGAAAATTGAAAAAAATAAAATATAAAATTTTTTAATCGCCATGGCAAATTCAGAATATGTTACACGAAAACTTTCCATTGTCAAAAGAAAAAAATGAAAAAAATAAACGTTACGCCAATTTAATTTTTATAAAATTAAACGCCACATTTAAAAAAATTTAAGTGATTAGAGGATCGGTACTTTACTGTTAAATTTAGTTCTGTCGAATCTAGGTAGCACCATTCGAAATAATAAAAATTTTAAATTTGGAATTAAATATTTTATTGACAGACATTTTACTTCGTCAATAACTAAAAAATCCAAAATTGAGATCAATTTATTACTTTGTTAGCTATAAGCTTCGTTTTTTGTTGCGGCGAACTCTGATCCTTTTTATGACATCGATTTAGAGGCATTTTTACAAAATTAATAATTGAATTTAGAAAATACTATTGTTTTAACTTGGAAAATTTATTTCCTTCTTATAAAAAGAAATAAAAAATTTTTTCTATTTACTTTGTTATTGCTGTTTTTATTTAAAATAATTACTTTTTTAAAATATATTTTTATAATAACCCCTTTGATAACAATAATCTATTTGTATATTTTTTTTGTTTAAAGGGGTATTGACGTCAAGAGTTTTTTAATAAAAATATGTTTAGTAAGAAGATCATCATTTTTGTTGATAAAATATTATATAAGGGGTAAAATATTTATATATTCTATTATTTAAAAATTGTTTTTAGCAATTATTTAATAATAATAATTCATTAATATACCAACAATATTAAAACAATTGGAGAATAAATTAATGATAAAAATATTTTTTGTTTGAAACTTGATTTTAAAATTTTTTCTTCTTTTTACTATTTTATTTTAAGAATAAAAGTAAGAAATGGCAAAGAATCAAAAGCTTGTTGAAATTTAGTTTGATAAATATGTTCATCTAACTGATGAGGGGAACATCGTCACATTTGGCAGAGGTGGTATGAAGATCTGATCGATTCTGGAGATGGTCCGTGTCATGCTTTATTTGTCATGCAAGAGAAGTTAGTATTTCATTTACTATATATCATCTAACTTTCAGGGTCACTTCAATTGCCATGCACAATTGAGGGCTGTATTTCTTATGAATGGAGGTTTGCGTCTTGAGATGAGGAATACACATACGCAAGTATAATTTTTTAATATTTTTTAAAAACTTGATAATTTTAGGTTTTAAATCCACACCAAAATTATGATGTGGATGATCTAGGATTAGCAGCTGGGCTGACGATGCACTCGAGTGTAATTAAAATCAGAAAAATCGGAATTAAAAATCATAATTAAAAAACCACAATAAATAAAGGGTTTATTTCGTCTTTCAAAATTCAGACGTTAATAGTTCTGATGTTGAAGACGAAATAAACCCTTTATTTATTGTGGTTTTTTAATTATGATTTTTAATTCCGATTTTTCTGATTTTAATTACACTCGAGTGCATCGTCAGCCCAGCTGCTAATCCTAGATCATCCACATCATAATTTTGGTGTGGATTTAAAACCTAAAATTATCAAGTTTTTAAAAAATATTAAAAAATTATACTTGCGTATGTGTATTCCTCATCTCAAGACGCAAACCTCCATTCATAAGAAATACAGCCCTCAATTGTGCATGGCAATTGAAGTGACCCTGAAAGTTAGATGATATATAGTAAATGAAATACTAACTTCTCTTGCATGACAAATAAAGCATGACACGGACCATCTCCAGAATCGATCAGATCTTCATACCACCTCTGCCAAATGTGACGATGTTCCCCTCATCCGTTAGATGAACATATTTATCAAACTAAATTTCAACAAGCTTTTGATTCTTTGCCATTTCTTACTTTTATTCTTAAAATAAAAAGTAAAAAATTTTTTTATAAAATAACAAAAGATTTTTAAATTTAAAAAATTAAATTAATCCCTCTTCATTTCGAATATATTCACCCAAATCAGATTGATGCAATACAACTAAAGCTGTAGGATCTGCTTTTTTACAAGACAATGTTCCTTTTGCTGCCACTCCAAAGCCTAATGGTAAATCTGACATATTGTAGATAACAACACCCTAAAAATATATAAAATGTTAATTATATAAATGAAGAGAACTTCATTAGAAGACATTTAAAGAAATTAACTTTTAAAAATTAAATTTACATGTTTTTCTTCAATTCCTTCGCTCATTCTACCAACACCAGATTTTACAATATTATTTCCATACAAAAATTGTTGTTCAGCCTGTGGTTTTAACCAAATTTTTGCTAAAGCATAAGGTGCCAAATAATCTAATGCAGTTATATGTAGAAAAAATGATCCTCCTTTTGTGAATTTACCCAAACAAGTTCCAAAAGATCCCAATTGTTTACGGCTAATACAAGCTGCTTGACGCATTAATTTTTCACTGAATTTAAAAAACTATCATTCTTATTTTAAAAATATTTTGCAATTTTCTCTCCTATCATGTCCTAATCGAAAATCAAAAACTCCAAATCAAAATAAACCTGCAATAATAAACTCTATCTTTATGAAGTCGAAAAACATATTCTCCATCTTCTCTTTCCAATAAAAGTTTAATATTGTCACCAATGTAATTTGAAAGTTTTTTGAAAAATTTTTCAGTTTCTTCATCTGTTAAAGGACGCATTTTTGAATATTTAAATATTTTTTTCTAAAAAAAGATAATATAAATATTATTAAAAAAAAGTAAAAAAAATAAAAATCTTTTATTAAGAAAAATTAAATCGTCAAATTGAAAGACTTTATTATTATTCAACACAAAAAAATGTTTTATCCAAAATAAAGTGAACAGAAGGCCATAGAAAATAATAGGACTCAAACAGAATGGAAATTGTTTGTCAAAAGAAAGGAAAGAAAAACGCGCACCACTAAACTATGGAGCTAAATGATTAGATTTATAATTTTGAATATGTAGAAAAGATTTGTTCAAAAATACATAAAGAAAAAATATTTCAATTGATTTCTCTTTGTCAAAAAACATATTAAATGAAACACGCCCGACTGGAAGCCTGCCGACTGGAGCAAGTAGTTCTAGTTTCCACTTAATCTCTAATTCTCTTTGATTAACATACTATTGCACGTTTAATCGGCCCGCGTCCAGTTGACCGGCGTTCAGCCGGGCTGTACCCAAATTAAGTGTATTAATTTAATGTCAAAATTAACAAAAACACAAACATACATACAAAAAATAAATAAAATAAATATAGGTATATAATATATAAAGAAAAATTAAACGTCTTTAAATTTGAAAAAATAATTATATTTAATAGCCATTGAACTCGTTGTCAGCTAGCAATAAATTAGTCTTAAATATTGATTAAGTAGTATTTTGACATTTTTTCAATGTCTTTTTGCTGTTGTTGTTCCCATTCTTTAGTATATAATTGATTTTCAATAATATATTCAACAACATTGTTAGGAGTGCAATAAAGAATTGAACTAATAAATATTTAAAAAAATATATCTAATTAAAAAATACCGGCCAGCATTAACTGCCATCCTCAATTTTGTACTGCTAATTTCATTTGGAAAAATATCTTCATTAATTATTGCCACATTATCCAAAAGGGAATGCAAAAAATTAAGGTCTGCTGATTTTAATGTTTCATTTGCTGTTGCACCACTTCTTTCAATAACAATAAGGCCATATTGAGTTATAATTTGTTTTAAATGGTCAATACTCCAAAGACGACCATCTGAACTTGTTGGCTCTTTACGAGTAAAGGAATCGACAAGATCAGCACCACATAAAAGAATTAAACGAAGTCTTTGAATGTTTGAATAACTTTAAAAAAATCTCTTTTTTTTAATCTCAAAAGTCAAAACCTTTTTTATTTAAAAAACTAATATTAAAAAAAACCTTTTTTTCATCTGTATATTATGATATTTAAGAAGATCGATAGTTCTTGTCCAATCTTCTCTCTGACATTCCCAACCGTCAGCGTGAATCCACTCACTAGAACTTGTAGCTAATTCTAACATACGTAAACGATGTTTTGCTGGTGCTAAGGAAGGCTTTTTTGACTTGAAATGATCAGAAACAGGACTAATAATGCCATCCAAAACATTGCATTTACATTCCTTTTTATAAAATATTGTCATTAAACCAGTTATTTTAAAAAACAAAAGCTAAAAATTAACTAGGTATTAATTGTAAGTCAGAAAAATTTCTAGTCTTTTTAAAATAAAATTTAAACCTGACGAAGAAAGTCTCGTGCTCTTTCAAACATTCGAAGATGTAAATATGTTGGAGGGTTAAATGAACCACAAAGAATCAAAACAACATTGGAACCTGCCAATACCCGAGCATTCATTCTTATATTTTTATTAAAATATAAAAATAATTATTTAAACAACAAATTAAAAAGTAAAGAAAAGAAAAACATTTACAAAAAAATTAAAATTTTTAAGACTATTTTATGCAAAAATAATTGTTAAAATATGCATAGAAAGACAAAAAAAATGAAAGAAATTGTAAATAAGTGTAAATAATTTAAAAAATTCAAACTTATAAAATAAAATATTCTAATTTCAGAGTAAAAATTTCTTCACAATTTAATATCTTCAATTGAAGCAATTAATTCATTATCATTAATTGCTTGCCGTGCTAAAGACATTTCCACCTTTTTATTAAAAATAATTAAAATAAAAAAGTTATGTAATATTTACCATAAAGCAAACTCTCTTTTGGCAATTTCTCCCATTAATTGATTTACTCATTGAAATCATCGCTTGAGATTCGAGTACTTCATAAGCACTATCCAATTCATCGGTAGCCAAAGGTTGAAGCATTAACTTTTCACAAACAAGTAAATAGGCTTGAAATAATCGATCGCGAGTTACACTTAAAGAATCGACTGGAACACTCTGTTTTGCGAATATTTTAAAATTATTTAGTTGATTTTAAAATAAAATATATTTTTAATAATATATAAAGCACATTTTATAAAATAACCTGAACAGATTTTCCATTTGGTGTAGATAAAAATCGTTTTGGTGTCTGATTTAGACGATTTGGTGTTGCAAATTCTGATCGAATTGGTGTACGTGGAGGTGTATGAAAAGGCGAAGCATTTTGCCTTTCAAGGACTTTTTCGTTGTTGGAAGAGATTAAACGCATTAAAGTAGCTAATAAAATACGTGGATGTTGCGGAAGTTTAGCACGTTGGCAAGGCGAAGCCATTGTCTTAAAAATTATTTTAAAAATTTATATAATTCAAACTTTGTATATGACCACCCAAAACAAAATTTAAGAAATTTAATTATTAAACCTTATTTATTGCATTCAAAACTTCACGACACGCATTTTTCTTTGGTGTTACTTCTCCTTTATTAAATGATGTTGGAAGACCACGTTTCAAAAGAGGAATATTTTCCTTATTTTCTTCCTTGATTGGTGTTTTTAATGAATTTTTACGTTGAATTTTCAAAATATTTTTATCCAAATCAATATTATCCTTAACTTTATCATTAGTTGAAATATTTGAACTGTCCAACTCATCACTATAATATAAATGTTTAAAAAAATAAATAAAATATAACTCTATATTAGCTATCATTTGTGAAGCAATATCCAAAGCTCTACGAACATCACCAGTCATTGAAGCCACTTTTCTTGCGCATAATTCTATTGCTTTTGGATCAATGTTTGATTTTTTCCCAAATTCATTAAGATAAGAAGTTAAAATAGCAATTAACATTTCACTTGTATAAGCAGGAAAAACAATTGTTTTTGGTGATTCGGTAAATTTTATTTTGTTAAGTTGACGTTCAGTAAGATCCAAAGAGTTTGAAATGCCTTACAATTAAATTATTAAAAAATAATAAAAAATATTAAAAATGATAAAAGTACCGATAACTATAACACGACCAGGAAATTTATTAGGCCAATTAAAAGCATTGTAGATTATTTCATCTTTGCGAGAAACTAAATTGTCAACTTCGTCCAACAAAATTAAACTATAAAATAATTATTTAAATTATATTAAAAAAATCAAACATAGGAATTCTGCATTTGGACATTTTATCTTCTAATGCCTGGAGAATATTCTTTCCAGATGGAATTTTTGTTCGAGTTTCTAATTTGAGCAAAATATGTTGGGCTAGTGAAGTAGTCGTAGATGAGGCAAAACAATCGATTGAAACAAATTGGAACTGTAAAAAAGAATTTATTGTAATGTTTTAAAGAAGTAGCAAATAAACCTCTCTGCGACGTTCCTTTTTACCTTCTTTCCACTGCAATTGATTAACTACCTCTTTAACTGTTGCTGTTTTCCCTGTACCTGGTGGACCACTAATGTAAACACAAAGTGAAGATTTAGTTTTTATTGCATTTGAAATTAAAGATTCGATTAATGCAAATTCCTTTTCCCGGCCAATCAACATAGTTTAGAAATAGTTGTTAATAAATTAGTATTTGCTGATAAAAAATGTTAGAAATTTGTAGACAGACAATAAATTTAGTGTTTATTAAAAAAAAATGAAAAGATAATATGTATAAATAAATAGCAAAAATAAATTGAAGTAAAAATTTAAATAGTCTTTTTTATCAAATTTTATTACCGCACGTGTGGCAAAAAAAAATAAATTACATAAATTGCTGCCAAATGTCTTTTAATTTTCAACCATTATAAGGCAAAAGAAAAGGTAAAAGTTTAAAAAGTTACTCAATTAAAAGAAAATACAAAAGAATAAAATAATATATTAGACATTCTGGCAGTATTATGTAAAAAAAATAAATTAAATTTTTTAAAAATCAAAAATTTTAATAATTAAAGTCATCGCCAAAGTTCGAATTTTCTTGCAATTCTGGTAGATCCTTTATTGCGTTTTGATAAATATTCTTTAATTTATCCATTTGGACAGGTTTTACATCATAAATAGAACATTTGAGATTCTCTTGGTCCTAAAAATTAAAAATTTTCTTTATTCATATAAAAAATTAATTTATAAAAATCAATTTTAAGAAAACTTAAATTGTAAATTTCGTATTTGGCACGAATGCGGAACATAAAATCATGAAAGCGTATCTTGTTGAAGACAGCATCAAAACGATAATGCTAAAAGTTTTATTACTTGATGAAAAAATTAAAAAAAAAGTATTACATCATCTCTTTGTAATTGAGCCAGTTGATCAGCACTTGTTTCAAGCAAAGCTATAAAAGATTAGCAATAAATAATTTAAGATTATATATAGAATACTCTTTTTTAGTTAACAATTAATGGTAAATGTCCAGTTGACTCCCTACCTGTCCGCAAAGAGAATTTGCTCTTTTCTTTTCTTCTCTTGCATTTTTGGCGTTAAGAGAAGTGCACACTTATTTTTCCTCTACACTGTAATATGCCTTTTTGGCACTTTGAAAGAAAGGGTTAAAATAATTAAAAATAATTAATAATAAAGTGAAAAAATGTTTATTTTATAAATGATCAAAGATATAATCAAAGAACATAAATTTGGGAAAACATTCTCAAATATATTTCTAGAAGATCAGCTGGATAACAACCTTTTATGGAATTATAATGAAAGGATAAAAACCAGTAAAAGGACAAATATTTAGGTAATTCAGTTTCTGTAATAGGTCTCATCTGACGGACAATTCTGAAGCTAAATCACTATTATTAATTAATTTTAATTAATTATTTTATCCCTTTATTTCCAAGTGTCAAAAGGCATAATATAGCTGAGAAGGAAAAATAAGTGTGCACTTCTCTTAACGCCAAAAATGCAAGAGAAGCAAAGAAAATAGCAAATTCTCTTTGCAGACAGGTAGGGAGTCAACTGGACATTTACCACAATTAATTTACTTATTTTTAAGCATAAAATAATTTTAAAAAACAAACATGTAGCCAATTCATCAAACATTGTCATCCACATGGTACCAGTGCAATCAGTAACTTCAATTTGAAGCATAACAATATTTAAGTAATTATCAAATGTTTGATTGCATTTTTCACATCGGTACTGATTTCCTTCCATTTGCAACTTTTTTTTGCAGCCTTTAACTGGGCAAGCCTTTAAAAAATATTAAAAATTTTAATAAAATAAAAAAAACTTGATAAATTGATTGTTCAGCCCTTACAGCATTCACCATTCCTTTAATATAAAAATATTGACCCTTATCATTATCACGGTCAATTCCACATTGTAAAAGTGGACCAATAAAACGTAGATCACGTTCTGAAATTTTTTGAGAATCAATACAAAAAATTCTAATTTTTACCAATAACAGTAGCAAAGTCAGATTTGGTAGAAAGAGATTTAATTTCTTGTATAGGCTTTTGATCGCGATACCATTGATAAAGTTGTCGAGTATAATCTCCTTCTGGGTTTTCAATTACTTGAGTACTCGCAATATTTGATAAAGAAAAGCCACCTAACAATAAGCAGCAAAATTTTAAAAGTAAAAAATATTAAATTTAGAAAGAGATTCTTATCTCAGAGTAAATAAAAAAGATGTTTTGAGAGAAATAATTTAAAAATACCATTAAATTCTTTTACAGCGACGCTTTTAATTCCAATAACTTTGCCAGGTAAATATTCAAAATTTTTTGCCACTTCATTCCAAAGAGTAAGGCAAATTTCTGATCCAGACTTGTCAACCAAAAAAACATCACGTTTGTCTAAAAGTTGCTGATCTTTTCGACTCATTACCTTAAAACAAAATATTATTACTCATGAAAAAAAACCTGAACAAGTTCATTTACACGATCAATAACTACTTGTACATCAATACACTCATTAACGTGTTGAGGAATGTTAACCAAATGTACAGGTCGTAAGCGTACTTTTGGAGGATCGAATTTATCGTTACAATAAATTATCTAAAAATAATTTTTCAAATCGTTATATTTAAAAACCTCTGAATCGCGATCAAGAACAATTTCATAGTCATGGCCAGTGTTGTTGTATTGTTTATTTGCTGCTCTAACAGAACCGGCTCGAGAACCGCCGCTAATATAATAAGTCTTCAAAGACAAATTTTAAATGAAAAGTTATTAAAAAAATATATAAACCTGTCCATTTTCTAGCATTGTAAAATATTTATCGGCAACTTCAGAAAACGCAGAAATTCGAATCGAAGTTGAGCTTTGATCCGTTAGAACAAATGAAAAAACACGAAATTTTCCTTTTGCATTTGTAAACTCTTTTATCTGAGGGTCCTTTAAACTAACAATTCCACAAATTCGCCATCTAAAAAATTCCTTAATTAAAAAATAATTAAATCATACTTATTGCAATAGGGAGTAATATAGCCAATAGGCACAATCCCTGGCATTGAAGTTGCATTTTGTTGACGTTTTGTCAGTGGTTGACGTTCTGGAGAAGAAGTACGTCCTCTTTTTGCTGAAGAAGTGCCCCAAGAATTTTCTGGCTCTGTTTTTGTTGGCGTATTTTGTAAAAATTCTGATTGATTCTAAAGTTGACGTAAAAAATATGAGAAAATAGAGCTAATTTGATGAATTATAAAAACAAAAAACAGTAAAATTATTAAAACCTGTATTTGCATGTAAGTCCGATATTCCTCAGGATTACCAGAATGTGCCTGTGGATTACCAATTACAGGAAATTCCAATGAGATCAGATTGTAGTCAAGCATGTTGAGAACAGAACGTCCTCTAGAAATTCAGAAAAAAAATTTTTTTACCTAAAAAAATTTTACGATGCAGAAGCTCGTTTCCATTTTGTTACTTGAATAATTCCATTATTTGAAGAAAGTTGATCGGCTTTGAACCTTGAAGAAACAAGATCTGTAACAACACAACCAGCATATGTAAAAATCCCATCAGAAAGTCTAGCTCTAAGTTGGTTCGTCCCATGGATAGGACGAGTTTCCAAAATCTGGAGAATTGGTTGAAAGCCAGCAAGCAATTTATCATCAGAAAAATACTGAAAAATTTTAGTAAAAATATTTTTTAATAAAAAAAACCTGGAAGAAACAATGAGATAATTTTGGTTGTGATGAATCCATTACAAATTGAAAGTTTTAATCAAAAATAATATAAAATTATATGTATGCCTATTAAAATATTTTTTAACGATTTGCAAAGAAAAAAAAAAAAAATATTTTTAAAAACGAATACATATAAATAAATGATCTCCTAATTTTCATGGATTTACTGATTCTTTACATTCTGTTCTTTCTATTTATAACCATTTTATCGGAAACAATAAATTGGCATTTAGTCCAAAACTAATTCATTTGGACAAAATGTTACTAAGTGTCAATAGACAAAATGGTCATAGACATGAATTAAAATGTATACTGTAATTTTACCCCATATGTTCATTAAGCCTAGATTTAAACTGAAGGTTCCTGTTCTTGCTCTTCCATCTTCAAACAAATAAAAAAACCTTTCTAAAATAATTAACCTAACCTGTTCGTTCTTGGCTTCCATACAGTTAAATTTTGTAAAGAAAATAAAAATTATATTTAAAAAACTTTGAAAATATCAAACTTTCACGTATTCCCCTTCCTATAAAATTCTTTTGTATTTAATTACTTATTAATTTTTGTGGTGGTTCAGTATTTGGCTGTTAAAAATAAAACTAATAACATATAATCTTATCCTTGAGAAAAAAGATTTGCAGAATTAATTTTGTCTGATCATTCCCTGTTTAATTTTATTTTATTAAACTTTTTTCTTTTAAATTGTTTCAGACTCAATAATAAAATTTGGATAAGAGCCATTATTTTTTTACCAAAAAACTAAACATGCAATGCACCTATATATTTTTAATATCATTCACATTTTCTTCCAGCAACTTAAAAGTCATTTTTTCGTCTTTTATACTATTCTTCTTTTTCCTTGTCATCCTTCCTATTTTTCTATATTTTTACCATCATCTGCTCATATTCTTTATTTTTTGTCTTATTCTTTTTTTAAAGAGTTTTCGGTGGTGGACGTTGAAATGTCGATTTTATGATGAAGAAAAAATTAAAGGGGAAAATGAAGGGGCAGTATAGTGCTGAAAAATGTGTTCTCTCCGGCGGGCCAGCCGCCAACAACTAAACAGCGGTGATGGGTGATAGAAGAAAAAGCTAGTGCAATGGTTCCTTTCAGGCTGGCGCTGGATCCTAGTTTTTCACATAATATACGCAGTATTGTCGTTTTTCCTTACTCTATCCCAATTTATATATTTCCTTTTGGCAGCCGCATACTCTTCTTTTATTCACTTTTTTCTTCAATGTCACAGCCAAATTACCTACATAAATATAGCGGCAACTTATTAATTTTTTAAATGCGCGAGTTTTATACCTGGATTATTTAAAGAATATATCCTTCTTAAAATTAAATTGAAAAGTTAATAAATGACCTTTATAAGGAATAATTAAATTAAAAAAAAAACAAATAGATCAATTGTTAGTCAAAAACTTTTTTTTTAATTTTTGATATCCAAATTTAATTTCAAAAATTTATTTTCCAACTCTTGAATTTTACAAAAAATACAATTTATTTTGAGAATGAAGAAAGAAAAATATTAATTTTGCCATAATTCGAAAGTCACTTATATTGCCAATAAAAATAAGGCAATTTGTCAATAACTGGATTAAAAGAATTCTAGTAAAATAAAAACAATTTAGGTATTCTTTTGGCAAAATTTCCCTTTATTTATTTTTGTTTTTGTTTGTATTTTATTTACAAATTACCCAATAACCTAAATATTGACAAATTAAATAGAGAACGATACCGCTCCAACAATCCATCATTTTTTTGATTTTCGTAGTACGAGACTTTGCGAGATTAGTCCCGCAAATATAATAAGGCCTCTAAAAATAACAATTAATTCCAACTCTTCCTCATGCAAAAGTAAATGGCTGCTACCACCTTATAACTTTTCTTTGTATTTTTCTCTAACTATCTTTCTCTCGTTTTTATTTCTCTTTTATTTTTACCTTTTGTATACTTTTACGCTGCTTTAAGTAAATTTAAAATTATTATTTTTTGTAACATTTTTAATTGAAAACGAAAATAGAAAAACAACAAAAATAAATTCCTTACACTTTTATTTTTTTAAAATTTATTTCTATTTTTTCAGATGAAAACAAGAAAATATAAAACGGCAAAATTAAATTATTTTTGGTCTTAAACTTTTTAAAAAATCAAAATTTCGCGTCTGAACTCCTTTGTTAAAAATTCTTTAATTTGTCAAAGTAAAACTACAAATATTTCTAAAAATAAAATGGCATCTTTACAAATCGAAGTAAGAAAACCTGAATATTGTTCTAGTCCCTATGAAATGCGTAGAAGACAATCATCTGGATTAGTTAACACAAATGAACCAACAATTTCACTTGAAAGGCGTAAAAAATCTAATGGTAAATTTAAAGAATTTTAATTTTTGGTTTTGAATAATCAATTAAATATTTTCGTTTTTTGATTTTTTTATTGCAAATAATATTTGCTTTATTATTTTTTTAATATTGAAGGGAGAAATTTCTAATTTTTTGAAAAATTAAGTATTTTTGAAGTTTTTTTTAATTTTTTAATGAAAGAACGTAAAAATGATTAAGTATTTAATTTCTTGTTTTTTTTTCTTGTCGCCATCACTTATTTTAATAAAAAATTTATTAATTTGAGGGAGAAATAACATCACATCTAATAATAATAAAAAATCTACGCCTTCAACTTCATTCACAGCAAATACACGAAGATCTAATTTCCAACAAAGGTTAAGAAGATCTACAGGAGATAATGTTGAAGAAAGTATTGTTGATTTAGATGTGTTGAATAATAATAATGAGATTAGGTTTTTTTATTTTTGTAATAATTAATTTTATTAAAATTCAGTGCCAATAATGAGTCATTTGAGGGAACAAGCAATAATGCTAATTCTTCTATTTGCATAAATAATAATCAAAATGACAACAATAACTCTTTAATTACCTCTGTTCTTACAGAAATTAAACAAACTTATGTTGATTCTGACTCTGATAATTATGTTACATTTACTCCAATAATTGATAATCAATCGTATAATATTTATTTTTAATTTATAAATATTTTGGAACTATAATACCTCCATAGATATTTAAGGAATTTAAATGTAAATTTTTCTGCACTTTATTTTTTGTTATTTTTATTAAGTCTTAATTTTTTTAAATTTTAAGTATTGCATTGCTTCAAAGTTTGCCTCCTCCAACTGACGAAATGCGTTATAGAATTCCAGCACTTCCATTAAAGACAAGATCAACACCTCTTTATTCGCTTGTTTTGGATTTGGATGAAACTTTGGTTCATTGCAGTATTGAAGAATTACCTGATGCTGCTATGACTTTTGAAGTTGAATTTCAGGATCAAGTTTTTCAGGTTAATTTAAATTATTTTTTATATAAACCCAGTTTATTTGTGTTTAAAAATTTTCTAAAATATTTTTGTTGTTTTTAGGTATTTGTTAGAGTTCGTCCTTATCTTCACGAATTTCTTGAACGTTTATCAAATCATTTTGAAATTGTTCTCTTTACTGCGAGTAAACGTGTTTATGCAGAGAAACTTTTGGTTAATTTAAATTTATTTTTGAATTATTTATTATTAAATTCTTTAGAATTTACTTGATCCCGGAAAACGTTTCATTCGTCACCGTCTTTATCGTGAACATTGTGTATTTGTTGCCGGCAATTATATTAAAGATTTGAGCATTCTTGGCAGAGATCTTTCTCGAACAATAATTATTGACAATTGCCTTCAATCATTTGCCTATCAAATTGATAATGGAATTCCAATTGAGAGTTGGTTTGTTGAAAGGAATGATACTGAATTATTGAAGTTAATACCATTTTTGGAGTCATTAAGCAGAGAGGTTTTGAATTTTATTTTTTTAAATTAAAGATTTTTGAGTTTTTTTTATATTAGTCAAATATTTGAGAGAATTTCTTTAATAATTAAATTAAAAAATTTAATTAATTAGATTAAAAATTTATTTATATTTTTTTTAAATCAGGGCCAAGATGTTCGTCCACGAATACGTGAACGTTATCGAATTCATGATTTATTAAATAATAGTAGCAATTGGAATAGTAGTAATTATAGTAGTAGTAGTAGTGATAATAATAATTCTTCTCTTCTTGTTGATGATAATAATTGTAATAATTCTCAACAATTTGTTCAATACAATAATAATGAAGATATTGGGAGAGAAGGTAATGGTGAAATTTATTCTTCTTCTTCTTTAAATAATAATAATAATATTGAATATATGGAAAAATAAGAAAATATATAGGTATATTATTTTAAATGAGAAATTTTATTTTACAATTTTATTGGTACTTTAGAGTAATTTTTTATGTCAAAATATTGTTATTTTTTAAATAATTTTACTTGGACAAAAGAAAATTTATTTTTTACGGAAAATTTTATTTTTTAAAAATATTTTGACATTTTATTTACTTAATTTATCTTTCTCTATATTTACACATTATTCCCGCAATAATTTTATTTAAACTTTGTGTATTACATTGATTTTTTGATATTCTTTTTTAATTAAATTTTAATTTTTTAAAATTATATTTTTAATTTTAAAAATCAATGAAATACAAATATTACCTATTCTGCATTTTTTTAAATTTTATTATTTCTTCACTACACAATAATCTCGAAATTTATTGATTTTGTAAAAGTTCTCCCTTCAATTAGCGCATTTTAGCTTAAATAATTATCCAGTCACAATATTATAACAAAAATATATTATAAATTGTTTTATTTTCTCTTAAATTTAATTTTGAGTTTAAATTTTTTTTTTAATATTTTTTTATTAATTGAAACAAAAATGTTTATTTTTAAATTTTTTTTAATTTAAACTCAAAAATTTCTTCCCTATTATTTTAAAAGTGAATTTTATCAACACTCGGTGCGATTTAAAAAGATATTTTTTTGTTTTCGATTCTTTAAAATAAACACACAAAAATTGATTTATATATATTTTACTTAAATTGTTTATTTTTTTTGCTTATTTTTTAAATTTTATTCTAAATCACCGCCTAAAAACACCACAAAAAACTTAACAAAATATACAATTATATATATTCTTTTTTTTTTAATAAAATTCAACATATATATTAATATATTTTAATAATTTTTAGAAAAATAAAAATATTTTAATTTGAATTTTCTTTTATTTTTTAAATTAATGGACATTATTTAATCAATTAGGTATTTTTTAATTAATTAATATTTTATTTTTCTAAAATAATTTTTTATTCATTTTAATTTCTATTAATTCTTTTTTTAAACGAATATTTTCTTCTTTTAATCTATTACGTTCATTTCGAACAGAAAACCATTTTTGACGCCATCCCTCTGCAGAAAGAAGCCACCAACGCATTGTATTTTCCATATGTGCAGCTCTTTGGCGAATCTATTTAAATTAATTAATTTAAAAAATTAATTAATTTAAAAAATTATTTTTTTTTAAATTATTAAATTTTAAGTAATTAATAGACAATTTTGAATTAAAAAATTATTTTTTTTAAATAATAAAAAAGGGAAAATTCTTAAATAAAAAGACTCAAAGGACATTCACACATTCTAATAAAAAATAAATAAATTTATCTTCACTAACTTCATTTATTTCCTGTACACGAAATTTTCTTAAAGCTGTCCATTCAATATTATTATTTTGTGGAATAATACTAATTGCTCTAACAAATGAAGATAATAATTGTTGGTCATCTTCTTCTAATAATATTTTATTATTATTTTGATGACATCTTTCAATACCTCCAACTATTGCTATAGGTTTTTCTACTTGATTTTCTTCTGTCTAAATTTATTTTAAATAATTAAAAATATTTTTTTATTTAAAATTCATTTTTTTTGTTTACATTTTCTTTTTGAACAATAAAATTTGTTTCAAGTTCACAATTAATTAATTGTTCACTCAATTGGCGATTTAAGCTTAAATGGCTGTTCTCATCGAATAATTGTTGATTCTATAAATATTTAAATTAAAAAATATTTATAATTTGTTCAACTTACAATAGAAGTCTTAATATTTGAATTATGTAACATTTATTTAAATTAAAATTAAAAAAAATTTTAATTAAAAATAAGAAGAAAAGTTAATTAAATTTATAGTTTGGTCTTCCAACAAAAAGAATTACAAATGCTAGTAATAATAATACTCGAGGAAGTAAAATGTTGTTATATTAAAAGACAACAACTGACAACATTTCTAAATATTTCGATCAATTTGGAAATTTTTCATATAAAAATGGTTTAGTTATTTAAAAGAATGAAGAATTGAGGATAAATCAGTCATAGGGACTAGAGATAGGAATTTTGAAAAATCCTTGACCTGGATTCTGGATTTTATTTATTGACCTGGACCAGACTCTGGACCTGGAGTCAAGGAAAAATCCAGAAAAAATCCAGAATTCCTAAAAAATGCCTGGATCTGGACTCTGGATCCAGGAAAAATCCAGGTCTGGATCCAGATCCAGTCCTATCTCTAATAGGGACTAATTCTAAATAAAAAAAGATGAAATAATTTCACAATTCTCATAAAATATTTTAACAAATTAAATAAAAGTTTCACGTTCTAAATAATTATTAAAACAATTTTTATCTACCAAAATTATTATCAAACAAAATAAACAAAAAAATCAATGTTGACAATAATATTATAATTTTGGGATTTTTATTTATGACAGAAATATGATAAATGGCAAAATTAAAATCAAGGAAAACGACCAAGTTTCCTTCACTTCTAATTAATAAAACAAAAAAAGAAAGGATAACAATTTTGCTTGAGAGTTCTTGAAATCAAAAATATTCAATTTTTATGTTCTGGGATGTGATCGGCTGTTGTTTTGTACTTTTCCGTTATATTCCCAAAAATAAGCAAGTTTTTATCAAATAATAATATTTTTTCTCAATGGGATTTAAATATATGTATGATTTTTTGGTAATACATATATGTAGTATAAGGTAATGGAACTTTAAAAAATTGTTCTCTAAAATCCCTGATGAAACAACAAAGTTTCTTCAAAATTGTGAAATTCTACTTGGGGAAAAAGTTCTTTATGGTAAGAAAACGTGCCTATGTCTCCAAAATAGTAAAAAAGCATAAAAATTTGCGAACATTAGGGAGAATAACGGAAAAGTACCTGTTGTTTATTTAAAAGGAATAATTAGACAAAAAATTAACATTTAAAAAATCAATTGCTTCCTTATTCCGGCTTACGCTGATGACCACGACGATGCTTTGTATTCCCAATATCCTTAAGCGGAAGTTCGATTTTACGTTTGATTGGCACAGGTGTAAGCGTAGTTAATTGAGAAGAAGACGTAGATGCTTTTGATGAAGATTGTAATTGTTTTTGGACTAAAAATTTGAAAAAATGTCAGTTTTGCTGTAACAAAACAGAGTTAAAAAAGGAAAAATTCAAAATTTTTTCATTCACAGCGCTAAAATGGTACTTTTTCGAAAAATAAAAAAATACTTTCAAAAATGATATCATCTTTTGAATTCTTAATAAATATAAAATCCCCTAATTAAAAGAATAATATAAAATATCGTCAAAGACAGGTCTTGAATATTTTTCTTCAATTATAAAAATTTAAAACATACAAGTATTGAAAATTAAATTTTTCAAAGCCGGAGATAAGTTTTGTTTGTTGTTTGGCACAGCAATTGTTTTTGGAGGTAATGGAGATGGAGAAGAAAAAGACTAAAAAAATTTTTAATTTAAAGATAAAAATTTAAATTAATTAAACCTTGCTTGACGAAATAAGATGAGCCATAATAATATGTTGATTTTGGATTATTTTATTAAGAGTCGTTTTAATTTCCTTGATATCATCCGAAGTAAAAGACATTTTTTAAAGTAGATAAAGTAGAGTAAATATTTAAAATTCTAGAAAAAGTAATTAATATTAGTGAATAAAAGAATAAAAATCGGGCAGAATTTTGCGCAATCACATTATACAGTTAAAATTATTCACAAAGTTGATCGGCTTTTATAAAAATATAAAACATTCATTTGAAAAAAAGTATAGTAAAATGCTTTAAGAAAAAGAAAAAAACAAAAATGGCAAAATGTCCAAATAATCCAGCGACTTTTTAAAAATTGAAGTGATGAAGCAGGACGATTAAGCACTGTCTAAGGGGTGGACAGTTGGGCGCCAAATACTAAACACATCGTTTCACTTTTATTTAAAATTAATTTTCTCAAAAAAATTTAAACAAATTTATTCAATAATTAAAAATTGGTACTATATTTATTTAAATTTTCTATAAAATATCATTATTATGTTGTAATATATGTTGTTGTCTTCTTATTAAATTTATTTGAGGGTCTAACATTAAATCATTTAATCCTTCTATTAAATATTTCTCTAAAATCCAATAACCAATTTGTACAAACATTGAACCACTATAACTCATTAAAAAAAGCATATAAAGTACAGTAAATAGAGGAGCAACCATTTATTGAAGAAAAAAGTTGTTAAATATGTAGAATATTTTAAATAATTTTTATAATTAAATATAGGACCTAAATATTAATTTTTTGTTAGAGTAAACGATAGAAAATTATTTTGTACAAAAAGGTGAAAGGTAAATGCATTATCTTGATTAGAAGTTGAAATAAAACGATCAGAAACCTTACATTTTATTTAAAAAAATCCAGAACGAGAAAATATAAATAAAATTATGTAGAAATGGAAAAAACTTCAAAGAAAATGCAAAGGAAAGAATTAAATATTGAATGCGCGCAACAAAACCTGTCATGCTTGCAATTTATTGATCAGCCTCTAATAACTTTTTCAGTCATCAAAATTCATTATTTGACTTAATAAAGCTTCATATTTAATACAAACTTTAAGCTTTAAAATTTTTGTTATTACCGTTAGAAAATTTAATTAAATATTATTAATATTTATTCAGATAAAAATTTAACAAAAAAGGGAAAAATATTTAAATAATTTAAAGAAATATACTACTAATAAACTATAAAATATTCTCTTTTATTTTATATTATTATTTGATGTTTAACGAATAAAAAGGATTTAAATTTAAATAAATAATATAGTTTTTTTTCTAACAATTTTTTAATATAAACCTTCCATTATTAAATGTCTTTTTGTGTCGAAGGTCCTTCACACCCAGTCGAAAAAGCGTCTTTATGTCCTTTGATAATAGCCTATAAAATTTTTCTAATTGTAAGAATATAGTAGTATGTGTGTACGTACTTAGCGGATTATTTTACAAAAATATTTAAAACAAAAATCATCCTTATGCACAATATTTATCACCAAAACCTCACCAATCATATCCTGCAGCAAAAGAGAAACTCCCTTATGAAAGATTCAAAGTTTTATAAAAAAAAGTTCACCAAAATCCGTAAAAAGCATGTACACACATAATATGTACAAATATTAAAAAATTACAAACTTGTGCTCCAATTATTAAAATCTGATCCTTCGAATAAAGTCCATCTGTTGGCAATGGAATAAGCTTAGTCAACTCTCCATAGCTAAATTCTTTTTCATAGGTAGGCGGTACTCCCTAAGAAACAATGATAGAAATATTCTAATTTTGCTTTCATCAAAAATTTATTTTTTTTTTAGAAAACAACCTAATTCTAATAAAATGATGAAAAACAAACAGGCATAAAGTCAGCAAGCTTCAACATTGAATTATCCTTTAAAGTGCTAAAATCTGGTGGAGTTAAAGCTCTGCGCACCGTTAATTTTTCCGATTCAGCAGCCCTTTTTATCTCAGCAGCCGCATGTCTAGCAACAGTTGCTGCACGCTTCTGTGCTAATTTTGATTCTGTCACCGCTTGAATCAAAAACTCAGGGCGCATACGAACACTTCTGAAAAGGAATTAATTTTATAATTGGGGGAAATATGAGGAGCCATTGAGTGATATTTCTGATAAATAAATTTACATAAATAATAAAAGAATCTTTTAAAATTAAAAAATGTTTTAATACCCATATGGAGGTAATGATGCTTTTGCCTCAGCCGCACGCTGTTCCTGTATAATTTTTGTTGCCGTAACAGATCGAATAAGGAGGTCAGGTTGTATTCGGTAGCTTTGTTGTTGTTTGTATAATGGCGGTGGCTTTTGAAAGTTGTTAAAATAGTGATAGCTATAAGCCATTTTTTGCCCTGTTTATTAAAGTTCCTTAAAAAGAATTTAAAAATTAATTGGTTTCGCCAACAAACAATATTTATTAAAATCAATTTTTCATTTATCGGAGTTAAAATAAAAATGTTATTTTTGAGATTCGACAAAATGAAATTAGATATAATAAAAAGTTTTCTTCTTTTTGATTAAATGTTATTAGATTAAATGACTTTTCCCATTATGACATATCATGCGTTTTTCCTTAATTCATCTTATTTAAGTGAGTTTCTCATTCTTTTCATTTTATTTTCTTGTTTTTTTTTTACGCGATGATTACAAATGTGATTTTTACAAGTAGTAAAAATCCTGACAAGCGGCGCTTTTTGAGACGTAAACGTGACAAATCTTTAGCAGGATTGCGAGAACATTTGACCAGTCATAGTGAAATTAGCCATTGGCTTGTTAGTTCATCTGTGCATTCTTTAGGTTTTTGATTTAATATTCTTTTAAAATCAAACTTATCTAAAGAAGTGTTTGGAAATGTGCGACTTGCAAACTTTTTCAAAGATGATTTTGATGGTCGAGGAGTTCTAAGGCGTTTTCAAATGTATAATAAAAGGGTGGCGGGAGACAAAGATCGCATACGAATGCATGGGAGATGTAAACTTTTTTCTTAACGTTTACTGTTTCATGGTCTCTTTATGCTATTTATTTTAAGTGATTTAAAAGAACTTGCAGGGTTTATTTTGGGCCGAAGGATACTTGAAACAGGAATAAGCTTTCTATTCTCTATAATTTGACATTTAGACTACAACAATATTTACCTTGGCAAACGAATTTTTGGACCGGCGCGCAAACAGGTATTTATGTACACGATTGTTGGTGGTATGGAGCGTCGATTTGAGATTGTTGACAATCAAGTCAATCATATCCACTTTACACATGAGCATTCAGACAAATTTCTTGAGAAGTGCAGGAACCAACGTTTATTTTTTCCTTTTAATTGATTTTTAATATTTTAATTATAGGCATCAAATGTAAAGACGATTCCCGAGTTGTTCTTCGCTATCCGGAAGGGTCTTCAGATTCATTTATTCATGCTAATCACGTCAAATCGCCTTTGCTTTTTAATGACTTTATTATTACACAGTCGCCTATGGACAATACCATTGGAGATTTCTGGCGGGTATTGATTAAATTTGTTTTGTCTTTTAAATATATTTGTAGATGATATGGCAGGAACATGTTTGCTTCATTTTTATGCTCATCAACCAAGATAACACCCGATGTTCCAAATATTGGCCTGAGACGTGCGTCAATTGAGATGATTAATTATCTTTTTAATTTAGTGTTTCTTCTAAACCGTTCCAGATGCATGGGCTCGTAATTTGGAACGAAGGTCTTGAAGAGGCGCGGGACCCTTTTTTTAAAGTTACAAAGCTGAGAATTGTTGGGCCTAATAATGAAGAGGTAATTTGTACTTTACAATATTTATTGAAACGTTTCTGTTCTATTTATTTAAGCTTCGTGTTGAGCACTGGCAGGGCGACTTAATTAACTCACAGGATCTAGATTCTCCTCTACGTTTACTTCGGTTGGCCAGATCTTGCACGACTCCTACTGTAATACACGATCATTTGGGTGTCAGTCGAGCATCTTGCTTTGTAGCAATCGAACTCACCATATGCCAACTCCTTCGGGGACCTTTGCATAAGGTTTTTTAACCTTTGCTTTAAATATAAAGTTATTTTCTTTTAGTATACTGTTCAGCGGTCAGTTCATTATTTGCGCTTCTACCGTCCTTTTTCTGTGGAGACCCCAATGCAATACATTGTATTGTTTTTATATTAACTTATTGTCAGCAGGATGCTAAAAGTTCTTTTGATCGTTTTATATTTTTCAGTTTATTCATCGTGTTGTTCAGCACTTCTTACGCCCTTTTGTTGGAACTCCAGATGGTTTTGACCAAGATTATGTACGCTGGATTGACGAACGCTCTCAGCGTCTATTTGTAGATAATACATGCTCAGAAGTTTGTCAGAATTTATGCTGTTCTAATTTTTTTTATTAAAGATCCCTGCTTTTCATCTTCTTTCACCAAAAGTTGATCCTGACTTGTTGCCTTTGGTACGACACCGTGAACGTCCTGAGCTGAGGCGCGAATTGCATGCTCATGTTGGGGAACTTCCTTTACCAATGGAGATGGGATTGAATTCCTTAGCAAACGTTCAACTTCCTAAACGTTATCCTCGTGGCAAACATTATGACTGAATTATATGAATTAATTGACTTCGGATGAACTTTTATAGGATATATTTAATTTTTGACTAATTTTTTATACTTCTACAATAAATATCCTTAAAACATTATATAATTTACATTTTTCTGTCTATTAACGACAGTTTTGTATTTTTTCTTTTTTCATTTTGTAATATTATTGTTAATTTAGTTAAAGTCTTATTGTTAGATATTCATCTGTAAAATAATTTTTATTTTTCAGTGCTTTCAATTTCTTCAAATTATATTGACATTAAACGATGACAGTTGAAACTGATCTGGTTAAGCGAATGGGCGAAGTTGATTTGGAAAAGCGAGTGGAGGAGGTTACGGAAAAAATTGAGAAAAAACTATCTACCGACTCTATGAATGTTGAAAGTTTGGACAAGCGTGTGCGTCATTTGCGTGGTCCAATTGTTCTTGGACGAGCTCAGCATGGAGTTGTTAAATGGTTTAGTGTCGCCAAAGGTTTGTTTCATTTTTGACTTTTTTATAAAATAGTTGGGTAAATTTGTTTTCATATAATTATTTACAATCCTTTAAGGGTATGGTTTTATTCGTGTTGATGGTTCGGAAAAGGATTGTTTTGTGCATGCCTCAGCCATTCTGCGTACTGTTAACGTGCCTCTTGCTTTGATTGAGAATCAACAGGTTTATAAAATCATTGTTTTAAATTTCTTTATGAATGAGTGATGTTTGTCTTATTATAGGTGGAATTTGACATTATTGATGGGATGAAAGGTCCAGAAGCTGTCTGTGTATCTGGCCCTGGTGGAGTTCGTGTTGGCAAGACTATTGGTTATATGTATAAAGGTACTTTCTTCCATACATATCCGCGTTTCCGCCAACCACATCCGCGCTATCCCTCTGGTCAACGTCGGAGTGATGAAAACAATGGCGAGAATAAGCAGCAGAATAACGCTGTGGTGAAGATATCAGAGAAGAATGGTAATCGTCAAACAACTGCTGTTGACAACAAGGGAGGAAAGGCTGTTGCTAATTCGGAAAAGACTGAAGGAAAAGCGGTTAAATTTTAATTTAGAATTTTATTTAATCTCTTAAACTTAAATTGGAACATCTACTATGGACTAAAGTTGTTAACAAAAAATGTTAGATTTTTAGTCGCAGTAGGAAGATATATTTATTAGTTAAGTATATTATTTGGACTTTTCTGTACATAATAGAACCCTGGCGATTATTTCAGAATTTTTAGTTCCAAGTTTTGACCCATTAAAAATTTCTTAACTATTTCGAATATTTTCAAATTTTGGTTTCAGGGTTTTAATTCTGGGGTGCCTAATAGAAAGAAATTTGCAAATGATGTTCTTAATTTTTCAACTAAAATGATAATTATAAACTAAATTATAGCGTTCCAACAAGAAACGTTTCCACCATCGTCGTTACTATCGTCCACCAGTTGCGGATAAATCAAAGAGTGTCACTAGCAATAAGAATGGAGAGGTAGAGGAAGAGAAAGAAGGCGAGACAAAGAAAAAAGATGATGAAGATCATACCAAATGAGAGTATTATTATATCAATGTTAAGACTGAAATTTGTTTAATTTATAAGAGAAATAAAATGATCCCGTTGATTTAATTATAAATTATTAGAAATAAAAGGTCACAAACATTTGATTTTATAATATTTGGAAGGGATTGAGTTAACGTATTGGTTAAGTTTAATCTTGAAGATTTTCAGACGCGGAATTAATATTATGATCTAATTTGTTCTGTAGAGAGTGATTCTATTTACGAATGAAAGTGATATGATATTTCGTCAGGCAATTCTTGTGCTGATAAAAAGAAAAAAACAACAAAGGAATAAAATATTTGAAAATTGGACAAAAGTAAAAATATTTATAAATTCTATTACTATATAAAAAATGTTTTTAAGCAATTATTTAATAATAATAATTAAATATACTAACAACATTAAAACAAATGGAAAATAAATTAATGATAAATATTTTTTGTTTGAAAAATTTTTGTTCATTTTGATTCAAACATTTTGTTCTTTTTTAATCCCAAGGTATGCCATTTTTAAAAAATTTTTAATAAAAAGTTTTTTAATAAATTATATGACTAAAAAAATATGTGTATTTAATTTCCATTTAACCTAATTATAAGATTTCAGGGCCTTCCACATTTTTTTAATTTAACGAAACTTAATCTAGTTATTTAAATAAACTATATTAATCTAATTTTCAATGAATAATCTTGTAATCGTCAAAAAACAATTTTAAAAATAAATTTATAAAATAACAAGATTTTTATATTAAATTAATCCCTCTTCATTTCGAATATATTCACCCAAATCAGATTGATGCAATACAACTAAAGCTGTAGGATCTGCTTTTTTACAAGACAATGTTCCTTTTGCTGCCACTCCAAAGCCTAATGGTAAATCTGACATATTGTAGATAACAACACCCTAAAAATATATAAAATGTTAATTATATAAATGAAGAGAACTTCATTAGAAGACATTTAAAGAAATTATCTTTTAAAAATTAAATAAATTAAATTTACATGTTTTTCTTCAATTCCTTCACTCATTCTACCAACACCAGATTTTACAATATTATTTCCATACAAAAATTGTTGTTCAGCCTGTGGGGTAAATGTCCAGTTGGCTATCTACCTGTCCGTAAAGTGAATTTGCTCTTTTCTTTTCTTCTCTTGCATTTTTGGCGTTAGGAGAAGTGCACGCTTATTTTTCCTCTACACTGATGCCTTTTGGCACTTGTAAAAAAAGAAAATAATTAAAAATAATTAATAATAAGGTGAAAATATATTTATTTTAAAAGTAACTAAAGATTAATTCAAAGAACATAAATTTGGGACAACATTCTCAAATATATTTATAGAAGATAAGGTGGATAACAACCTTTATGAGATTATGAAGAGATAAAAACCAGTAAAAGGACAAATATTTAGGTAATTCAGTTTCTGTAATCTAATCTGACGGAAAATTCTGAATTTTAATCACTTTATTATTAATTAATTTTAATTATTTTATCCCTTTCTTTCCAAGTGCCAAAATGAATATTATAGCGGAGAAGGAAAAATAAGAGTGCACTTCTCCTAACGCCAGAAATGCAAGAGAATGAAAGAAAAGAGCGAATTCTCTTTGCGGACAGGTAGATAGCCAACTGGACATTTACCGCCTGTGGTTTTAACCAAATTTTTGCTAAAGCATAAGGTGCCAAATAATCTAATGCAGTTATATGTAGAAAAAATGATCCTCCTTTTGTGAATTTACCCAAACAAGTTCCAAAAGATCCCAGTTGTTTACGACTAATACAAGCTGCTTGACGCATTAATGTTTCACTAAATTTAAAAACTATTATTTTTATTTAAAAAATATTTTGCATGGAGATGAAGTAAATTATGATTATTGAAAAATAGAAAATAGAAAAAAATAAATAATGTAAAAAAATGAAGAAAAAATGTGAAAAAATGAAGAATAAGAGAAAAATATATAAAAATAAGATGAGATTCGAATAATAGTATTATGGAGATGAAGTAAATTATGATTATTGAAAAATAGAAAATAGAATAAAATAAATAATGATAAAAAAATGAAGAAAAAATGTGAAAAAATGAAGAATAAGAGAAAAATATATAAAAATAAGATGAGATTCGAATAATAGTATTATGGAGATGAAGTAAATTATGATTATTGAAAAATATAAGTAGAAAATAGAATAAAATAAATAATGATAAAAAAAATGAAGAAAAAATGTGAAAAAATGAAGAATAAGAGAAAAATAAATAAAAATAAGATGAGATTCGAATAATAGTATTATGGAGATGAAGTAAATTATGATTATTGAAAAATAGAAAATAGAATAAAATAAATAATGATAAAAAAAAATGAAGAAAAAATGTGAAAAAATGAAGAATAAGAGAAAAATATATAAAAATAAGATGAGATTCGAATAATAGTATTATGGAGATGAAGTAAATTATGATTATTGAAAAATATAAGTAGAAAATAGAATAAAATAAATAATGATAAAAAAATGAAGAAAAAATGTGAAAAAATGAAGAATAAGAGAAAAATATATAAAAATAAGATGAGATTCGAATAATAGTATTATGGAGATGAAGTAAATTATGATTATTGAAAAATATAAGTAGAAAATAGAATAAAATAAATAATGATAAAAAAAATGAAGAAAAAATGTGAAAAAATGAAGAATAAGAGAAAAATAAATAAAAATAAGATGAGATTCGAATAATAGTATTATGGAGATGAAGTAAATTATGATTATTGAAAAATAGAAAATAGAATAAAATAAATAATGATAAAAAAATGAAGAAAAAATGTGAAAAAATGAAGAATAAGAGAAAAATATATAAAAATAAGATGAGATTCGAATAATAGTATTATGGAGATGAAGTAAATTATGATTATTGAAAAATATAAGTAGAAAATAGAATAAAATAAATAATGATAAAAAAAAATGAAGAAAAAATGTGAAAAAATGAAGAATAAGAGAAAAATATATAAAAATAAGATGAGATTCGAATAATAGTATTATGGAGATGAAGTAAATTATGATTATTGAAAAATAGAAAATAGAATAAAATAAATAATGATAAAAAAATGAAGAAAAAATGTGAAAAAATGAAGAATAAGAGAAAAATATATAAAAATAAGATGAGATTCGAATAATAGTATTATGGAGATGAAGTAAATTATGATTATTGAAAAATATAAGTAGAAAATAGAATAAAATAAATAATGATAAAAAAAATGAAGAAAAAATGTGAAAAAATGAAGAATAAGAGAAAAATATATAAAAATAAGATGAGATTCGAATAATAGTATTATGGAGATGAAGTAAATTATGATTATTGAAAAATAGAAAATAGAATAAAATAAATAATGATAAAAAAATGAAGAAAAAATGTGAAAAAATGAAGAATAAGAGAAAAATATATAAAAATAAGATGAGATTCGAATAATAGTATTATGGAGATGAAGTAAATTATGATTATTGAAAAATATAAGTAGAAAATAGAATAAAATAAATAATGATAAAAAAAATGAAGAAAAAATGTGAAAAAATGAAGAATAAGAGAAAAATAAATAAAAATAACATGAGATTCGAATAATAGTATTATGGAGATGAAGTAAATTATGATTATTGAAAAATAGAAAATAGAATAAAATAAATAATGATAAAAAAAATGAAGAAAAAATGTGAAAAAATGAAGAATAAGAGAAAAATAAATAAAAATAAGATGAGATTCGAATAATAGTATTATGGAGATGAAGTAAATTATGATTATTGAAAAATAGAAAATAGAATAAAATAAATAATGATAAAAAAAATGAAGAAAAAATGTGAAAAAATGAAGAATAAGAGAAAAATATATAAAAATAAGATGAGATTCGAATAATAGTATTATGGAGATGAAGTAAATTATGATTATTGAAAAATATAAGTAGAAAATAGAATAAAATAAATAATGATAAAAAAATGAAGAAAAAATGTGAAAAAATGAAGAATAAGAGAAAAATATATAAAAATAAGATGAGATTCGAATAATAGTATTATGGAGATGAAGTAAATTATGATTATTGAAAAATAGAAAATAGAATAAAATAAATAATGATAAAAAAAATGAAGAAAAAATGTGAAAAAATGAAGAATAAGAGAAAAATATATAAAAATAAGATGAGATTCGAATAATAGTATTATGGAGATGAAGTAAATTATGATTATTGAAAAATATAAGTAGAAAATAGAATAAAATAAATAATGATAAAAAAATGAAGAAAAAATGTGAAAAAATGAAGAATAAGAGAAAAATATATAAAAATAAGATGAGATTCGAATAATAGTATTATGGAGATGAAGTAAATTATGATTATTGAAAAATAGAAAATAGAATAAAATAAATAATGATAAAAAAAATGAAGAAAAAATGTGAAAAAATGAAGAATAAGAGAAAAATAAATAAAAATAAGATGAGATTCGAATAATAGTATTATGGAGATGAAGTAAATTATGATTATTGAAAAATAGAAAATAGAATAAAATAAATAATGATAAAAAAAATGAAGAAAAAATGTGAAAAAATGAAGAATAAGAGAAAAATATATAAAAATAAGATGAGATTCGAATAATAGTATTATGGAGATGAAGTAAATTATGATTATTGAAAAATATAAGTAGAAAATAGAATAAAATAAATAATGATAAAAAAATGAAGAAAAAATGTGAAAAAATGAAGAATAAGAGAAAAATATATAAAAATAAGATGAGATTCGAATAATAGTATTATGGAGATGAAGTAAATTATGATTATTGAAAAATAGAAAATAGAATAAAATAAATAATGATAAAAAAAATGAAGAAAAAATGTGAAAAAATGAAGAATAAGAGAAAAATATATAAAAATAAGATGAGATTCGAATAATAGTATTATGGAGATGAAGTAAATTATGATTATTGAAAAATATAAGTAGAAAATAGAATAAAATAAATAATGATAAAAAAAATGAAGAAAAAATGTGAAAAAATGAAGAATAAGAGAAAAATATATAAAAATAAGATGAGATTCGAATAATAGTATTATGGAGATGAAGTAAATTATGATTATTGAAAAATAGAAAATAGAATAAAATAAATAATGATAAAAAAAATGAAGAAAAAATGTGAAAAAATGAAGAATAAGAGAAAAATAATAAAAATAAGATGAGATTCGAATAATAGTATTATGGAGATGAAGTAAATTATGATTATTGAAAAATAGAAAATAGAATAAAATAAATAATGATAAAAAAAATGAAGAAAAAATGTGAAAAAATGAAGAATAAGAGAAAAATATATAAAAATAAGATGAGATTCGAATAATAGTATTATGGAGATGAAGTAAATTATGATTATTGAAAAATATAAGTAGAAAATAGAATAAAATAAATAATGATAAAAAAATGAAGAAAAAATGTGAAAAAATGAAGAATAAGAGAAAAATATATAAAAATAAGATGAGATTCGAATAATAGTATTATGGAGATGAAGTAAATTATGATTATTGAAAAATAGAAAATAGAATAAAATAAATAATGATAAAAAAAATGAAGAAAAAATGTGAAAAAATGAAGAATAAGAGAAAAATATATAAAAATAAGATGAGATTCGAATAATAGTATTATGGAGATGAAGTAAATTATGATTATTGAAAAATATAAGTAGAAAATAGAATAAAATAAATAATGATAAAAAAAATGAAGAAAAAATGTGAAAAAATGAAGAATAAGAGAAAAATATATAAAAATAAGATGAGATTCGAATAATAGTATTATGGAGATGAAGTAAATTATGATTATTGAAAAATAGAAAATAGAATAAAATAAATAATGATAAAAAAAATGAAGAAAAAATGTGAAAAAATGAAGAATAAGAGAAAAATAAATAAAAATAAGATGAGATTCGAATAATAGTATTATGGAGATGAAGTAAATTATGATTATTGAAAAATAGAAAATAGAATAAAATAAATAATGATAAAAAAAATGAAGAAAAAATGTGAAAAAATGAAGAATAAGAGAAAAATATATAAAAATAAGATGAGATTCGAATAATAGTATTATGGAGATGAAGTAAATTATGATTATTGAAAAATATAAGTAGAAAATAGAATAAAATAAATAATGATAAAAAAAATGAAGAAAAAATGTGAAAAAATGAAGAATAAGAGAAAAATATATAAAAATAAGATGAGATTCGAATAATAGTATTATGGAGATGAAGTAAATTATGATTATTGAAAAATAGAAAATAGAATAAAATAAATAATGATAAAAAAAATGAAGAAAAAATGTGAAAAAATGAAGAATAAGAGAAAAATATATAAAAATAAGATGAGATTCGAATAATAGTATTATGGAGATGAAGTAAATTATGATTATTGAAAAATATAAGTAGAAAATAGAATAAAATAAATAATGATAAAAAAAATGAAGAAAAAATGTGAAAAAATGAAGAATAAGAGAAAAATATATAAAAATAAGATGAGATTCGAATAATAGTATTATGGAGATGAAGTAAATTATGATTATTGAAAAATAGAAAATAGAATAAAATAAATAATGATAAAAAAAATGAAGAAAAAATGTGAAAAAATGAAGAATAAGAGAAAAATAATAAAAATAAGATGAGATTCGAATAATAGTATTATGGAGATGAAGTAAATTATGATTATTGAAAAATAGAAAATAGAATAAAATAAATAATGATAAAAAAAATGAAG
This sequence comes from Meloidogyne chitwoodi, assembly GCA_015183035.1. Classification (NCBI taxonomy): domain Eukaryota; kingdom Metazoa; phylum Nematoda; class Chromadorea; order Rhabditida; family Meloidogynidae; genus Meloidogyne; species Meloidogyne chitwoodi. The sequence goes on from JACZZP010000017.1 coordinate 1,532,891, forward strand.
AAAAAATGTGAAAAAATGAAGAATAAGAGAAAAATATATAAAAATAAGATGAGATTCGAATAATAGTATTATGGAGATGAAGTAAATTATGATTATTGAAAAATAAGTAGAAAATAGAATAAAATAAATAATGATAAAAAAAATGAAGAAAAAATGTGAAAAAATGAAGAATAAGAGAAAAATATATAAAAATAAGATGAGATTCGAATAATAGTATTATGGAGATGAAGTAAATTATGATTATTGAAAAATATAGAAAATAGAATAAAATAAATAATGATAAAAAAAATGAAGAAAAAATGTGAAAAAATGAAGAATAAGAGAAAAATATATAAAAATAAGATGAGATTCGAATAATAGTATTATGGAGATGAAGTAAATTATGATTATTGAAAAATATAAGTAGAAAATAGAATAAAATAAATAATGATAAAAAAAATGAAGAAAAAATGTGAAAAAATGAAGAATAAGAGAAAAATATATAAAAATAAGATGAGATTCGAATAATAGTATTATGGAGATGAAGTAAATTATGATTATTGAAAAATAGAAAATAGAATAAAATAAATAATGATAAAAAAAATGAAGAAAAAATGTGAAAAAATGAAGAATAAGAGAAAAATAATATAAAAATAAGATGAGATTCGAATAATAGTATTATGGAGATGAAGTAAATTATGATTATTGAAAAATAGAAAATAGAATAAAATAAATAATGATAAAAAAAATGAAGAAAAAATGTGAAAAAATGAAGAATAAGAGAAAAATATATAAAAATAAGATGAGATTCGAATAATAGTATTATGGAGATGAAGTAAATTATGATTATTGAAAAATAGAAAATAGAATAAAATAAATAATGATAAAAAAAATGAAGAAAAAATGTGAAAAAATGAAGAATAAGAGAAAAATATATAAAAATAAGATGAGATTCGAATAATAGTATTATGGAGATGAAGTAAATTATGATTATTGAAAAATATAAGTAGAAAATAGAATAAAATAAATAATGATAAAAAAAATGAAGAAAAAATGTGAAAAAATGAAGAATAAGAGAAAAATATATAAAAATAAGATGAGATTCGAATAATAGTATTATGGAGATGAAGTAAATTATGATTATTGAAAAATAGAAAATAGAATAAAATAAATAATGATAAAAAAAATGAAGAAAAAATGTGAAAAAATGAAGAATAAGAGAAAAATATATAAAAATAAGATGAGATTCGAATAATAGTATTATGGAGATGAAGTAAATTATGATTATTGAAAAATATAAGTAGAAAATAGAATAAAATAAATAATGATAAAAAAAATGAAGAAAAAATGTGAAAAAATGAAGAATAAGAGAAAAATATATAAAAATAAGATGAGATTCGAATAATAGTATTATGGAGATGAAGTAAATTATGATTATTGAAAAATAGAAAATAGAATAAAATAAATAATGATAAAAAAAATGAAGAAAAAATGTGAAAAAATGAAGAATAAGAGAAAAATAAATAAAAATAAGATGAGATTCGAATAATAGTATTATGGAGATGAAGTAAATTATGATTATTGAAAAATAGAAAATAGAATAAAATAAATAATGATAAAAAAAATGAAGAAAAAATGTGAAAAAATGAAGAATAAGAGAAAAATATATAAAAATAAGATGAGATTCGAATAATAGTATTATGGAGATGAAGTAAATTATGATTATTGAAAAATAGAAAATAGAATAAAATAAATAATGATAAAAAAAAATGAAGAAAAAATGTGAAAAAATGAAGAATAAGAGAAAAATATATAAAAATAAGATGAGATTCGAATAATAGTATTATGGAGATGAAGTAAATTATGATTATTGAAAAATATAAGTAGAAAATAGAATAAAATAAATAATGATAAAAAAATGAAGAAAAAATGTGAAAAAATGAAGAATAAGAGAAAAATATATAAAAATAAGATGAGATTCGAATAATAGTATTATGGAGATGAAGTAAATTATGATTATTGAAAAATATAAGTAGAAAATAGAATAAAATAAATAATGATAAAAAAAATGAAGAAAAAATGTGAAAAAATGAAGAATAAGAGAAAAATAAATAAAAATAAGATGAGATTCGAATAATAGTATTATGGAGATGAAGTAAATTATGATTATTGAAAAATAGAAAATAGAATAAAATAAATAATGATAAAAAAAATGAAGAAAAAATGTGAAAAAATGAAGAATAAGAGAAAAATATATAAAAATAAGATGAGATTCGAATAATAGTATTATGGAGATGAAGTAAATTATGATTATTGAAAAATAGAAAATAGAATAAAATAAATAATGATAAAAAAAATGAAGAAAAAATGTGAAAAAATGAAGAATAAGAGAAAAATAAATAAAAATAAGATGAGATTCGAATAATAGTATTATGGAGATGAAGTAAATTATGATTATTGAAAAATAGAAAATAGAATAAAATAAATAATGATAAAAAAAATGAAGAAAAAATGTGAAAAAATGAAGAATAAGAGAAAAATATATAAAAATAAGATGAGATTCGAATAATAGTATTATGGAGATGAAGTAAATTATGATTATTGAAAAATATAAGTAGAAAATAGAATAAAATAAATAATGATAAAAAAAATGAAGAAAAAATGTGAAAAAATGAAGAATAAGAGAAAAATATATAAAAATAAGATGAGATTCGAATAATAGTATTATGGAGATGAAGTAAATTATGATTATTGAAAAATAGAAAAATAGAATAAAATAAATAATGATAAAAAAAATGAAGAAAAAATGTGAAAAAATGAAGAATAAGAGAAAAATAAATAAAAATAAGATGAGATTCGAATAATAGTATTATGGAGATGAAGTAAATTATGATTATTGAAAAATAGAAAATAGAATAAAATAAATAATGATAAAAAAAATGAAGAAAAAATGTGAAAAAATGAAGAATAAGAGAAAAATAAATAAAAATAAGATGAGATTCGAATAATAGTATTATGGAGATGAAGTAAATTATGATTATTGAAAAAATAGAAAATAGAATAAAATAAATAATGATAAAAAAAATGAAGAAAAAATGTGAAAAAATGAAGAATAAGAGAAAAATAAATAAAAAATAAGATGAGATTCGAATAATAGTATTATGGAGATGAAGTAAATTATGATTATTGAAAAATAGAAAATAGAATAAAATAAATAATGATAAAAAAAATGAAGAAAAAATGTGAAAAAATGAAGAATAAGAGAAAAATATATAAAAATAAGATGAGATTCGAATAATAGTATTATGGAGATGAAGTAAATTATGATTATTGAAAAATAGAAAATAGAATAAAATAAATAATGATAAAAAAAATGAAGAAAAAAATGTGAAAAAAATGAAGAATAAGAGAAAAATAAATAAAAATAAGATGAGATTCGAATAATAGTATTATGGAGATGAAGTAAATTATGATTATTGAAAAATAGAAAATAGAATAAAATAAATAATGATAAAAAAAATGAAGAAAAAAATGTGAAAAAAATGAAGAATAAGAGAAAAATAATATAAAAATAAGATGAGATTCGAATAATAGTATTATGGAGATGAAGTAAATTATGATTATTGAAAAATAGAAAATAGAATAAAATAAATAATGATAAAAAAAATGAAGAAAAAATGTGAAAAAATGAAGAATAAGAGAAAAATATATAAAAATAAGATGAGATTCGAATAATAGTATTATGGAGATGAAGTAAATTATGATTATTGAAAATATAAGTAGAAAATAGAATAAAATAAATAATGATAAAAAAATGAAGAAAAAATGTGAAAAAATGAAGAATAAGAGAAAAATATATAAAAATAAGATGAGATTCGAATAATAGTATTATGGAGATGAAGTAAATTATGATTATTGAAAAATATAAGTAGAAAATAGAATAAAATAAATAATGATAAAAAAATGAAGAAAAAATGTGAAAAAATGAAGAATAAGAGAAAAATATATAAAAATAAGATGAGATTCGAATAATAGTATTATGGAGATGAAGTAAATTATGATTATTGAAAAATATAAGTAGAAAATAGAATAAAATAAATATTGATAAAAAAATGAAGAAAAAATGTGAAAAAATGAAGAATAAGAGAAAAATAAATAAAAATAAGATGAGATTCGAATAATAGTATTATGGAGATGAAGTAAATTATGATTATTGAAAAATATAAGTAGAAAATAGAATAAAATAAATAATGATTAAAAAAATGAAGAAAAAATGTGAAAAAATGAAGAATAAGAGAAAAATAAATAAAAATAAGATGAGATTCGAATAATAGGGAGCGAGTCATTTTAACGACGCCGTTTTAACGATAGGATTTTACCGACAGATTTTCACCGACAGCCGTTTTAACGATGCCGTTTTACCGACGGCCGTCTTATCGACGCCATTTGACCGACCGAAGAAAAAGTTCCATTTTACCGACAGAATTTTAAATTTATAATTTTATCTTTTCGACTTTAAAAAATTGTTTTAATTTCTTTTTTCAATTATTTTTTATTTATATTATATATTTGATTTATTTTTAGGATTTATTTAAATTTAAATGGCACAGGATATTGAAACTATTCGTGGAAATGCAACAGTGGAGCATGAAGGTTTTCTTTATGTAGAAGATAAAATGAAAAAAGATGGCACAGCAATATTTTGGCGTTGTAGTTCTTCAAGGGATGAAAACGGCACAGGTTGTAAAGGCCGAGTGTGGACTAACTTGTAAAACGAAGTAATTAAAGTCTTCTAATAAACACGGTTGCAGTACAAATATCGACAAAATTGTCTTAAAACGCGCTACAACTGCAATAAAAAGACGGGCACTTGAAACGATGGAAAATCCACCAATGATTAGGGCAGTTGTTCTTCAAAATACACCTAGTCCAGTACTAGCTGCAATTTCTTCAAAAAAAACGCTACAAAAAAGGTTGTCAATAAAAAAAATTAAATATAAAATGCTTTTTAGATTATTTTACGGACAAGACAGCAGACCAAGTGCCTCCGGGAAATCTTACCACAATTGAAGAACTTGACATTCCCCATACGTTTCGTATTTACCAACGAGCAGAAGATCAAGAAGAATTTTCGTTTTAGCTGACTCTGGTCCATTCAATCATGATGGAAAAATGCACCGGTTGTGATATTATTAAATTTATTTTTAATTATAAAATTTTAGTATTATTTTTGGACGTGAGACTGCAATTTTGGCAAGGTAAGATTTTTATAGGTTTTCTATTTATTTTAAGAATTTCAGAAGGGGAGACTGGGTTTTCCGCTTTGTTATTTGCTTTTGTCTGGAAAGTTGATGCTTCTTTATGAAAGAATGTTCAACATGTTGACAGCACTGGCCGAATTTTCTACCAAGGACCATCTCAATTGATTTTGGACAGGCAATTGTTGGCGCCGTTACAGCTGTTCTTTCAAGGAACTATCATATGGATTAATTTTCATTTTTTAAATGTTTTTATGGTTACTTTACCAATGAAAATAGGGTTAATCCCTTGTCATTGGAATTTTATTTATTTTGTTAAAATTTTTGAAAGAATTTATTTAATAAATTTATTTAAATGATTTAATTTGTTTATAAGGGAAAAAAGTTTTAAAATAAAATTTTTTATGTCCATTCTTGTTTTTTTTATTTTATCCTGTTGGAGTAAAAATTTTGAATAAATTTAAAATTCTGTCGGTAAAATGGAACTTTTTCTTCGGTCGGTCAAATGGCGTCGATAAGACGGCCGTCGGTAAAACGGCATCGTTAAAACGGCTGTCGGTGAAAATCTGTCGGTAAAATCCTATCGTTAAAACGGCGTCGTTAAAATGACACCCCCCCCGAATAATAGTATTATGGAGATGAAGTAAATTATGATTATTGAAAAATAGAAAATAGAATAAAATAAATAATGATAAAAAAAATGAAGAAAAAATGTGAAAAAATGAAGAATAAGAGAAAAATAAATAAAAATAAGATGAGATTCGAATAATAGTATTATGGAGATGAAGTAAATTATGATTATTGAAAAATAGAAAATAGAATAAAATAAATAATGATAAAAAAAATGAAGAAAAAATGTGAAAAAATGAAGAATAAGAGAAAAATATATAAAAATAAGATGAGATTCGAATAATAGTATTATGGAGATGAAGTAAATTATGATTATTGAAAAATATAAGTAGAAAATAGAATAAAATAAATAATGATTAAAAAAATGAAGAAAAAATGTGAAAAAATGAAGAATAAGAGAAAAATATATAAAAATAAGATGAGATTCGAATAATAGTATTATGGAGATGAAGTAAATTATGATTATTGAAAAATAGAAAATAGAAAAAAATAAATAATGATAAAAAAAATGAAGAAAAAATGTGAAAAAATGAAGAATAAGAGAAAAATAAATAAAAATAAGATGAGATTCGAATAATAGTATTATGGAGATGAAGTAAATTATGATTATTGAAAAATAGAAAATAGAATAAAATAAATAATGATAAAAAAAATGAAGAAAAAATGTGAAAAAATGAAGAATAAGAGAAAAATATATAAAAATAAGATGAGATTCGAATAATAGTATTATGGAGATGAAGTAAATTATGATTATTGAAAAATATAAGTAGAAAATAGAATAAAATAAATAATGATTAAAAAAATGAAGAAAAAATGTGAAAAAATGAAGAATAAGAGAAAAATATATAAAAATAAGATGAGATTCGAATAATAGTATTATGGAGATGAAGTAAATTATGATTATTGAAAAATAGAAAATAGAAAAAAATAAATAATGATAAAAAAAATGAAGAAAAAATGTGAAAAAATGAAGAATAAGAGAAAAATAAATAAAAATAAGATGAGATTCGAATAATAGTATTATGGAGATGAAGTAAATTATGATTATTGAAAAATAGAAAATAGAATAAAATAAATAATGATAAAAAAAATGAAGAAAAAATGTGAAAAAATGAAGAATAAGAGAAAAATAAATAAAAATAAGATGAGATTCGAATAATAGTATTATGGAGATGAAGTAAATTATGATTATTGAAAAATAGAAAATAGAATAAAATAAATAATGATAAAAAAAATGAAGAAAAAATGTGAAAAAATGAAGAATAAGAGAAAAATAAATAAAAATAAGATGAGATTCGAATAATAGTATTATGGAGATGAAGTAAATTATGATTATTGAAAAATAGAAAATAGAATAAAATAAATAATGATAAAAAAAATGAAGAAAAAATGTGAAAAAATGAAGAATAAGAGAAAAATATATAAAAATAAGATGAGATTCGAATAATAGTATTATGGAGATGAAGTAAATTATGATTATTGAAAAATATAAGTAGAAAATAGAATAAAATAAATATTGATAAAAAAATGAAGAAAAAATGTGAAAAAATGAAGAATAAGAGAAAAATAAATAAAAATAAGATGAGATTCGAATAATAGTATTATGGAGATGAAGTAAATTATGATTATTGAAAAATATAAGTAGAAAATAGAATAAAATAAATATTGATAAAAAAATGAAGAAAAAATGTGAAAAAATGAAGAATAAGAGAAAAATAAATAAAAATAAGATGAGATTCGAATAATAGTATTATGGAGATGAAGTAAATTATGATTATTGAAAAATATAAGTAGAAAATAGAATAAAATAAATAATGATTAAAAAAATGAAGAAAAAATTTGAAAAAATGAAGAATAAGAGAAAAATAAATAAAAATAAGATGAGATTCGAATAATAGTATTATGGAGATGAAGTAAATTATGATTATTGAAAAATAGAAAATAGAATAAAATAAATAATGATAAAAAAAATGAAGAAAAAATGTGAAAAAATGAAGAATAAGAGAAAAATATATAAAAATAAGATGAGATTCGAATAATAGTATTATGGAGATGAAGTAAATTATGATTATTGAAAAATAGAAAATAGAAAAAAATAAATAATGATAAAAAAAATGAAGAAAAAATGTGAAAAAATGAAGAATAAGAGAAAAATAAATAAAAATAAGATGAGATTCGAATAATAGTATTATGGAGATGAAGTAAATTATGATTATTGAAAAATATAAGTAGAAGTATAGAGGTAAATAAATGTGTTTATATTTATTAATTTAATTAATTCTAAGAAAAATTAATTAATATTTAATTTAATAATTAATTAATATTTAATTTTTAATTAATTAATTTTTGTTTATTATTAAAGTCTTTGACTAGACTTAATTTTAAATAAATTAAAAATATTAATAAAAAGGACAATTATATATTTTATAAAGATAAATTAAAACAAATGTTCTTGAATTAATATATTTTAGTTTTTATATTTATAATTAAATTGAAGGCTTTTTGTTTATCTTTTATTTAAAATTAGTGTTAATATTGTCTTCTATTCCAATACTTTTATTTTTTATTAAAAAATAAATATTTAAATATATTTTATATAATTAAATAATTAAACAATACACATATTGTTAAAAAACATAAGTTTAATAAATTTCAAGTTTAATCTTTAATATAAACTTTATTTTCAAATTTTAAGTTCTAGCTCAAGTTTTACGTGAATGGTCAAATTGGAGGTATAATACTTATAAAATATAATAAAAAAATTTTTATTTAATTAAAATAAAATAATAATTAAATTAATAGGTTAAATATTGTTAAAAAATTAATTTTTAATAATTCTTTAAATAATATTCTACTCATTTAAAAATATTTTTTACCAATCTCCTTTATCAAAACTTCCACCACCATTGTAATCATGTATTATTATTATAGTCATTTACTGTTGGATTAGAATAATCTAAAAAATAATTTAAAAAATTTTAGTTAAATATTATTATTTATTTTTAAATTACCTGTATTATTATTATTTGTAACATCATTTATTACAGGATTTGAACTTAGATTATTATTATCATCATTTATATAATAATTATTAGTTATATAAGCATCATTATCCTTAAAATTAATTAAATATTTTAATTTTTTAAAAAATAATTTTAATAACCTGAATATATCCACCACCTAATTCTCCACTCTCTCCATAACCTCCTACTCCTCCCCATCCACTTCTCCATCCACCATGTTGAGGCGGGTAATATGGTTGTTGTTGTTTTTTTGGATATTGTGGTCGAGCAACATAAGGAATCTAAAAAAAATATTTGTTTTTTAATTTTTGAATGTTTATAAATAAATATTAATTATATTATTATTATTGCCTGTTTTTGTGTATGTTGATTAATAGATGGATAATTTGTTGTTGTTGGGCCATATGGAGGAGGTGGGTGCGTCTGGATATTTAACTGGTGGAAATGTTAAATTAATTTAAAAATAAATTAATTTAAAAATAAAATATAAAACTAAAAGAAGTTGTACCCTGTTGAGGAAGAAAATTTTGAGGATTAGATGGTGCTTTTGGCAAAGTTGAAAGAATTGCATTCATCCATTCTCTAATTAAATATTTAAAATATATTAATTAATTATAAAATTACTCCAATATTTGTTCTGATTGAAAAATAATCCAATGAACTTTAGAAGCTTGTGGATCCAATCCAATACCAAATAAACGTTGAATAGAAACGCCAGAAGGTAAGGAAGGACGACGGACAGGCATACGGTCACACATGAAACCAACACAAGTATAAGGGACAACATTTTTTAGAAAAACTGTTTCATCTGGCCTTGAGTTACCCTATGGAAATATTTATAATATAATAATTAAAATATTTATTTTAGTTATAATTATTATTTTATTTTTTAAAATAAATATAAATTTAATTAATTAAATATTTAAAATACCCTATCATTATAAAATGCTAATGTAGAGTCAGAATAAAGAATGGCATAATTACTTTTCCATTTAATTGTTAAAAATCCTGATTTGCAACGTTGAACAAACCCTTCTTTAATTATTGAATTTAATGACATATATTATCTATTTTTTAAATACTTTTTTTAATAAAAATTAAAATGGACTATATATACATAATTTAATAATAAATATATTAGAGATATTTCAGTGGTCTTTTTTAAAAATATTTAACAATCACAATTTTATTAAATTTAATATTTAAAAAAAATAATTAATTATAATCATTAAAATTGAGAAAAATTTAAAATTAATATTTTGAATTAAATATTATTTATTTAAAAATAATTGATGTTAATAAAAAAATATTTGACAAATTTATTTAAAAAAATTAAAAAAAAATTGAACTATTAATTTAATTTTAAATTTAATTAAAAAAAAAAAAGAAAATGATTGAATAATAGGAAATAAATATTTTATTTTATTGTTTTTAAAAAAAGGAAACATTTTATTGTCTTGTTTTTAATTAAATTAAAATATAAATAAAATAATTAATCAAAATAATAAAATTAAAAAAATAAACTATTAAATTTTTTTATTTAAAAGAAATTAAGAAAACTGTTAAAAACATTCATTTTTAAAATTTTTAAATTTTTCATTGGCTACAAAAATTGGTTTTCTATTTTTCCCCATAATATTATTTAATTGTTTTTATAATAATATTAATTTTATAAATTTAAAATTAATATAGCTTAGCTTGTTAATAATTCTACAATATTGAATATATTGTTTTCTTTAATTAATTAAAATATATTGGATATTTTCTTTTATTTTTTTTTGTTTTTATTAGAATATAGTACTAGTCCTTTTAGTAAAATTAATTAATTTAATTTAATTTAACAAGTGTTTAAATAAAAACAAGTCCAATTAATAAAAACTCATTGATAAATACTGAAAATTATCAAAATTAAATTTTTGTATATTTTAAATAAAAATATTAATTTTAAATTTAATTTTTTAGAATAAATAAAAAAATGTTAATATTTATTTATTTATTAATTTTATTATTACTATATTCTCTACAAATTAAAGGAGAATTTTTAGATAAAAATGAAGATAATAATAAAAATATTGAAACAATTGGAAATAATGAAGAATTAAAAGATAATTTGTAAGTTTATTTATTTATAAATAAATAAATTAAAAATATAATAAAATAAATAGATATTTTTTAAATTTCAAGAAAATAAAATAAAAGTAATTTAATAAAATAAAATATCTAATTAAATTAATATTAATAATTAAATTAAAAAATAATTAATTAATTTAAGTGGCCGTGGAAAACGTTGGTGTTGGGGTTATGGATGTGGTTGTGGATGTTATGGAGGTGGAGGGCCTGGATATTATCATTATTGGTGGTCTTCTTATGGTTAAAACAAAGAGAAAAGAAAATAAAAATTAATTTTTTAAATAAATAATATTTTAAATAATTAAATAGTTAATATTAAAATAAATTTTTAGATTTTATTTTTTTGTTTAATTAATAAATAAATTAATAATTTTTTAATTTCTCTTTAAATTTAATTAGAGATAGGCCAAATTCAAATATTTGTCAAATTTTTTCTGATCAAATTTTTTTCAAATTACTTGAGTTGAATTTGATCTATTTTTGGGAATTCAAATATTTGATCAAATATCAAATTATTTTTTTCTGGAAAAAATCTTAAAAATCATAGTTATTTTTGCAAATCTGGCATAATGTAAAAGGAAATTAGAGATCGGAACGGGCTCGGGTCCCGATCCCGTTTCCCGGTCCTTTTTCCCGGTTTCTCGGTCGGGACCCGCTTATTTTTGGATCTGGAAAAAAACGGGAATTCCCGATTTTCCCGATCCGGGTCCCTCCCGATCATTCAATTTTTTAATTTCCCGTTTCCCGATTCCGATTTTTTCAAAATTCCGATCTCTAAAGGAAATAGTGTATGTCAATTTTATATTCACTCTTCTCTTCTTTTTAGAAAGTTTTTCCTTTTTCTATATGTCTTTCTGTCATTTGTGAATAAAAAATATGACAAAATGTCAAAAAGGGAAGATTGGACAAAATGTCCTTAAGAGTAAGTATGAAAAAATGGCAATAAAGTTAAGTATGAATGATAAAAGATCAATCCAATACTAAAATTAGAAACTATTTTTCAAAATTCAGACTTATTTAGCCTTTTTTTCCTTTTTAGGGCCTATTTTGAATTATTTGATATTTGATAAAATATTTGAAATCAAATATTTTTCAAATTGTTTGATTTGAATTTGATTTTAGAAAAATCCCGATCTCTAAATTTACTTATTAAATTAATATATTTGTTAAATAAAAATAAATTAGTAATTAACAGACATTAAAATATTAAATTCGCCAAATTTCTTAATAAATTAAAATAATTATTTAAAAAAAATGAACTATTATTTTAAAAATTTTAATTAATTTGTGGGGAAGTAGTGTAAAAAAGAAGTTTTAAAAAAGAAAAAAAATTTAATAAAAAAATAAATTTAATTTTAATTCTCTTTCTTTATTTTTTAGTAGTATATAAATCAAAATAAAATAAATAAATTAATTAATTAAAAGATAAGTTCATTTTATTAATTTATTTTTTAAACATTTTCTTTTAATTTAAATTTAAAAATTAATTTAATATTTATTTTATTTTAATTATTTTAAATAAATTAATTAATTTAAAATTTAATTTTTTAGAATAAATAAAAAAATGTTAATATTTATTTATTTATTAATTTTATTATTACTATATTCTCTACAAATTAAAGGAGAATTTTTAGATAAAAATGAAGATAATAATAAAAAAATTGAAACAATTGGAAATAATGAAGAATTAAAAGATAATTTGTAAGTTTATTTATTTATTTATTTATTTTTAAATAAATAAATTAAGAAATTTTTTAAAAATTAAAATAAATAAATAAAACAAATATATATTTATTCTTTAAATTAAAATATGAGACCGATAGCCTATAATTTATTTTACAAATTCACATTTATTCTTTAGGTATAATAATAAGATAAATAATTATTTTTTAAGGGTTTGTAATTAAAAGAGAATAATAACTTAAAATATCTAATAATTAATTATATAAGAGATAAAAACGACAAAAAATTTAATTAATTATTTCCGGGAATTAGGTCATTAGAATTCTTAATTAAATTATTTAAGGTGAATCAAATAGTATCTTATTTGTTTGTTATCCTTCTTTTTGCTCTAATCTAATTAATTTTTATTTTTTAATTTAAAAATTTTATTTTATTTAAGAAATCGAACAAAACGTTGGGGTTATGGCTATGGATATGGCTATGGGTATGGATGTTGTTGGGGTGGTTATGGTTATGGTGGTTGGGGAGGTTATGGTTATGGATGGAGAAGACGTTGGTGGTGGGGATAAAATAATGAAACAAATATAAAAAATAATAAATAATATTTTTAATTAATTTTATGACCTTAATAATAAACAAAAATTAATTAATTAAAAATTAAATATTAATTAATTATTAAATTAAATATTAATTAATTTTTCTTAGAATTAATTAAATTAATAAATATAAACACATTTATTTACCTCTATACTCTTTTTTGCCCTTTAAATTTATTTAAATATTTTACGTAAATAATATTTAATAAAATTTAAAAGTAAATATTATTATTAAATATTATTATTTAAAACATCTGTTGCCAATTATTTAAATAAATATATAATTAAATAATTTTATATTTTCAATTCATTTTAACACATTTTTTAAATAAAAAATAATTTTTTAAATTTTTTTGAGTTAAAAAATTGGTTAAATATTTTTAAATAAATTTTCTAAAATATTGAAAAAATTATTTAAAATATTTACAAATATTAAATAATCAGTCACAACTGTGGTATTTCAATAAACTAAGAAAAACATTTTCAGCATAAATTAAATAAATAATAAATTTTAATATTTCTCTTTATTTTAATTCCCTTAAAAATTATAAATAAATTAAATAAATAATTTAATTATTCATAATCTATTATATAATTAAATTATTAAAGAAATATGTAGAAGAGGACTTTTAATCGAATAATTTTGTAAACTGGCTTTCCTGTAATATATCCAATATTTGTTCAATCTAGCCAAGTAAGATATCATTCGATAGCTATTGATAAACTGAATTGAATAATTTAATGAAGAAATTATAAAAATGTCTGTGAGTCTAGATACAAATATCTGAAAATCGAAAAACCATAGGGGGGACTAAGCTCGTTTTAGGTGATTACCGAGGCTGCTTGACATGTATCTCAGTTTAATATAGAATTATAATTTTAATAAATAGTATATAAATTACGAGATCTGACCTTTGACCTAAAACAATTTTAAAAAATTTTTTAATCATATTTTTATGAGAGGCATTGTTACCAAATTTATTATTTAAATATTTTAATAATTAATTAAATATTTATTTAATTTATATTTAAAAAAATGAATTTAATAAATAACAACAATAATAATTATTCTTCATCATTATCATTATATTTACAAAATGGTGATATTTGTGAATATTTAGATATAAATGGAAACTCATATACAAATAATTTAACAAATAAATTTAAAATATTAGATTCAGTAATTAATAAAACAATTTTTGATTTAATATTTTCAAATTTTATTCATCAACAAATTGTTTCTGAATGTTCTTTTAAATATTTATTAAAATTAATTAATGTAATGTTAAATTTAAATAATTTTTATAAATTAATTTTTTATTTAAATTTTTAGTCACAAAGTTATCAAAACAGTCTTCTCACAAAATATCAAATGAGTTATTGGTCTATACAAATTCCTTATATTGTTATACCAGCTTTATTTGCAATTTTATCCATTTTATTAAATATTAGTTTAATAATTGTTTCTTTTAAAAAATTACAGGTTATAAATAAATATAAAAATTAGGAGAATTTATTAATATGATTTAAATAAAAATATATTTTAAATTAATTTATTAATTTAAAAAAAGACAAATCTTCTCCTTCCATTTGATTCTTTTTGTCAAATATTTGCTTTAATTCCTTTTATTATTAATTTTATTTATTTTTTATTTGGAATTACAATAATTAATTATAATATTTGTTTTTGGATTTCTTTAATATCAACTATTGGTTCTTATTCTTCTTTTATGGCTATTTTCTTTATTTCTTTAGAAAGAATGTTAATTGTTTATTTTCCTTTAAGGTAAAACATTGTTTAATTTAATTTGTCTCTCTTATATTTACTTATACTCTACTATATGAATAGAACACAAATCTGTACATTTGTAAAGAGAGAGACAAAATTCAGAATTATTTAATTTTTAATTTCTGATTTTGTTTTATTTAAGTTCTGATTTTGTTTTATTTAAGTTCTGTTTTTGATTATTTAAGTTCTGATTTTGTTTTATTTAAGTTCTGTTTTTGATTATTTAAGTTCTGATTTTGTTTTATTTAAGTTCTGTTTTTGATTATTTAAGTTCTGATTTTGTTTTATTTAATTTCTGATTTTGTTTTATTTAAGTTCTGATTTTGTTTTATTTAATTTCTGATTTTGTTTTATTTAAGTTCTGATTTTGTTTTATTTAATTTCTGATTTTGTTTTATTTAAGTTCTGATTTTGTTTTATTTAATTTCTGATTTTGTTTTATTTAAGTTCTGATTTTGTTTTATTTAATTTCTGATTTTGTTTTATTTAGTTCTGATTTTGTTTTATTTAATTTCTGATTTTGTTTTATTTAAGTTCTGATTTTGTTTTATTTAATTTCTGATTTTGTTTTATTTAAGTTCTGATTTTGTTTTATTTAAGTTCTGTTTTTGATTATTTAAGTTCTGATTTTGTTTTATTTAATTTCTGATTTTGTTTTATTTAAGTTCTGATTTTGTTTTATTTAATTTCTGATTTTGTTTTATTTAAGTTCTGATTTTGTTTTATTTAATTTCTGTTTTTGTTTTATTTAAGTTCTGATTTTGTTTTATTTAAGTTATGATTTTGTTTTTATTAATTTCAGAATGCATGTTATTCCTGACTCTACAATTTTTCGTATATATTTATTAATATTTGCTATTTGTTTATTTTCTGGAGGAATAATTACTTTAACTCAAATTAATGTTTTAACAAGTTTAAATATTATTTTTGAAAAGTTTATTTAATTAATTAAATTAATTTTTAAATATTAAGATTACTTTTATGTAATTCTGGTATATATTCTGATTTATTAAATTCAACATTTACTTTAATAATTATTTCTCTTTCTTTATTTAATTATATTTTAATATTTTTTATGATTATTTGGCGTTATTATGGCAAAAAAGTTTTTTCGAAATTAAAAAAAAATAAAGTTTCTCCTACACAAAATAATGATCGGCCAGAGAAAGGTTATTTATTTTTAAAATTATTAAAAATATTTTTTTAGATATAAAATTAATTATTAAAAATGCTTTACGTATTCTTCGATCTGTTTTGATTATTTCTTTAATTCTTTTTATTGGTTGGATAATTTGTTCGGCAAAAAGAAATTATGTGTTAATGTTTATTGCTCCTATTTCTAATGCTTTAACTAATCTATTTATTTCCAAATCATCTGCACAATATTCTATAATTTCTGTTAATATTTTAAATATTTTTATTCTTATTTTAATTTGTATATATATAATATCTGCAGGAATTAATGCTCCTATTTTAATTATTTGCAAGTACAATTTTTTAATATTTTTTTAAATTTAAATATATTTTAAAATAAATATATTTAATTATTAACTATTTTTTAATTTTTAGTGTTGAATACAGAAATGCATACAAATCAATTTTCAAACTTTTTAAAAATAAAAGTACAACTGTTCAGCCACTTTTTATTAAAACAAATAATAACAACAACAAAAACCAGAATGTTACATAAAGAAAAAAACAATTTTAAAATTTAATTCAACAAAAAAACTGTCAGAAATGCATAAAAGAAGATGTAAAGAAGACAATCATTCATAACTTTAAATATAATCCTTGAAAATTTAAATTTTTTAAAATTTAAAATAAATTAATTTTTTATTTTTTGTTAATTCAAAGTGAATTATTTTAAAGAATTTTGTTTTAAAATTGGGAGATCTTTTATGGAAAGATTAAATTAATTTTTTAAACTTAACTGAGAATAAAATTAATTAACTAATTTCCCTGTTGGGGTGTCGTTATAGAATCCTTTTATTAATCTCCTGATTAGGGATTAGTCTCTTTACTAAAGTTCTAATCAGTCAAGCATTCTCAGCCATAGTCTCATTATTCTTTGTCTTTACCCATTATTTTGTTTATCACAATCTAAATACCTAGGTTTTAAACAAAGAATGTATTTATTTTAAAATATTTAATTATAAATATTTTGAATATTTTAATATTACGTAGTATACAATTTTTTTAAAAAAAAAGTATTTCTTTTTTCAATTTTTCTTATTTTAAATATCTTGTGGTGCAATAGCATTATTACTATTTGTATTAATTGTATTACTATTTCCATTTCTTAAAATTTGTCCTCCACATTTAAAATATTTAATTAAAAGTTGTCTATAATTTCTAACACTTAAAAGAGTTACCTTTTTTAAATTAAATTAATTAAATTTAATTAAATAAAACTAAAGAATTTAAAATAGCAATTAAAGCAGTTATTGGAGTACCAAGAATCATTCCAATCTTTGTATTTGAAGTAAAATTAAAAAATAAAGTAAAATTAATATAAAGTTGAGGAATAAATGTAAGTAAAGGTAATAATGCCTTTAAATGAATATTTAAAAATATTTTTATTTAATTTTAAAGAGTAAAAATTTGTTTTATTAAAATTTATTATTATAAGGGTATATTTATTTTATTTAAATTTTTAAAATTAAATTTAATATTTTTTTAAATATTTTTAATTTTTAAAATAAACATTAGCAAGTCCAAAAAATAAAAATTTAATTTACTTTTAAATTTAAAAAATAATTAATTTACTTGTGTAGTCAATACAATAGTCATTTGTCTATTAACTTGTCTCAAAGTTTCCAAATCAGGTCCTTTATATGTTTTTCTAACATATAATTGTATTTTTATTCCAAATAAAATAACAATTATATATGATAATAAAGTAAGTATAAATGCATAAATTACTATAAAACCTGAGAGATTACTTGTCTTTTTAAAATTAAAAATAAATTAATAATTTAAAAATAAATAAATTAAAACCTCAGCACGCATACCAACAACATAATTTTTAATTGTATTATTATCAATTTCTAAAATATCCATAATTTCATAATTTGTTAAATATTCATTTTCTAATGTTGGATGGAATGCAATAAAAGATAAAATAAAAAGAAAAGCAATTGGGAAAATAAAACAAAAAAGTATTAATCCATAAATTTTCTTATTAATTTTTATACAACTTTAAATTTAAAAATAGGTATATTATTAATTTATTTAAAATAGAGTATTTCTTCTGTAAAACGATAACTTTCTATTTAATTAATTATTTACTCTCTACCCTATTTAAATTTATGGAAAATCCCAATTTCTTTTCTTTTTTGGACAGTTGGTCACATTGTGGAATTTCTTACATTTTATATCACTGAATGTTTTAAATATTAATATCAAAATATTTCCGTATTATCCAAAGACTACCTACTTGAAAATGTAATTGTTCCTTTCACACTACTCATAGAGTGAAAGGAACATAGAGGGTGTTGAATAATAGAAAGAATGTTTTCCCATCAGAAGAAATACTTTATTTATTTTTACCGAACAACAGACAAATAACGAAAAACAAATTGAGAACAAACATTCATTGTAGTAAATCTAGACACAAAACCACAAATCATAAAACAAACACATTGCCAAGGATTTGGTAAATAATGTGTTGGTCCATATTCCCATACTGTTCCAACACCACGATCAGA
Organism: Meloidogyne chitwoodi; assembly: GCA_015183035.1. Lineage (NCBI taxonomy): Eukaryota > Metazoa > Nematoda > Chromadorea > Rhabditida > Meloidogynidae > Meloidogyne > Meloidogyne chitwoodi. Next base: position 1,551,686 of record JACZZP010000017.1, read on the forward strand.
CACATAAACCTTTTTATAAATAAAAATATAAATAATTTGTGAATTAAATTTTGATAAATTATTTAAGGGTTGCCTCTTCCTTTATAACAGGAATGAGAACTTAACGGAAAAATTTACAGAGATCTGCACTTTTATCGGTTTCGAATATTCGGAATTGTCAATCTTAAATATCATTTTAACCATTTTTTACATATCACAAATTTAGAATAGATTTTTCTCTAATTTACTCTGTCAGTCTTTAAAACTAAAATAATTAAAAGGATATTCTTCTAATTTTAATTAATTAAATTTATTTATTTATTCCTTGAAAAATCTTATATTAAACTATTTTTAAAATTTTAATTAAATTAAATTAAAAAATAACCGGTCGTACAATACAAAAAGCAGCAATAGCAATAATATCAACAAAACAAGTTTGTAATAATATTTTACTATAAACTTGCATTTCTTTCATTGTATAACGTAAAATTAAATAAATTAATAATAAATTGGAAAATAATCCAATTAATCCCAAACAAAGAATAATTAAAGAATAAATTTCTCCTATCATTTTTTTAAATTTAGGTAATTTAATTTTTTTTTTAATTATTTTAATAAAAAAATAATATTATTTTTACAAATATCGTGATAATTTAAATTAAAAAAATAAATTAAATAAAAGTTTCAATATTTACACGCAATTATTTTAATTATTAATAAAAAAAGAATTTAAATAAATATTTAAAAAATTAAATAAAATTAATATTAATTTTATTTATTTAAATTTTAATTTATAAATTCTTTTAAAAGTATTACTGACTTTAAAAATTAAATATTTAAAAATTATTTAAATATTTAATTGTTTTACACTTTTAATTAAAATAAAATAATATTTATTTAATTAAAATATTAAAATAAAATTATTATTTTCTTTTAATTAAATATATTTTAATATACTTATACTTAAATTAATTTTTAATTTTTTAATAAATTAAATATTATATACTAAAATAATATAAAAATATAAATTATGACCATTTTACCTTTAAAATTATTTTTTTTTAATAAAATTAAAAAATTGTAATTAAAACAAAATATTTTACCAAATTTAAGGTAACCTTTTTTTGTCAAAATTTAATATTAAAGAAAATGTTTTTTAAATATTAATAAAATTATAATAAAAAATATATTATATATAATTTCTAAACATTTTATTAATAAAATTAAAAAATATTTTTAAATATTTTATGAAAAAAAAATAAAAATTTTGGAATAAAAATAAATAATATATTAAGGAAGAATGTATTAATTAATATTTAATAAAGAATTTAAATATTTTTTAATAAAATTAAAAATATATTTAATGAGCAATTTATAAAACTTTTTTAATTTTTAAATTTAAATTAATTATAATTATTTTGTTAATATTTTCTAAAATTAATTAATTATTTTATTAATTGCTCATTTTAAGAGATTAAATAAATAAAATAAATAAAAATATTAGAGATAATAATATACAAAATTAAATGAAAAATAAAAGAGATCTAAAAATAAATAAATATTATTTAAATTAATTAATTAAAATAAATATTATAAAATTAAATTAATTAATTAATTTAAGTTATTTCAGATAACCAAAAAATACTTCTATCTCTTGCACATGCTGAAGTAATACGTCCATCCTTAATTAATTAATTTATTTATTTAATTAATTAATATTATTAAAAATTAATTAAAATTAATTTTTAATTAATTAAATAAATATATATTTAAGCATTTTTATTAAAAAATAAAATTGTTTTATTAAAATAAACAATTTAGCTCACAAACTACTATAGTATTTTAATTCTGATTTAAAAATAATTCTGATTTAAAAATAATTCTGATTTAAAAATAATTCTGATTTAAAAATAATTCTGATTTAAAAATAATTCTGATTTAAAAATAATTCTGATTTAAAAATAATTCTGATTTAAAAATAATTCTGATTTAAAAATAATTCTGATTTAAAAATAATTCTGATTTAAAAATAATTCTGATTTAAAAATAATTCTGATTTTTTTTAATTTATTTACTTAATATTAAAAATTTTAATATTAAATATTTTATTTTTTAAAATAAAATATATCTTTTATTTCTTATTAAGAGAAAAATAAACCGGTTCATGATCCCACATTTCTTTCATTGTTTTTACAATTTTAGAACAAATTAAATTATTTAATAAAAATTGTTTAATTTTAGGTCTAAATTTTTGATTAACAACTAAATCACGAATTTGTCCAATTGTTGGATTATTTCCAATTTCTTCTTCATAAGGAAGTAAAAATACAGAATTTTCTTTTTCTTCTTTATTTATTTTAAATTCTAAAAAATTAATAAATTTATTTTAATTTAATTTAATTAAAAATTAATTTAATTATATTTTTACCTTCATTATTATTATTTTCTTTTAAAAATTCTTCTTCTTTATTTAAAATAAAAGTTCTCGATAAAATTTCCCAAATAACTAAAGCAGCAGCATAAACATCTATTTGTTGAAAAGCAAAACTAGTAAATTCTGTTGCTCCCTCTAAAACTTCAGGTGACATATAACGACGAGTACCAACCTTTTTTTTTAATTTATTAAAATTTATTTAATTTTATTTAAATTATTAATTAATATTTATTTTAATTAAATTTATTTAAATTTAATTTTTTATTTATTTTAATTAATTTATTTTATTTAAAATTAATTAATATTTTTTATTTTATTTAATTTTACTTGTAAAATATTTTGTTCAACAGAAATACCCCCATTTTTATCAGAAGAATCACATTTAAGTGCCAAACCAAAATCAGTAATACAACTACTCAAATCATTACGAACTAATATATTTTTACTTTTTATGTCCCTGTGAACCTAAAATATTAAAAAATATTTTTATAAATAAAAAAAGAATTTTTAGAATATTAATGTACATATAAAAACAAGTTAATTATATATAAAAATTAATAAAAAAATTAAATTAAATTTATTTAAAAAAAACAAACAATTGTTGGCTTAGCATTTGAACCAAAAGACACTTCTTCATGTAACTAAAATTAATTAAATTAATTTATTTATTTTAATTAAAAAAACTAACAAAAGCTAAACCATTTAACATTGTAGCAATCATTTTAATTGAATTAATTAATAAAATATTATTTTCCTAAAATAATTATTAATTAATATTTATTTAAATTAATTTACTTTTAAAAAATCAAATAAAGATCCATTATCATAATATTCTATTAATAACCAACAACGTTTATTCCAATGAAAACCTCCAAGAAAGTTTGCAATAAATTCATTTGAAGATATTGATTTTATTGAATAAATATCCTTTTTTTAAATTAAATAAATAAATTTATTTATTTTTAAAGAAAATATAAGAGATTATATATTCATAAATTTATTATAAATTAAATTTAAAAAATATAAAGTACTCTTTTTCACCCTATTTTACCTTTTAAAAATCAAAAAAATATTAAAAATAAATTAAAAATTTAAATATTATTATTTACCATTTCATTAATCCAACTATCCTCTCCCCCATTTCCATCAATAAATTGTTTAACAGCAATAATAAATTCATCAGAATAATCAGAAGATGTTTTTGCTTTATAAACTTGACTAAAACGACCTTCTGATATTTTCTTTAATTTAAAATAAAATAATTAAAATTAAAAATTAAAAAAAACTTCAATTAAATTTAATTCTGAAGGTTTAATTCTTTTTTCATTTAATAAAATAATTATTTCATTAATTTCAATATTTTTATTTTCATTATTTTCATCATCTAAACTAATTTTTAATAATAAAGGATTTGTTGTAGATGTTGTTCTTTTTCTTTTTTTTTTATTTTTTAAAATTATTTTTGATGAATTTGAAGAAAATAATAATCTTCTTTTTACAATTTTTGTTTTTTTATTAAATGATTTATTATTTTTAATAAAAATATATTTAAAAATAATAATAAAAAATAATAAAATAATTATTAAAATAATAATTATTATAATTATCCAAAAATTAATTGATAATATATTTTTATTTGTAGTTTGATTAGGTAATAATTCTTCTTTTTCTTAAATTAAATTTAAATTTTATTTTTAATTAAAAGTCAGATTTTAATTTAAAAGGAGACAATTATTACTTTCCTTTATTTAAATTAAAATTAGAAATAAAATCTCAAAAATTATAAAAAATAGAAATATGGGAAGAGAAAAAAAAGGGAACAATAAATCTTCAAAAATCTCTCCAATTTAGACCTATACTTTTTATTTAAAATTATTAATAAATTGGAGAGAACTAAAAAAGTAATAAAAGTGTTAAATAAATATTTAATAAAAATAAATAAATAAATACCTTTTAAATCAGTAAATTCATTATCATTATTATTATCTTCTTGAATTATTTCTTCATTTAAAAAAGAGAATTTAGTATTACAATTATGTGTTCTACAACAACAAAATCTAGAAGATCTTCCAAGAACACCTGTTCCTCTAAAAATTAAATATTATATTTATAATTAATTATAATATTTAAAAAAACCTAATATCCATAATACATTCATTATCTTTTTTACATTCCCTTAATTCACTGGGTGCTTGTACCCAACAACCTTTTTTAAAATCCAAAACAATATCTGTCCCATCAATTGAACTATAAAGTAAATTAGCCATACAACCCTTAAAAAATACAATTAATTAAATTATAATATTAAATAATTAAAAATAACCAAATGATTGGAATTTGTATCTGCATAACATTTTATTGTTTCAACACATTCTGATAGATTGAGGGAATTACAAGTATTGTAATCAAAATGCTAAAAGTTTAAAGAAAAATAATTATTAATATTAAAAATCAGAATTATTAAAATCAGAATATCAGAATTAAAAATCAATTATTAAAATCAGAATTATATACCAGAATTAAAATCAGAATTATTAAACAGAATTAAAATCAGAAGTAAAAATCAGAATATCAGAATTAAAAATCAATTATTAAAACCAGAAGTAAAAATCAGAATTAAATATCGGAAATAGAATTATTAAAATCAGAATTAATATAAAATAAAACCTCGCAGTAAATAAAAGGTTTATTTCTTCTTTCAACATCAGAACTATTAACATCTAAATCAAAATTAACACCCAATTTTCCAAGTTGAGTAAGAAAGTTTGGTAAATTTAGTTGATTATTATCTGATGATGTTAAAATTGTTTTTTTAATAATTCTAGAATTTAATTTATTAACATTTTCATTCTAAAAATAAATAAAATAATTTAATTTAATTATTTTAATTTTTAAAAAACAAAAAATTAATTATTTATTTAAATAAAAATAATTAATTATTTATAAAAATTAATTTACCAATTGATTTTTTTGTTCAAAATCAATATTTCTTTTATTATTATTTGTTGGGTAACAATTAACAAAAATTAATTTTCCAACAAAAAATATAAGCAAAAATAAATAAAAGAAAAATAATTTCCAATCCATTTTTAACTAAATTTAATTTAATAATAAAAAATAATTAATAAAAAAAATTAAATAAATTAATTAAAAAAAAATTAAATATTTTAAATAATTAAATAATACGTAAATAAACCAAAAAAGATAAATAAATAAATATTAATATTTAACATATAATTATTTATATAAAAAATGTAAAATAAATAAAATAAAATATTTTCATTGTTATATAAATATTTTTTCCATTTTTGTAAAATAATAATAATTTATATTTTTAACAAAAATTAATAAAAAATAAAATAAAATTATTTTGGGTTAAAAATAAATAAATTAATTTTAAAATAATATTAATAATAAAATAATTGAGTTGTAAATAAATAAATAATTTAATTAAATAAATAAATAAATTTAAAAAATATATATTTTTCAAAAATTAATTAAAAATAAATTATTTAAATTAATAAAAATAATTTAGAAAAAAGAGAAGTTAAACCCAAGTAAATTACTCATAAATAATCTATAAAACATTTATACATGTGATATATATAAAGTGCTTTTTATTAATTAATTGATTTTTTTATTTAAAAAATATTTTTTTTTAAAATATAAAATTTATTAAAATTAATTATTAATTTATTTAAATAAATAAATAAAATAAAATTAATTAATTAAACCAAAAAATGAATAAATAAAATAAATATTCTAATAATTTATTATTCTTTTTTATTTAAAAATTAATAAAAATATAAAATATTAATTTTCTTTTTTTTGCTTTAGAAAATATAAAAAAGTACAAAGTATTTTTTTATTTAAAAATAAATAAATAAATATTTACAAAATTAATAATATATTTTTGTGTGTTTTTATATTTTTCCACCATTTTTTATTTATTAAAAAAAGTACAAAAGCGTGGAAAAAATAATAAATAAATAAATAAATTTATTTATTTATTTAAAAAATAAATTTAAAATTCAAGGACAAAAAATAAATAAATAAATAATTAATTATATAAATAAATAAAAGATGTAAAAAATGATTAGAAAAAAATATTTTTTTTAAATTAAAAATTAAATTAATGAAAGCTAAAAAAATAAATATTTTAAAAATTTTATTAAATTATTTCTCTGACTTTTTAAAAATTAATTAATAAATAAATAAATAAATTAATTAATTTTTAAATTAAAAAAAGAATAAAGTTCAAAATAATATATATAAAAAGTAATAAAATAAATAATAAATATTATAACCATTTTAGGAAATATTATTAAAATAAATATAAATAAATAATTACCTAATAAAATATTATGCTAAAAATAAAAATTTATTTAAATAAAAAATTAAAGTTTTTTATTAATATAATTAAATTAATTTTTTGTTTTACACTCAGAATTGAAACTAAAAAATTAAAAAAAATAATAAAAAGTTTGCAAATAAAATAATAATTAAAATTAAATATTATTTTAAAAATTTAATAAAATATTTATTATTATTTTTTTTAATAATAAATATTAAAAAAAAAATATAAAAATTTGTTGTAAAATAAATAAATAAATAAAATTATAAATATTTACTTTAAATCAACAGCTGTAAAAAAATGGAAAAATAAAAATAAAAAATGAAAGAGAAGAAGAGAAGAAGAGAAAAATAAAAAAAGAGAGAGAATAAAAGAAAAGAAAATAATCGATTGGATTTATTATATAAGAGAGTAGTTGTTTAACTGAGTGAGTCTGGCACAATTGATTCAAAATTTTAGTAGTTATAAATTATATAAAAAAACAAATAATATCTCATTTTAAAGAGCTTTTCGAGATGAATCGAATGAGACCAAAATAAACAAATTTAGTTGAATTTGAACAAAGTTAGAAAGAAAAAAGAGATTCTGAGAGGTATACCTGTATATATATAATAATTATATTTTAAAATACTAATTATTTTATAATTCAAAGGATATTAAAAAAAGATAAATTAATATTTAAGAAAATTATCTTAATTAATTAATTTATTTTATTTTTCTTTTTTTATAAATTAGATAAATAAAAATACTTTTTGGCATAAAGCCAAAAAGAAAAAGAAATTAATTTTAAAAGATATTAATTTTATTTAATTATTATTATTTATTTTTATAATATTTAAATTAATAATATTTGTAAAAAAATTAAAAAATATTTATTTTATTTATTTTAAAATTATTTTATTTATTTAATTATTTAATTATTTTCTCTTTCTCTTCTTAATCTTTTCTTTTCTCTAATGTCAAATTGATACTCTCGAGCAGCAAAAAATGCACTTGTTGCGTACAAAACAAATAGAATAAAACAGAAAAACTTTAAAAATAATAATTAAATTAAAAATTAATTTAAATTATTAAACTAAAATATTTTATTTTATTAAAATTTTAATATTTTAATTCCCAATTTATTCAAAATAAATGAATTTAATTTTAATTTTTTTTAATTTACCGCAGCAAATGCCCATTCAATAATTAATCTACATCCATTATGTATAATTCCATCTCCCCCAATATCATTGCAATTATTTGACCAAGCACCTGTTGAATAATAAGCTTCTAAACATGAAAATATTAAAAAACAAATTGCTGCAATTCCTGCCAATATTAAATCCTTTAAAAAATAAAATTAAATATAAATTATTTTAAAAAATAATTTTAACAGATTCATTCCATGGCCAAAAATAAAGAAATGTTTTATTAAAATTAAAAAAGAAAATTAAAAATATTAAAAATGTAAAGCAAAGGACAAATCCAACAAATAACATTATCAATGTTTGTCCAAAGAGTATTCCTTTAAAAGGACCAGGTCCATAAACTACAGTTATTAGACAAATAATTATTAGACAAATTATCTAAAAATTAATTAATTAATTTATTTTTTTAAAAATAATTTTAATTTATTTTAAAAATAAATATCTAATTAAAAATAAATAAATAAATATTAATTACAATTTCCAAAATTTTCAAAACTCCAAAAGGTTCAATACAAAATTTAATATTCAAATAATTATTTAAATGTCCAAATTCATCAAAATAAGATATATTATTATTTTTTATTATTTTATTTTGACCATTTTTTAAATAAATTCTTGAAGGAATTTCTCTTGAATATTTTGTTTCAATTGTTGTTGTTAAAATACTTCCATCAGGTTCTTGACGTGAATAAAAATGTTTAGGAGGAGGTCTTTCTTCTTCTTTTAAATAATAATTAATATTATTATTATTATTATAATGACTATTTAATTCCATTTTATTTATTTATTTTAAATAATAATATTATTATTTTTTAAATAATTTAAGAAAATATTTTTTTTTATTTAAGAAAAAAGTTTTTAATAAAAAAAAAGAAAATAATTATTTTTTAATAAAAAAATAATTTTTTCGCTGATTTATTTGTAAAAATGTCGCCATCAAGTTTTTACGCGCCTTTTAAAGGCTTGTTGTACAAAAGCAATTATATATTTATTTATAAAATGGCGAAATAAAATGAAGAAAAGATTAAAAAAAAATTATTTTAAAGGTGCGACGACATTTGCGCCGTTGACATTTGCGCCGACGACTTTTGCGCCGGAAATATTTTAAAACGCGACATTTGCGCCGCCTTTAAATTTAAAAAAAAAGTAATATGTATTTATTAAAGGATTAAAAAATTATTAAAAAATTAAACTAAAATGTATCAACTAAATAAATCCGATTAAGATTCTAAATATTCATTCTTTTAAATATTTGGCTATTGTATGTTATAGCGGACTTTTTCTTTCTGTACCGATCCGGATGAGTGAGGTGTCATTCGAAAGCTCTTGCAAAACTTAGTCGAACTAGACATGGGGGAAGTTGATCCGACGTCTATAAGCCGAGTTACAGGTCCCCGAATATTGAAAAATTATAGGGGGGACCAAGCTCTACTAAGTGATTACTGCGGCTGCACTTTAATTATTTTCACTGATGTGAATTAATTATGTAATTTGCGCCGTAGAATAACGCATGTACCAAAAGCCAACGAGAGATGGGCTCTCAAATGAAGAAGTCATAAAACACTCCCAATTGGTCCAAGTTTGGCGTGTTTCTAGCAAACTTCGATCCTTCATAGCTTTGTTCAAAATCGTTCAATCAAAACGATTTTGGTCTCATTCGATAGGTCTCGAAGAGTTCTTTCGAATGAGCTATATACTCATATTCGAATTTTTCACCCCAAAAATGAGCTTACTCCCCCTATGATTTTTCAATTTTCGGGGACCTGTAACTCGGCTCTTAGACGTCGGATCAACTTCCCCCATGTCTGCAAGAGCTTTCGAATGACACCTCACTCATCCGGATCGGTACAGAAAGAAAAAGTCTCTATAACATACAATATTCAAATATTTAACTGCACAAATATAGCTGCAGTCTTTTTTCATTCATTAGAGCATAAAAAAGGAATTGATAATTGGGTTGATTAGTTGCTAATTAATATTTCAAACCTGTTAGGCTGTTGAAAATTTTAATAATATCATTTAAATAAATGATTAAATTTAATTTTAAAATCATTTTAGACTTAATTCTTTTTAAAATTTAATTTTTTAAATCTTTAATATTACTTTACTTTTTTAATTTAAAGGCGGCGCAAATGTCGCGTTTTAAAATATTTCCGGCGCAAAAGTCGTCGGCGCAAAAGTCGTCGCCGCAAATGTCGTCGGCGCATAAGTCGCAGCGCAAGTGTCGCGGCGCAAATGTCCTGCAACCATTTTAAAAAATCAATAAATAAATATATATTAATTATTTAAATTAAATTAAATTTTATTTTGATTTATTTTATAAAATAAGTAAATATATTTTAGTCTCGAACAATTATAAATCTAGCAAGTTAATAATACTTTAATTTTTATTAATTCTTTATAATTTTAAATTATTTAATTTACAGTAATATTAGACTACACTTTTATTAATTATTAATTATTTACATATATATTTGATAAAATTGGCAATTAAAATATTATTTTAAAATTTAAAGTAAATACTTCACCTGACAATTAAAGTGTAAAATAATGAAAAATATTTTTTATATTTAAATAATTTATAAGTTAAGCAGTCTTTTTACACAATTGTTTACAACATATATTTGATTAATTAAATAATATTTTTTAAATAAGTAATATAATTTTTATTTTATTAAATTTTATTATTTTTTACAAAATTTAAAAACAATATATTTTAGTTTTTATTTTTTGAATAACTTTTTTTAAATTTAATAAAAATCGATAATTCTTTTTTCATTAGATTCATAACTCTTTCGGTAATTTTTTGATACCAAATTCAGCTAAAAAAACTCTTTTAGTAACAAATCTATACTTAAATTTTATTAAAAAAATTTGGTACTCTTTAAATATGGGAATTTTTTGTTTGTTTGATTTAATCGGGTCAAATGAGGTGTCATTCGAAAGAGCTCTTCGAAATGGGTTAAATTATGTTTTTTTGAAACCATACAAATGCCTACGAGCCGAGATACAGGTCTTAGAATGTCGAAAACCAAAAAAAGGAATTAGCTAATTTTTTGGAGTGAAAAATTCAATTATGAGTATGATAGCTCTTTCGAAAGAGCTCTTCGAGCTGAGTTGAATGAGATAAAAATTAGCTCAATTGGACAAATTTAGACAAAGTTATAAATTTTTGAAAAACGCTCATTTAGGTGATTACCGCGGCTGCTCCAAATTAATCTTTTCCCACTACGGTTTGAAATAAGTTTTTTTAGCTGAATTTGGTATCAAAAAATTACCGAAAGAGTTATGAATCTAATGAAAAAAGAATTATCGATTTTTATTAAATTTGAAAAAAGTTATTCAAAAAATAAAACCCGCTCCCAATTTGCCGCACCCTGTATATGAGCTGATTCTATTAAATGATAAATTTAAAGTTTAATTATTGAAACATAATTCAGATTTTATTAATTGTTTTATAATAAATAATGGGAGTAGCATTAATATATTCTACAACTATTATTTGTTTTGCAACATTTGGATTATTTTCCAATTTATTATTAATTTATTTAATTTTACGTTATACAATGAAATGCAAGTTTATAGTAAAATATTATTACAAACTTGTTTTGTTGATATTATTGCTATTGTTGCTTTTTCTATATCTCAACCTGTAAGTTGTTTTATATTGTTTTGTTTGTTTTATAATTGTTTTGTTTGTTTTATATTGTTTTGTTTGTTTTATAATTGTTTTGTTTGTTTTTAATTGTTCTGTTTAAAGAAATGTTTTAGATATGTTTCTCCTTTGCGTAGTTTGTTTTTGTGTTTGTTTTTAAATGTTTTTATTAACAAAATTATAATCTTTTAAATTAAAAAATAAATAATTTAATTTTTAAAAAGGCTTATGCTTCTGATAATGGAGTGGGTACAACTTGGAGTTATGGACCAATACATTTTCTTCCAAATCCTTGGCAAAACATACTTCTTCGCTTCAACCATTTTATGGGAAGATTAACAACAATGAATGTTTGTACATTATTTATTTATCGTTATTTAACTGTTGTTTGGTAATTTTAAATAATTATTCTTTAAATATTTAATTTATTTAGTCAACTTGATGTTAAATTTAAACATCAATTAATTTTACTTTTTTCTGTAATGATTTTACTTTTAATTTTAAACGTTTCTGCTTTTTTTGCAAATCATCCAACTCCAGAAAATGAGCATTTAACAAATTATGAATTGGCAAAAATTTTTGATTTAGATAATGATACTATTAAAAATTATGTTGTTGGACTTAGATCAAGGGTAAAATTTAATCTAAAAAATCCAAATTAATATATTTAGTAGTAGTTACTTAGACCCAAATGAAACAATAAATCACCTGTCACTTGTCAATCACGTATCAATCACCTGTCACCTGTCAAAAAATCTTTCCCTAGAGGGGGTGTTTTTAACTGATTTAAAGGTGATTTCTGTGCCTAAAGGGCACATTTGGTTTTGATTTATAGGGTGTTAAGGGTTGTTACATTTGGTGTGTAAAAAACCAAACGTTACATTTAATAAAACCATTACCTTTTTTTGGGAAAGAAGATACTTGAGAAAAGACATATTTTGTAACAGTAATTAATAAAATTTGTAATTACCTTTCAAAATTGTTAATTACTTTTTTTGCACACATTTTTGGGGTAGTGTTGATCTTTTGGGTAGTATGACCAAATGATATTTTATTTGGTGATATTTTGGGGCATATAAAGCGGCGGCTACTCTCTTTTATTACACTATTTCTCACTCTATTCTTTGTTTAATAAAAGAGAAAAAAGAGAAGAAAAAAAAGAGAGAATAAAAAGAAGAAAGAGACGATTGGCGTCTTTTTCCGAACTTATGCAAATCAATAGTAAGTTTTATTTTTCTTCAAATTTTTTTTAATAACCCTTATTTTTTAATTATTCTTTTAAAAGTTATTTTTATAATGTTATGCTTAGTCCAGAAATGATTAAATTACTTTTTTTCATACAACAAACAGCTTAAATATATCATACAAAATTATTTTCTATTATTTTACAAAACAATTTAAAAATATAAATAAATCAACTACAACTTATGATATTTCTGGTTGGTTTTTTAATAATTAAATTTATATTTAAACGAATAAAAAAATAAAAGATTTAATTTCCTAATAATTATTTTTTATTACCTTATTTTTTATATAATTTTCTCCGTTTTAAAATGATTTTTTCTTATAATTCCTTTTTTTTATATTTTTAATTTATTTTCGCCTGTCATGGGCATTATCTTTTTCCTTTAACCTGTTATGGGCATTCGCAACTTTTATCCGCAATTAATAATATTTTTTTAAAAAGGCAGCAAAGTTTATCCGCAATTAATAATATTTTTTTAAAAAGGCAGCAAAGTTTATCCGCAAGTAATAATATTTTTTAAAAAGTCCGCAAATTTTATCCGCAATTAATAATATTTTTTTAAAAAGGCAGCAAAGTTTATCCGCAAGTAATAATATTTTTTTAAAAAGGCAGCAAAGTTTATCCGCAAGTAATAATATTTTTTAAAAAGTCCGCAAATTTTATCCGCAATTAATAATATTTTTTACTCTTACCTAGTCTCTTAATTTCTATTCTTTTATATTTTTAAATTCTAGTCTTTTAAACATAAAAAATTATAACATATTTAAATTTATTTTAAAAGTTCATTTTAATGTTATATTTAATCCAAAAATGATTAAATTACTTCATTTTTTCTTTCATAAAATTTTAATAATTTAACTTTAAAATAATATTACGATTTTTACTATGTTAAGAGTTTGCATTGTTAACTTATTAAGGATTATGCTATGCTAATCTAGGTTAACGAGTTTGCTTTGCAACTCGGGAAGTAGCTTTGCTACTTTAGGTACTGTGTATGCCTTGCTACACATAGATTGAGAAACTAGTCTAAGAAGTATGCTGTGCTACTTTAGTCTAACGATTATGCTTTGCTAATCTAGGGTAACGAGTTTGCTGTGCAACTCGGGAAGTAGCTTTGCTACTTTAGGTAATGTGTATGCTTTGCTACACATAGGATGAGTATTAGTTTATGATGTTAACTTTGCAACTCTATTATTATACCATATAAAAAATTTTATAATAAAGATAAAAATAAAAATTAAATAATATTTATTTGAAACTAAAATTTACTATATTATCTTTAATTTTTAAATTTTTAAATTTTATTCCCAAAATTAACAATACGATAATGAGGTAATACAATTCCCTTTAATATTATAGGCTTAAAGGCTTTACAAATTTTAGTGGTGGAAACTGTCCCCTGTTTTAAATTAGGCCTAATAAAATGAGGATAATCTGCTAATATCACATCATCTTCTTCTTTTCCTTCGTCTTCATCGAAATTCTTACCAAATGCTATAACACTATCCTTAAAGGTTGAATAATGTAGTTTTCTGCAGACTTCAGCATTTAATGTAATTCCTCTTACTTTTAAGGAAGTTTTTTCTTTTCTACTTGATTTCTGTATCATTCTTAGTGCATATGCCTTACATGCGGCACCTACATACTCTTTTATTTCACAGTCTTCGTATTCTGGGGCTAAATCTCCTAAATGTGGGCCAGGTGAAAGTGGGCACTCTTGATTTTTGGGGTAGGCAAAGAGAATGCTGTCTGTATCCCCATACAACAGCGAACATCCTGGAGCGCCTACTATTTTTTGCATTGCTTTCAATAATTTTATTCGTGCCATTGACGTTGTCCATAGGGAAATAACTATGTTTGAAGTCTGATGCTCCTCGATAAACTCATCTTTTGAATTATAGCTGATTAATATTGTGTCGGCTGCCAATTTATCCACTGAATTTACTTCAATAGATTTATTTTCTGCAAATTTCCTCAGTTCTGCTGGTGAATCGGTGACGTAACTTTTTGACAAAGTGTTTCTGAGACTGAAGCGGCCCCAAAGTGAGTTGAGCATTAATTTTGAAATATATCGCATTGCTTTATCAGGTAGCATCTTTTCTCTTTCTAAATGAATTCCAAATCTTTCCTCACACTCTCTAATAAATTTATCTTCTTTTTCTTTTGTGTCGATCTCCTTTGGAAATCCACTTGCATGAATTTTCATGCTCATAAATTCTGCTACATAATTTTTAAACAATTCCCCGTCCCATTTTTCATAATGAAGAGCTCTAAAATATTTAGTTACTCTATATCCGCTGTTCAATGCCTCTGCTAGTTCAATTGACGTACAAGTAGAAACCCAACCTCTATCTTCTTCTCCATGGGGACATTTGTATTGTCTCAATGTTGCTCCTCTTGGATATTCCATTGAACATTTTCTACATAGTGGGAAAAGCAATCTTTCATCGAATTTTACAGGCATGACTGGCATATTGGTATGTGCTGGTGGTATAAGAAAATAAGTATTCCTTTAATTGGAATTTGACTGCTATTGGACCAATTGACATTTTGTTCATTTCTGGGCACGATTATAACTGTTGGGTACCCTACTGGAAATTCTGTTGTTGCAATTGTAGAAGGGTAGAGTGAATTGAAGTCTAAATATTTAATTTTATGTTGTTCATCTGCCTCATAATGAAGACAGAAAGGTCCTGTTCTGCCACCAAAAAAGCAGTCTCGAAGCTTAATCGGTCCCTTGTCCAAATAATTTTTAAAACTTTTTCTCATTTTTTTATTCTTCATCAGCATCTTTTTTATTTCACATTCCCAAACAATATCCACTTGACGAATATGTTTTCTCAAAATTCTCATTCTCTCTTCATTCTCCTTTTGAACATTCTCCACAGTTTTGCCATTTGGTAATATAAAGTCCGGTCTATCTCCATAATGCCTTGGGCACCCATGCCAAACACAACCATGCACTTCTATTGCTCTGTCCTCTGCCTGAATATAACCATCGACTTTGAACCTCCCAGCAACTTTATATTCTCCATTTTCTGAATGTGCCGTCTGAATTTCAACATTATATTTCTCTGCATACCAATCCAAGTATTTCATTGCAATTGTACTTTGATTATCGCAAGTGTCGTAGCCTTTCTCTGGGACAATTGCCAAATGTTCAGGTTTCAAGTGATTTAACCTGAAGTGTTTCATGCATGCTGAGGCGATTGTCATTGCATCACGAAGAATGTCTATACCAATGACATCTTGCATAATTTTTGGTCGACTTATTTCCATAAATTTGTGTCGAAATGCCAAGAGTGCCTCTGTTAAAATTTGTACATCATTCAAACAGTACTCAGCAAGAGCTTCGTTTAAACAGAATGGCGTTTGTTTTTCCTGTTGATACCACCGATCAAATATTTTTTGTTTTTCTGGTGTCATTCCTTCATATAAATAATCAGATTTCTGTGGAAGTTGAGGAAGAGTGATGTCATAATTATTTGGATTGTTTGCCAGATGAGGAAAAAATTGTTTTTCCTGAATTTGAAGATCAAAAGCTCCAACTAGTTGTCCTAAAGCAACCGGACAAATGTTGTAGGAATCACGAAATATTACTTCATTGGATTTGTTCGATCTTGGAACTTTTAATTCATATAATTTATTTCCACGGCGAATCATCGATGGAACAATACCAGCCATAAAAATTTCTCGAAATGTCATAATCATGTCATACCTTCCTCCAAAGTGAGAAAACGCCATTGTAACATATTTTCCATCCAATTCAAAAAGCAACCAATTTACAAAATCATGAAGAGGTTCTGAAGTCACTATTTGTTCATCTACTTGTGTTCCAATGAATGGGCGATGAAAAAATGTAATTGTTCTATAAGTACCACAAATTGTACATACTTTGCCTTTTCTTTTAAGAAATGTCCTCCAAATTTGTTTATCTTCCATACAGCTTGTACATGTAATTGTAGCCGCAATAAAATTTACGCAATGTAGTCGATCATTTGGTTTGTCTGAATTTATAGTGTGTTGTGTTGCCTCAAAATCGAATGTCACAAGTCGGTAAGGCTTTTGCTTCTTTTGCTCAAGTGGTTTAATGTAGCATCCTCTTTCTGAACTATGGAACTGACCACAGTTTAAACACCATTTATGTCCACAAATATGCTGTTTTGAAGGTTCTTTGCGATGAGCATTTACATTCCATATTATTCCACATTTTTCACACTGTTTCGATCTATTGCAGCTATTATTTGATTTATGATGATTAAAACAATCAAAATTCCAGAATATTTTCCCACAGTCTTTGCATTCTTTTTTAATGTTTTGATCGACAGGACAAGGTCTTCCAATACCAACACGTCCACAAAATCTGCAGCGAGATTTGCACTTATTGTCATGTTCATTTGCTCTTCGATAACGTTTTTCGCAAGAATAGCAATATTGATAATGCGGTCCAAACTGAGCACCAACTGTTCTGATTCCATCAAAATGTTCATTTGAATAAAAGATTGGAATAGGTGTATTGAATGTCTCCGAACCATATTTGTAGTTAATTTTTTGTTCAAATTTGTCGCCAAATATAAACACTTTAAATCGATAACCATTTTTTTCATAAACTTTATTCCAATAATCAACAATTATTGGAACATATGTTTCGACGTCATATTCTTCTTTGTCCAAAGGAATCCCAACTTTTTCCATTAATTTAATTACATCATACTTCTGTTGTTGAAGTTTTTCTTGATGATATCTACTGAAGTTCACTCTATGTCCCAATTCCGAAGTCACATATTTTCTCGTAAGTTCCAGTGCGTAAAATAAACAATAATTATTATCAATATTTTTAATTTTAATGATCCAACTTGGAATAGGTACTGTTGTTGCTGTTGTAATAATTGACGGGCCTTTTCCAGAAATTGATTTTTCCTTGGGGAGAGCAGAAACATCTAAGGAATGAATTGAAACAGTAAAGGGTTCACCAAGAAGAGAGCCGCGTTCGGCTTTTGATTGACCCACAAGAAGAAATCGCTGCAAAATGTTTTCGACTGTGTCGTCGTGTAAAGCGCGTATTGGAATCCAGATATCGCTGTCCAATAATAATGAAGATATAGTTGCGCCGAGATGATCCACTACAATACCATTTTCTTTAGCGTCATTTATTGATTGATTTATGCAGTTATCCAAAACATGTCGGAGAAGATTCTCCGGATTTTGAGGAAGTGATTTGATAGAGAATTTTGAAACAGTTTTCATTAATTTAAATCTTTTACAAAATAATTTTTGTGAATCGATTTTTTCAATAAATCGACCAATATTTCCAGTACCGATTTGTATCGGTTGTTCATCTTGATCACTGATTAAAAGATTTTCAATTGGAATATAAAATTGATTTTCTTCTCTTGGGTTATCAATTAGTCCCAAAATATTTTCAATGAAAAAACGTGGTTTTTTCGGGTGGCAAGACATTTTTAATTTACTTTTTTTAAAAAATTTTTTTATTTTTTGATTTTTGAATGGGAGGAATATTTAGAAATCTAGCTTTAAATAATTAGTAAAAATGGGCGTGGCTTATTTTGTCAGCTTGTGTCAGCTTGTTTCAACCTATTTCAATGTTAGTGGTTTATTGTGTCAGCTTGTGCCAGCCTATTTTATTGGGCGTGGCTTCTTGTGTCAACTTGTGCCTACCTATTTTTAAATTCAAAAATAATGCCAAATAGTATAAGTAATCTAAATTTAAAACTTTTTTTAGATTTTTACACAAATTAATTGTTTGCTCCTTACAATATTAGTATTCTTAAAAAAGTAAATTTTAAATTAAAAAAAAAAATTTCTTCTATCGAACCTAACTAGAATTAAAGCTTGAAAAGAAGTTTTTTTAATAATTTTAAATGTTTAAATAATTTATTTTAATTAAAATAAAAATTAAAAATTTTTATAAATTTTCACCTAAAATCTTGTCTTTTGAGTTAAAGATGACGCAATATTTTTTGATAATTCAATAAGTATAGGTGTGAGTAACGCTGGAAATAATCCAAGGGGAAGACCGTTTCCTTTTTGTATAACAATTCGTCTAGCACCTCTTTCGGTTCTTACACGGCTTATTCTACGAACAAAATCGGCAAATGGTATTAATCTTCCTTTTTGACGTTTTGTTAGTTGAAATCGATTTTTTAAAATATTTAAACAAATTTCTGTAATTGAAAGTAATTGTCCAATATTAGTTTCTTTTAATAGTCTTTTTCTTTTTTGAATAGATTTTGTTTTTGCTAATTGATTAAGAAATTGTTAATTATTCTTTACTATTTGACTTATCATCTTTTTTTTAATGATTAATTATTTTATTTTGGTAAAAATATTGTAGTTTCACAATTCTCAGAATCTTTTTTATTTTCTGCGAAATTAAATATATTAGTTCTAAGACGAAGTGTTGAATCTGATGAAGGGTGAAGATCAATAAATAAATATGAAAAGTTTTCAATTGTTGATTGACGATATGCATCGAGAAAATATTTTAATCTTCCGGGGAATAATTGCACTCCTAAATTTCTAACAGATAATGCACTATTTGGGGCTCGGGTAAGAACCAAATACATTGAATTTTGACGAGCAACTCATAGTTTTTTCTCGAATAAGTTTTGTGTGACGAATACAATTCCAAACTCTAAATGGTGAGACTTTTTTGTAAATAATTCAGATAAATATTTTTCTTCTATTGAGTACAATAAATCATCTAAAATTATGAGTGATGGTTTTTCTTGTTTCTTGATAAGTTCCTCTGGTGGTATGCCAGAATATACATATATTCCTGAACGCTGTAATTCCGAAACCAATGGATTAAATTCTCCGTAACAATAGAGAATTGATTTAGGTACTGGTTCAATAATTTCTTTTGCATTTTCTATTAATTTTTTCACAAATGTACTTTTTCCGCTAGAACTAGGTCCGCTTATAATCAATCCAAAGGGGAGTTTTAATTGTAAATCATTTTTTGAATAAGTTTGGTACAATATATTGTTAATCATATTTTATTTAAAATTAAAAATATTATAGATAAATGTAAACTTTAATTTTTTTTAAATTTGAATATTTATTTCTTTTATCTCCTCTATTGCTTTTTTTATTGGTTCTTCTAATTTAATTTTCTTTTCTTCTGGAAATTCCAAAAACTCGTCTATTATTGATAATTTATTTTGTTCATTATTCATTTTGATATTGAAAACTTTTCTTCGACTTTTGAAACAAAAAACATTAGATTCCTTGAATTTCTCAATTATATCAAACACAACAAATTTCTCTTTCTTAAGTCTATTACTATATAAATTAATTCCTTTGCAATTTATAATGTAGTCAATTTCTACATTATCCGAGCGGCATGTAGTACATTTTCCGGAAATATCGAATGGCACAAAACGGGGCGTGTTTAATCTTGGCGATTTTATAGTTATCCCATTAGTAGAAACATTAAAATTAACAATAGGAATAATATCATTCATTCTTTAATATTTTTTTAAAATAAATAATTTTAATTTAAAAAATTTTTAAATTTATTTTTTTATTTAAAGGCAATGCAGTCATATTTATCAGGTACTCGTTAAAAATGGAAAATTTTAAACAGGGTGTATTGATTGACACATTTTATTTTTTTATTTCCATTTTTATGTTTTTGCGGTAAAAAAAAGAGATAAAAAGGTAATTAATCAATTTTATTAATTAATGTTACAAAATATGTCTTTTCTCAAGTATCTTCTTTCCCAAAAAAAGGTAATGGTTTTATTAAATGTAACGTTTGGGATTTACACACCAAATGTAACAACCCTTAACACCCTATAAATCAAAACCAAATGTGCCCTTTAGGCACAGAAATCACCTTTAAATCAGTTAAAAACACCCCCTCTAGGCAAAGATTTTTTGACAGGTGACAGGTGATTGATACGTGATTGACAGGTGACAGGTGATTTATTGTTTCATTTGGGTCTAAGTAACTACTTTTAGTCTAATGATTTATCCAATTTCGTCGCTAATTATGCTTCAGCATTAACAATAATTAATTATTTAATAATTATTTTTTGTGGAATAAGAATTCAAATTCATGTTTATCTTCATTGTAAAGGAATAGAAATGAGTAAAATACGTAATATGAATAAACAAATAAGTATAGTTTTGATTTCTCAGGTAATATTTTTAAAAATAATTTTAAAAAATATTTTATAGGCTATTATACCTTTATTAACAAATATCACTCATTTATTTGCTAATTTGAATTTTTTATTTAATTTATCTGGCATTTTTTCTTCTTATATTGGGATATTTTTTTTCACCGGTGTAGCCTCTTTGGTTGCTGTTTTAAATCCAATTGTAATTTAATATTTTTTAATTAATTTTTAATTATATTTTAAGGTAACAATTGTAACAATACGAAATTATAGGCAAGTTATTTTTAGATGTAAAAATCAAAATTCATCAAATATTCATCAAATTGCCCCAATGCCAGAAACTTCAATGCCAAATAGAACACAAAATTTAAATTAATTTTAAATATTAAAAGAAGTAAATTGATTTTATTTAAACAAATCTCATGGTTTTATTTAATAGTAGTTACTTTGATATTATTAAAGTTTATAAATAAAAACTGTGTTTTTAGTTTTTATTGCAAATACATGTTTTATTTAGTTAACTCCCAAACATATTTCACTAACAAAAGCATTGACAAAACAAACTCAAAACAACATAACTTTACGAAAACATGTTTTATAAAACAATTTCTTATGAACAAAACACCTTTAAAATATATAAAGAAAAACAAACATTTTAAAACAAACAAAACACCAAACAAAACATTAGCACAAATAAATTCTCTCACTATTTAAATACATTTAAATGTTTATAATTTAAAAACAATTAAATTTTTTATCTAATTTAACAATGCTTTAAACAAACATAAATTTTCTATTTACGAACAAATTAAATATAATAAAATATAATTAATTAATTAACAACTTTAATAGCATTAGATGAATAATTACAAACAATTCCATTCCCAACTCTTCCAGGGAGATACCAATTAGAAGCTCCTTTATCTAAATTATTTTCATTAACATTTTGTTTAACTTCTCCACAGGCATAAACAATTCTTGTAGTTCTATTTTTGTATCCAAATATTTTTATATTTTCAAAATTAATTTTATCTTTATATGGGGCATTTCCTGCTATAAATTACAGAAATTTTATTTTTTATAGAATAATTATCCTATTTTTTAAAATTATTATTTAATTTATTCTAAATTTTAAAAGGATCATAATGTTTTATTTTAATGTTTTTAAGCGGTCAGTTCAGTGCTATTGAATAAATTATATTTTTTAATTAATTAATTAAAAATAATATTTAAAAATAAATAACTTACATGCAATTACATGTCCTTTCCCAGTAAAATTAGAATTTTTAATAATACAACTTCTCTTTTTAGAATTTTGACTAACTTCATCATTACAAGTACCACAAGATCTCCAAACTTTTTGAAACCCTTGTGCACAAAAATTATTAATAATTGTAGTGCCAGGGCCAGATTGTACAAATATTTTATCTAAAGCATTAAGTGCAGCACCTCCTTCAACAATATAAGTGAATGCTCTTTTATCTGTTTTTGTAAAATCTGTTGTGGCATTAAAAGCTGCTGCATGAGTACAGACACGTTCAAAACTAATAAATATTTAATTTATTTTTTAATTAAAAATAAATAAAAATAAATATCAAATTAAAATTAATTAATTTAATATTTTTACCTATTTATCTTTATCAAAAAATTTTTTTTAAATTTTTTTCAACATTTTAATTATGTAAAATACCTAAGTAAGAGTTTATTTAGGATATTTACTTTTGTTGAGGTCAGAAAACAAAATTTTTTCTAAATATAATTTAAATTATAAAAAACTATTAAATTTATATAATTATTCGTTTTTTTTAATAATTTGAAAATTTACTAAAAATGTGTGTGTGTGAAAGTATACTTTTGTGGAGGAAATTATTTAAAAAAAATAATTTTCAAATATTTCTAGCACTGTGGCTATTTAAAATTATTTTTTTTTAATATTAAATTAATTAATTAAATTAATTAAATTAAAATAAAACTAAACTAAACATTTTTTAAAGTACAATTTCCACTACACCAAATCCCTGAAGATGATTCTGTTCCAATAATTAAATTACTAATAATTACTGAATTATTTAAAAAAAGAATTGGTGATATTTTTTTACTAAAATCAATTGTACAACTTCCCAATTTTGGAGAAGCTACTAAACGAGTATAACCAAAATCTTTATTTTTATTTAAAACTATTGTATTATCAATTAATTGTGTTGATGTTGCTTTGGGAAATGAACATAAATTATTTGTTTTTATTTTTAATGGAAATACAAATAATAATAAAATAATTATTAAAAATATTTTATTTAAATACATTTTTTTAATATTTTTAAATATAATGATTTTAAATATTCTTTTTCCAACATTTTAACTATTTAAATATATTTTATTTTTTAATTTTATACATACAATAATTTTTAAAATTTAAATATGTATAAATTATATTTTAATTATTTACACACAAGTAATAAAGCCTTAAACTTTTAATTATTTAATTTAAACAAATAATTTATTAAATATTTAAATATATGTCTAGACTTTAATAAAGAAAAAAGTTTTTTTCTGTCCATAATTTGTAATTTTTTAAAATTATTTATATTAATAAAAATAATAAAATTATTTTTATTAAAAACCTATTAGGTACAAAAATTAATTTATTAAGATTTTATTGTGAAAAAAATTAAAACAAATAAATTAAATATTTTATTAAATTATTAAAATTTATTTATTTATTTAATTAAAAGTAATTATAAAATTTAAAGTGTGTAAAATTATTTGTTTATTTTACAAATATTTTTTTCTTTTAATTTTTAAGTAATTCTTTAAATTTATTCCTAATAGATTCACCTAATCCAACATACTCTTTTACTGGCTCATCTAATTCATCAAGTATTTTTCTAACAAATTGAGCAGCATCCTCAAGATATTTTGGTACTTTTTGTTTTTTATTATAATGAATTAAATCAATTGTTTCATTATTTGCTTTACTGATAGAATTAGAAATAAGTTCATAAGCATTGGAATAGTCAACGCTAATTTTAGCATAATAAATAAAATCTTTATTAACTTTATCAAGATCATTATATTCTTTATTTTTGATCTTCTTATCGAAATCTTTCAATAATGAAATATTTCCAAAAAGATAAGGTTTATTAGTTAAATAAGTTTTATAAGCATTATCCATAGATTTGGCCAAAGAAGGAACAACAGCTTCTTTTAAAAATGTTTCCCAACAAGGCATTGTATAATCAGGTTTTGGAAGATTTGCCAAACACCAAAGAAGAAGTCTTAAATGTTTTTATATTTTATTATCGTTATAAAAACACTTGGAAATAAAGAATAAATAAATTCATTAGCTGATCTAAGAACTTAAATTTTCTTGCTAACATTTGAGGATATAAGAGGACAACACTGTGATCAGTCTTTAACAGTGCTTGGAATTTTCGATTTTGTTCATACATCATACTCATACCTGCATTTTTTAGGCATTATACATCATACTTTTCATTGAAATATTTTATTCCAGTTTTCATTGATATTTTTTATTTCTTCTGGATGAACTAAATTTAAGTGTTTAGCAAAATTAGGAAGAGATATTTATTTATGGCAGAGTTCGCATCAACAAAAATCAAAATAAAGATACAAAAAATCTTATTAAAAAGAACAGGAGGGATAAAATATTCTAATTAAAGTACACTTTATTTAAAAATTTTTTATCCTTGCTTAAATATATATTTTTTCCCCGCTAAGGGTTTATAAGATTTTTAGACCTTATATCCAGCTAAGAGTTGGATTTTGGTGATGGATAGATTTTAAAACTTTTAGGTCATTTTCAGCGCCGCAGGCGAAAATTTTTTAAACTAATTGAACTTTAGTTACTAAAAATTCACCTTTTTTGGGAAAAACTGCTTATACTTTATACTCGTACTCATACCGGCTAATTTTATCATACTCATAGTTGCACTTTTCTAGGTCTCCTACATCATACCATACTTCATACCTGCCATTTTTAAGCCTCATATGGGAGCAGGCCAGTTTACCGCAAGGTCGGTTTACCGCAGGGCTATAACTTATTTTATATTTACCAAAAATATTCGACCCAAGCATGGTTCGACTCAGCTCGACGAGCTGAGTCGAATAACACCAAGATCTCTATTATATGACAATTATAAACAGAGTTATAGCCCAGCGGTAAACCGGCCTTGCGGTAAACTGGGGTGTACTCGCCTCATATATACTCATAAATCATACCGATGTATTAGTATGAGTTTGATTTTGGTATGACCTTCCAAGCACTGTTCTTTGGAGTGTTTTTATAATAAATTATTAATTTAATAAAATATAATAATAATTACTTACGTATCACAAAAACAAAGATCCTTTTGACAATCATTATTATCACCATCAACACAATTAAAAAATGGCTCAGTAAGGATCTCCTTTTTTTTGAGTAGTCCAAATAATTTCCCTTCATAAAAATTTTTATCTCTCAATTCATGAATGAAATATCCATTCTCTCCACAATTAAATTTGTAATTTGGACCTTCTTGAATAGATTTAGTAAAAATATCATTAAAAATTGAAGGACAATCATTATTCTTTTTAAGTGCTTCTTCATGACAAATATCATGAAGTTGACAACATCTAAATAATAAAATATATTTAATTTTAATATTTAAATATTTTACTCATCAATTTGATCAAAAGGTGTTCCCTTTGAATTGTCTGAACCACAACTATAAAAATTTAATTAAATAAAAATTTAAAAGATAATTTTACTGTTACAATTTAGTACCTGAGGTAAAATTTTGGAATGAAAAACAATCGAAAATTATACCTCAGGTAAACTATTATATATTTAATTATTTTAATTTTACATACAAGCAGCCATAATTAATGTAATCAACTGGATTTCGTTTAATATGACATTTTGGTTGTATTTTAGTTGTTGTGGTTTCATATATTGGGTTTTCTGTTGTTTTAATTTCTTTTAATTGTGTTTCATTTGTCTGAACATTTATTTTTATTAAATTTAAATGAAATAACGTTTTATTAAATCCAATTAAAAATTATATAAATTTATTAAATGGATATTGTCCTATTCATAAAATATGGTCAATGCGTATGTTTTAGTCAATTAGCTTATTGTTTTTCCGTTTTTTATTAAATAAATGGACAAAAATAAATATATTAATTTACCTCTTTACAATTAACATTACTTAAAAAAACATTTCTTTCTTTAACCAATGGTTGTGTTTTAATATTTATTGGTAATCCAATATTTAATAACATATCTAATTTTATTAAAATAAGTGCATCCTTAATATTTGAAGATAAATCTTTTATTTTATTATTAATTTGTTGACATTGAGGTACTTTAAAAAATAATTAAATATTTGAATAATAAAATTACCAGAATTTTGTTTATCCCAACAAAAAAATAAATAAAATATAATTTCAGTTGAATTTATTTTTTCAAGAGAAATTCTGAAATAATTAAAAAAAAAGTTTATTTAAATAAAAATAGTATAGAAAAAGAAGAGAGATTTTCTGTGACTACTTGTCTCTCTTCTTTTTCTTTAACTAACAGAATTACTGTAATATAAGTTTTACTATAAAACATGCTGCTAAAATATAAAACTTAAGCATTCAAAACATTGAACAAACTTCCAAAAACATTGAAAAACAAGAAAAAAGATAAAAAACATTTAAAAACAAATTAAAACATAATCAAAAACACAACAAACAATAAAAATAACTAGAAAACAGAAAATGATGTTTTCTATTTCATTGTTTCTATAAAACAAATAATGTTTTGTCTGACCACTAGTTTTAAAAATAATCTTCTTAACTGTTTATTAATAATATCAGAATTTAATTCAATTATTCCATTATTATTATTTTCAGTAATTTTTAAGCCATTCCATTCATTATTATTTTTAATTAAACATTTTCCTTCATTAATACATTTTTGACAAATTGAATATTCTTTATTTAATATTTTTTCAACAATAAAACGTTCATTAGGTTTCCAATAATTATTACCTTCTAATTTATTTAAACCAAATTGACTTTCATAACAAATTATTAAACTTTTTTAAAAATTAATTTAATTAAATAATATTTAAATTTAATACCTTTCACATGTTTTATTATTTTCATGACAATTAATATTATTTGCAGGACATTCATTAAAAGTAGATTGAGAAGAAGTAATAATAAAATAAAAAATATTAAAAAATAATAAAATAAAATTAAAAAACATTTTTTAAAATAAATATATAAATTTTTATTCTGTTAAAATTAAATAAATAAATAATTAAATATATGTATATTTGTTACAATAATAGATGACAATTTTAGATAAATATTTAATGAATGATTTAATTTTTAAATTTGTAAATTTTTTTTAAATTGATGAATCATTTTATGTTAATATATTAATAAAATTTAAAGAAAAAATTAAAACAAAATAAGGTTAAAAAACAAAAAAATAAATTTTAATTAATCTAAAAATTGAAAAAAAAAATTATTGAAAACAATTAAATAATTTAATTATAATTAATTTTATATTTTATTAAAGATTTCTTAATTAAAAAATAATTTATTAGAAATTTACAAGTATTAAAAATAAAAGGAAAGAAGAAACGGCCCGAAAATATTATTTTAATGAATAGCATTTTAATTAATTAAAACTAAAATTATCATTAATAATAATTATTAATATTTTTAATAATTTTAATGCCATTCATTTATTTTTTAAAATTATACAACAATATTTTAATTAACAAAATTTAATTTAATTTATTAAAAATAATTTCCATAAAATATCCATTTTTGACTTTCTTTATTTTCATTACAAATATTAAAATAAATATCATCACCAGAGTTTAATTCTTCAATATCCAAGCAAAGACCACTATTTAAATGACGAAGAAAGCCATTCTTTTTAATTTTTTAATTTAATTTTTTAAAATTTAATTTCCTTACTTTTGAATGTTCAAATTGTGATAATTGTTGTTTATTACAATCACGTATTATTGCTTTTTGATGTCCAGAAAAATTCAAATTTGTTGGGTCAATATCTACACAAGTCGTTTCACGTCTAAGTTGTTGGTCATTACTCCAACTAAAAGCCTAGAGAAAATTTAAAAAAAAATAAAATTTAATAAGAATTTAAAATTTTAAATTATTTTAATTAAATTTTTAATTTTTTTATAATTAATAAATAATATTTTTGTTATTTTTAAAAATTTTAATATTTTTATTTACGTTTTGTTACATTTTGTATTTTAGACGTATTGAAATAATAAGTTTATTTGACAAAACAAAACTTTTCTTTAATAATATAGTGTATAGTTAGAGAAAAAGAGTTTTTATTTTTATTTATTTTATTTTTTTATAAACTTTTTGTAATAATTTTAATTGATTTATAATAATTTTTAGATAAAACATTTTAAAAAAAAATGTTTTTCGAACAAGAAGAAAAAGAAATAGACCCAAAAGATTATATTCCAATATTAAATAAATCATCAACAACACAACCACCACCTCCACAAGAACCTTCACCAACACCATCAATAGAAACAGAAATAAATCAAAATCAACAAAACAATAATCAAAAGTTTTTTTTTTAATATTATTTAAAAAATATTAATTTTTCTAATAAAATAGTGAAAATAATAACAAAAAACAAACAAACGGACAGACAAGCAGAACAAAAATAAAATTGCCTTTAAGACATTCAGAATTTGTTGAATTTATTGCTTTTGAACATTTTGCTTTATCAAAATCAACAGTTAAAGAAATATGCAGGCCAGGAACTGCCTGTGATGTTCACATTTATTTTTATGTGAGAAATTGAGTTTTTTTTTAACTTTTCTAAAAATAGAAATTAAGAAAAAAATAAAATTTTTAGGAAAATTTTACTCAACTTCCCCAAATTGGAGTTTCTTGCCTTTCTTATAAAGATTTATGGAGTGAACAGGCAGAAATGCAAGGAGATAAAACAAAACCTGAACTTTTGGCTTTTATTAAATTAATTTCTTATAAAGAAAATACAAGGCGTTGGATGGATATTGAACCTTTAGCTTTTAATACATTAACAATTTCTTTAGATTGTGCTGATTCTAAAGGAATAAAGGTTTTTTTTAATTTTATAAACATCTAAAAAAATAAAAAAATGCATTTTCTGATTTAGAAAAATTAAACGGGAAATGGAAAGACCAATTAATGAATTTTTGGAATTAAAAAATGTTTTGAAAAAAATTTTTAAAAAATTTTAAATATTTTTTTAGATTCGTTTTTCAATAATGAAAGAACCCCCTTCAAGCTGGTTTTGGTTGCAATATCCAGTTTTTGTTAATGATTTTTCTCTTGTTATTGGAATTGAAAAGAAAGATTTGTTAAGACGGTATAACGTTGGAGAAAAAGTTTTTTTTGTTAGTTTAATTTTTATTAATTTAAAAAGAATGGAAAAAGTCCAAAAATAATATTTTGTTGAAAATCGTAGAATTCAAAGAAAAATCCAAAAAAAATTTTAATTTAAAAAATTGTTTTTCAATTTTTTTAAGGAAGGTTCTCTTCAAATCCTAACAACTTTTGGTTTATTAAAAGCTTTAAATGAACAACAAAAAAAGGAAGAAGAAAATCCCCAAATTATAAAAATTGTTGTAGAAGAAGAACAAAAAGTTAATGGAACAGATGAAGAAGGAAATAATAATGTTAATTGTGAAAATGGTGGAAGAATTGTTGAAGATGAGTGTTTAATTTGTTTTAGAAAAGGACCTGATATTTTATTTCATCCTTGTAAGCTTTTTTAATTTATAAAAAAATTTTTTTTAATAAAACACCTAAATATAAATCATTTAGAGCTGAAAGGGTTCGAACCATCCCCATTTCCACTAAAAATTTAACACGTTTGCACTTAACCAGAAAATATTTTGCTTAAATAATTAAAAAAATTTAATTTTTAGGTAGTCATTGTGTTGTTCACAGTAAATGCTTAAAATTAAATGGAAAAAATTTTGATAAATGTTATATATGTAACACAAAATGTAAATTTAATTTTTAATTAAAAATTAAATTTTTTTTAGGTGAAAAACTTATAAAATTAAAATTTCAACAAAAACAATGCCTATTTTGTGAGGATAAAAAATGTCAAAAATTTGATAGCTATTTTTACCCTTGTGGTAAATTAATTTTTTTAATTTATTTTTTTAATAGTTAAATTTTTTAAAGGTTGCGCTCTAGGCTGTTTTGAGGGTTTTAAGCAATCTTTAAAAATGCAAAAATCAAAAATGAGTTTAAGATGTACAAATTGTAAGAGAATTTTTTTAATTTATTTATTAAAAAAATTTCTTTTTTTTTTTAATTTTTTAGGTGGGAATATAATCGAAAATGTTATGCAATTTTACCGAGCATAAAAAAAATAATTATTTTTGACTTTTACTAAAAAAATTTTTGATAATTGTTGCCATATACTCTTTTTATTAATTTATTATTATATTAAATTGCGGCATTTAAAAATTTTAAGCCGTTAATTTTTTTAAATTACTCATTTTTTAAAAGATTGTTTTTTTAATTATTGCCTCATTTTTTTTATTGTTTTTAAGCTTTAATTTATTAAATTTTTTTAAATTATTTTTGGCTATTTTCAATTAATAAAATTAAAAAAAAACCTGTGAAGAACTACCACCAATTTGGCACTCAAAAACACCCAAAAATACAGTTCCTTTATTTTCTAGTCTTTGTAAAGTATCCAAACAAAGTTTTCCATTATTTAATAAATTTTGTACCTTTAAAAAATTTTTTTTTAATTGAATATTTTATTTTAAAATAAAATAATTATACCAACCAATCCATAAGCCTGAAAAATGAATAAAATATAATTAATTATTTTTTATTTTAACCTTAACATCTTCATCTGGAATAAATTTATCTGGAACAACATTATCCAAAAACCATTTGAAAGATTTACAATTTAATCTTTTTCTAAGTGATATTCTTTCACTAAGATCACCAACATCAACGTCCTAAAAATTTAAAAATAATAAATGAGGTAAAAATAAATTTAAATAAAAAGTTAGACAAAAGATGAGATATTAAATAAAATTCACGTGTCTTTAAGAGAGACATTTTCTTAAAATATTTTTTTTTACTTTTAATCCCATTCTGTGAACATAAAATAGCCTTTTATAATCATCCATCCAAACTTCAGCAAGTCTTTTAGAATTTGTACCATGAACATCTTTATTACCGTTAGAAGCTGTCATATTATAAGGATGACCATTTCTATAAATATGACCGACATGAGAGCAAGGAATTATTTCTAAAGATCCACCACACATCCAAACCTTTATTATAAAAGAAAAAATTAAATTTTAGATGATCAGAATTATTTTTAAATGTTCTGAAAAGTTCTGATTTTAAATAATACTTTTGATGGATTAATATTCTGATTTTTCCGGAAGTTTTAAAATAATTCTGATTTTTCCGGAAAAGTTTTAAAATAATTCTGATTTTTCCGGAAAAGTTTTAAAATAATTCTGATTTTTCCGGAAAAGTTTTAAAATAATTCTGATTTTTCCGGAAAAAGTTTTAAAATAATTCTGTTTTTTCCGGAAAAAGTTTTAAAATAATTCTCTAACAGTTATAATTAAATATAAAACACACTCACTCTAAATGAAATTTCCAAATTTTCTCCTCCCCAAATATCCATTCCAGGATCATAACCTCCAACTTCAAAAAAATATTCCCTATTAACAGCAAATAATCCCCCAGCCATTGTTGGAGTACGTAAAGGATCAATTTCTGGATTTTTACGTCTTTTCATTTCTTTTTCTGGTATTTGTGTCATAGAATAATGCAAACTCCACCTTTTTTATTTAATTATTAAAAAATTAATTATAAATTAAATTTAAAAAAAGAACCAAAAAGACCCTATTCCACCTGCACTTCCAATCTGATATTCCATTGTTTCATCCTAATATAAATATATTTTTTTTCAGATTAATAAATATTTAAAAGTGTTAGTCGCATTGGAATATTTAACGTTTATTTTATTTTAATTTTAATAAAGTAAAAAATATACGAATTATGAAAGATTATATTATTTTTTTAATAAAATGTTATTATATTATTTTGAAATAATTTTTTTTTAATTTTTCGAATAAATATTTCCATATAATTATTATTTTTTTTTTAATAATTCCCTCCCATTTATTATTATTTTTCTGTTAAAAAAATATTTTTATAAAAATATTGTATTAAAAATAAAACTTCATCAATAATCCCCTCTTTATTCTAATCCAAAAATATTTAAATATATTTACCGAAATCATGTCAATAACAGGACAAACAACAGTAGTACGTTCATTCTTTATTCTTTCAAGTAGAGGTTCTATCCTAGAAAAATATTTTTTTTTTAATTATTAAAAAATTATTTTAATTAAAATAAAACAGTTATACTGCTCAGAATAATTTTTAAAAAATTATTTAATATTTTTATTTATTTTTAAAATTTACCATCCTTCATTTGCTTCACAATGTGAATCTAAAAATACAATAATATCTCCTCTTGCATATTTTGCACCAGCCAATTTTGCCCTGATTAAACCTAAGCGATTATGAGCTCTTAAAAGTCTAATTTTGTTGCCAAATTGGCGTAAATGTTCTACTAAAGGAAATCCAAGATCTTCTTTAAAAAAATAATTATTAATTAATTTAATATTTTTTACCACGTTGGCTAAAGTCATCGACAAGTAACTAATTTTTTAAAATTAATTTATTTTTTAAAAATTAAAAAGAAAATTAAATTTAATTATACCACTTCTCTAAGTAAATTGTCAGGTGTTCTATTAATTACAGAATGGACAGTTCGAAGCAATACAGAAGAATATTCATCAGTAAATACTTTAAAAAAAATATTTTTTTTTTAAATAAAATTTTTTTAATAAAAAATACTTTTTATTTTATAAAATATTTTTTTAAATTAATTTAAATAAATTATTATTTAAATAAACCAATAATAACTGAAGCTCTAGGCAAATCTTTAGCATAAATTTGTGATTGACATAAAGATGTTCGTGCATCAGGAATCGACCGGTCGAGGGAAATTAAATCACTAAAAAATTATTAAAAAATAATAAAATAAAATTATTTTAATTTATACCTAGCCATAATATTCATAAACCATTTCTTTTTAAGATTTTGAGCTTTTATTTGCTCTTCTCCTTTAAATAAAACAGGTAAACCATTTTCTCCTAATCCATTATTTCTTTGTTTATTTTTTGAAGGAATTTTATGTTTAATTTGACGAAAAAAAGATAATTCAGAAATTTTTTCTTCTGTTATAT
Source organism: Meloidogyne chitwoodi (assembly GCA_015183035.1). Classification (NCBI taxonomy): domain Eukaryota; kingdom Metazoa; phylum Nematoda; class Chromadorea; order Rhabditida; family Meloidogynidae; genus Meloidogyne; species Meloidogyne chitwoodi. Next base: position 1,585,035 of record JACZZP010000017.1, read on the forward strand.
TAAAATTTAAATTAACAAATTCTGCTGGAATTGCATGACTTAAATTTAAAAATAAATAATTAAATTAAAATTAATTAAATTAATTTTTTTCTTACCCATCAGGAAATACTCCTTCCCTTTGTTGAATTAAATTTGAATCAATCCAAGCATAAAATATTACATAAATAATAAAAAAGCTAGATCCAATAATTAAAGTTAAAGCCCAACGAAAAGGTGCAAAATGTCTCCTTTTTCTCCTTTGTTCTGTTAAATTGTGTTTATAAGGAAAGAAAATATTTTTTAAAACTGTTGGTGACATTTTCATCTAAAAAATAATAAAATATTATTTAAATTATTTTACGTTATTGTAGAGGTACACAAATAGCAAAAAAATTAAATTTAAATAATTTTAAATAAAATAACAAAAATAAAGAAAATAAAGATTTAATAAAATATCAACTTTCTTTAAAAAAAAATATAATTTAATTTGAGTCTTTTAACATTTATTTAAAAAATATAGGTAATTTTAATTAAAAATTAAAATTTAAAAAATATTTTTTTTATAAAATTATTTCTTTTGTTCACCATCCAAATCCTCAATGATATTTTTCTTTATATCCCATTTTTCTAATAATAATTCAGCAAGTTCGCCCTGGAAAAAAATATTTTTTAAATTAAAATAAGGAAAATTAAATAAAAAAATTATTTTAAAAATAATTAAATTAAATTGAAATGGTCAATTAATTAATTAATTAATTTAAAAATAAAATAAATAACCTTAAAATCTCCTTGTATAATTAATTCATCATTTCCTGCAATAGAACAACCACAAGCAAAACGATTAGAAAATAATTTGGAGGCCACTTTTAAATCAATATTGCACGTTAAAAGTCCTTTAACAACTGTAACAGATTTATTTTTGCTTCGCGTTTCAGTTTTTAATGTAATTTTTTGTTTTGTTTCTTTTACCCCTTTTTTGGTTTGTTTTGATGATACTATTGTTGATATAGATCCTTTACCTCCTCTTTTCTTTTTAAAAAATTAAAAAAAATATTTTATTAATTTTTACCTGATGCTTCTTTTCTGTCACAGCACTTTCATCTCCATCAATTCGCAATTGTTCTGCAGCAATATCAGGAAGATTTTTAATTAGCCATTCCTTACATTTTTCTTGCATTCCGCTAAAGTCACAATATTCAATAGGCATTGTACAAACTTAAAAAAAATAATTAAATTAAACTAACAAAAATAGCTGTAAAAGTGAATTAAAAATAATAAAAAAATAATAATTTTAAAATTAATCAATTTATCCATTAATTAATTAATTTAACAAATTAATTTTATTTAAATAAAAATAACAAACCACCACAATATTGAACATTTAAAGGATATAAAAGGTCTTCTGTCTTATCATTAACCAACTCTCCAATACATTCATTTTGTTCTTCTGTTGATATTTCAGTCATTTTTTTAATTTAAAAAAAGAAACTTTTTTTATCTCTAAAAATAAAATATTTTTAAATTAATTAAAAATTTAAAACATTATTTATAAAAATGTTTTTGAAAATATAAATAAACTTTTTAATTTAAACTTTTATACTTTTAATTAAAAATGAAAAAATTATATTTAGAAAAATAAATCAACAAAAAGAAGATTATAAAACTAAAAGGGTTAACAGAATTATTTAAAACTTTCCGGAAAAATCAGAATTTTAGTTAATTATTCTGATCAGAATTAAATAAAAAAGATTTCAGAATTTAAATCAGAATTAAGCTTTCCGGAAAAATCAGAATCTTAAAACAACGCAAATTAAAAAAAATAAATTTACAACTTGCAAAAAATAAAACAAGTTAAATATTTTACGTGGCTATTTAAAAAAAATTTCGTTTCGAATTATATAATTCTAAAATATCAATAAGATGTGTGTAAACATGTGTATATTTTTAACAAAAAAGATGTTTAAATATAACCATATTTTCAATAAAAAATAAAGTACATTTTTTGTGCAACAAAAATAAAAAAAAGATATCACAGAAAAAAATAACAAAAAAAAATTATATAAAATTAAAAAAGACTAGTAAAAATAAAGTTAAATAATTTTAATAATTTAATTAATAAAATAAAGAGATATCGAATTGTTCAATAAAATTTTTTTTAGATATTCATATATAATTTAAAAAAATCAAAATTCACTGGAAAAATAATGAGCAAAAAGGAATAAGACAATTAATTAAAATTAAATAAAAATAATGTATATTTGGAAAAAGAAAAAAAAACAAAAATTATTTAAAGAAAAAAATTTATACAAAATTAATCCCAATAAATAAATTCCCATTTTTGAGTAATTTTCTCTTTTTCACATGTTGATAATGAAATATGATCGTTGTTTTTGGCACCAGAAGCGTCTAGGCATAATTCTCTACCCAAATTTTTCATTAGTCCATCCTGTAATAAAATTTTAATTTATTTAGTTAAAAACAAAAAAAAATACATTTGTCTGTTCCCATAATTGATATTTATTTTTAGAATCACAATTAGGCACTAAATCGACAACTTTTTCTGATACTCTAGCCTGAGCACATGTAATTTCCCGACGCAATTGATTTTGTTTGCTTAGGGAAAATACTTGAGCTGATGAAGCACCTCCTTGACACTGAAAATATATTAAAAAGAAAAATCAGAATTATTATAAAATTACAGAAAATCAGAATTTTAAGTTTACGGAAAATTGTAAACTTTACGGAATGATAATTATCAGAATTAAAACTTACTGATGTAAAAAATATAAATCAGAATTATTAAAAAAAATACAAATAAATAAATACAAACCGCAAAAACAGATAAAGGAAAAGTTGTCTTTTCTTCCTTTTGCAATGTGTCCAAACAAAGTTGACTAGCCACGTTTTGAAGCTAAAATAATAGAAAATCGATCAATGTTTTTTAAAAATAATTTAATTTTTATAAAACAAACTGCTCCAAATCCGTGTACATCTAAAAAAATAAATTATTAAATTAATTTTTTTTCAAAAAAAAATTAACCTTCATCTGGAATAAATTTTTCTGGAATTACGTTGTCCAAATACCACTAAAATAATTACTGTTAAACAAACCAAATAAATATAAAAAAATATATATTTAACCTTAAAATCCTTGCATTTTAACTTTTCTTTTAACTTTTTCCTCTCACTCAAATCCCCAACATCTTTCGAAACCAAATCTTTTCTATGTAAATAATATAGCCTTTTATAATCATCCATCCAAACTTCAGCAAGTCTTTTAGAATTTGTACCATGAACATCTTTATTGTTGCCAGGGCCTGTCATATTATAAGGATGACCACTTCGAAAAATGTGGCCAACGTGAGAGCAAGGAATAAATTCAATGGAACCACCACACATCCAAACCTGTGAAAATTGAACTTCTTTCTTACCCCAATTTTTAATTAATTATTATTTTATATTTTTAAATAAATACTAACACGAAAAGAAATTTCCAAATTTTCTCCTCCCCAAATATCCATTCCAGGATCATAACCACCAACTTCAAGGAAGTATTGTCTATTAGCAGCTAATAAACCTCCAGCCATTGTTGGTGAACTAAAAAAATTTTCTTTAAATTAATTTTAATAAAATTATTTTAAAATTACGGAATTGGAGCCGCTTTCGATTTTAATTTTTTCCGTATTCGATCAGGTATTGGGTCCCAACGAAAATGCAAAGACCAAAAAAATGTGCCAACTGAATTAATTTCACCGCCACTAGTATAAGCTGAAAAAAAATTTAAAAAAAATAAAATTAAAAAAAACCCATCGTTTCAGCATTAATATTATCAATAGATGGGCAAACAATAGCTGTTCTCTTTTCCTTTATTCGTGCAAGCATTGGTTCAAGCATTAAATTAATAAATAATTATTTTTAAAAAAATAAAAAAACAAACCATCCAATATTTGCTTCACAATGTGAATCCAAAAATACAACAACTTCACCATGTGCTAACTTTGCCCCGTTTAACTTTGCTCGAATTAATCCATTACGTTCTTTCAATCTGTGAATGCGTACTACTCCATTAAAGCGTTTAATATAATCATCAAGTTTTTTATGAAGTTCATCTATTTTTATTTTAAATTATATTCTGATAATTCCGGAAAGTTTTAAAAATAAAATAATTCTGATAGTTCCGGAAAGTTCTAACAACATTTAGAAAAGTAAAACCTCGTTGACTAAAATCATCAACTAAAAGAACTTCTTCCAACAAATTTTTTGGTGTTCTATTAATAACAGAATGGACAGTTCTCAATAATGGTGACCAAGCTTCATCAGTAAAAATAATAACAACAGATGCTTTAGGTAATTTTTTAATATCATAAATAATTGATTTACATTCATTAATACGTACATCAGGCAGGGAACGATCCATTGATATTTTATCACTGAAAAAAAGAATTATATTTTTTTAATATTTTTTAATAAATTTTGAGTTAAAATAAATATTAATAAAAATTCTAATAAAAAATAAATTATTAAAAACCTTGCTACAACATTCATAAACCATTTTTTCATGTCAGCAGTGCCTTGAACTGCTTCCTTTCCTGCCAAGAATACTCCTGCACCCATTTCACCTGGACCTAAAGTTTTTTTAATTTTGTAAAAATTTTATAAAAAATTTAAAAAAAACCATTTTTATTTTTCTCTATCAAAACTGTCTTTTTATGTATAATTTTTGCAGTTTCATTATTCTTTTTAGTTAAAATGGAAGTATTTTGTTTAACAGGTGCCCATGTCCTTCCCTCGCCAGGGGGAAGTTTTTCAATTGTTGTTAACCAATCACGAATTAAAATAAATCCAATCATTGAAATTAAAATAAAAGAAAGTAATAAATTAAGTGTTGATACTCTTAAAAAATTTATTTTTAATTAAATAATTTTTGAAGAAAGATTTTTTTAAATTAAATTTAAATAAAATTAATTTGAAAACAAACCTTTTCTTTGGGACCAAAATAAAACGCATCAAAATTCTTTGCATATTGCTGCATAAATAAATAGAAAAGCTAAATGCAAAATAAATATTTTTAAATTTTAAATGTTTTTTTTTTTTAATATAAAAATAGTAAAAAAATATTTTTTTAATAAAAAAATTATTAAAATAAAAATTTTAAATTGATAAACTTTTATGCTTTGAGTATAAAAAATAACATTAAAAAAAATGAAGATTAAAATCATAAAGAGACATTGTTTATTTAACTATAAAATTGCATAAAAAATATTTTCAAAAATTATTTAATAATTTTTGACAATTTTTTAAACAAAAATAATTTTTAAAAATTATTTTCTCAAATAATTTAATCAAAAAATTATTTAATAACCAATTTTTAAAAATCAATAAAATTAAAAAAAAAAGTTCAAATATTAATCCAGATTATAAATTTTAAAATGTCTACTTATAAAATATTTAAAAAACAAAAAAAAAATTATTAAAAAATTGAGCAAAAAAGAAAAAGTGATATCGAAAAAAATATTTTTTTTATTGGTTTCTTCTACAATGGATAATAATTAAAAAAGTGTATTAAAAAAAATATTTATTAAAAAATAAATATATATTAAATAGATAAAAATGAATTTAAAACAAAAAAAAATATTTTATTAAAATTTATTTTTAATTATTTTTCATAATTTTTGTATTTTTTAATAGTAAAAATTATAAATCAATTAGAGGTTGTTTTTTGGTCAAAATTCATTTTTATCTATTAAATTGAGTAAATAAAAATAAAAGAAGCAGCTCATTATTTTTTTCAATTGAAGATATATATTAAAGCAAAATAACTAAAACAAACAAATAATATATAATTAATCAAAAATATGACACCTATTTAGTAAAACAAAAGAAAATATGAAAGAGAATATCAATAAATCATTTTAAGTCTCAACAAAAAAATTAATTTTTTTTTTAAATTCAAAGAAGACTTAATACCATTTTAAAAAAAACCTTTTATTTTCACTCCCTCTTTAAATTTTCTGAATTTTCAAACAAAACATCATCTAAAGAACAAATTTTTAATTTTTTCCTTCGTTTGTGAACATCATCTTTTATTGCACCCAAATTTTCATAAGAAGAATCTAAATAACAATCACGAATACCTCCACCACGAATTTCAACTTCATGAGTTAGCATTTGATATTTTGTCCACCAAATAGAAATCCAAACACAAAATATTGTACCAATAGCCTAATTATTAAAAGAAAAAGAAATATAAAATTTAATTAATTTTTACCAAAAATAAAATCCAAAGACCAATTAACCAAAGCTTTACTGAAGGTAATTGTTCACGACCAAATTTTACACAAATGGATGCTTCTAAGGCACAAATGACAGCATATAGCCTAAAATTTTATTTAAAAAAACAAATAAAAAATAAATAAATTACCAGCATTGCATTCCCATTCGTTTTACTTTTGGATCAGTAACATAAATATAATATTGTCTAAAAAATATTATATAAATAAATAAATAAATTTTAATTAAAAAAAAAAACCTTATAGCTGGAGCACAAATAAGACAAATTAAAATTATATGCCAAAAGACAACAGGATGAGATGTATCAACAGCCAAAACATGTTTAAGAAAGAAAACATTTAATTCAGTTGCCTTTAAAAAATTATTTTTTTTAAATAAATTTTGTCATTTTTAATTATGTATATATTCAATTTAAACTTTTCAAAAAATTAAAAAAATAAAAATAAAAATCAACATACTAGCCAAATCATAATGAACATATATATGGCAATACAACGTTTTAAACCAGCCCAAGTAGATGCCCATGTTGAAACTTTCCCTCTAGCCGCAGCAGCCACAATCGCTGCAGAGCGAAGAGATGTTGTTGGTGTAGAAATGTAAATTTTATTATTATTTTTATTTTCAAAATTTTTTGACAAATTAATATTTTTTTTATTATTTTCTGGAGAAAAGCTTTGTGCAGTGTTAAGTGTTTCTTCTTTTTTATTTTTATTAACAGAAGATAAATCACTTCCTTGTAACCAATTAACGGTAATCCAACTTTCTGGGGTAAATTGAAGAACTGCACGACGGAGTTTTCCGTGAATTGAACGAATATTTCTAAAAAGTTTAATTAACATCCCCAAAAAAGTTAAATAATAATAATTCTATTTTAGTCTGATAAATTTAAATATATCAATAAAAATAATATTTATTTAAAAAATAAAAAACAAACTTTATACTTTCCCAGTGAAATTGACGCATTTCAAGAAAACGACATACCCAATTACCAAAAAGAATTCCAAGTCCATTACAAATTAAAACATCTAAAAGTATTGCATCCCACCAACATTCTTCAAAATTTGGAAGTAAATGAGCAAAAGCTAACTTTAAAAAAATTAAAAATACTAATTTTTCGTTTAGTTCAAAAAAAACCTCGGTAAGTTCCCAAGAAATACTTATATACCAACAAATAATTGTATGTCTAATCATTAATGCTTTCATTGCCCAACCAAGAAAATGGCCTACAGCAAAAATGTCTAAATGGCTCCAAATTCTAGAAATTGTTACATCTGTGCAATTAATCGCATATTCCTTAAGAAGATTTTAGTAAAATATATTAAAATTTAAAAATACTCAATCAATGAATGAGGTATAAAATATATAAATGAATTAAAAAAACCTTTTCAGTTAAATTTCTATGACTTAAACCAACAGGATCAATCCATGAAAGAACAGCCTTAACATCATCATAACTTTGATATAAAGTAAATTGTAATAATAAAGCATAAAGAACGCTGAGACCAAAAATCATACGCCAAATAATTGGATGAGGACGAATAAAAGGGCCATTTGGGAAAATCATTGCACTTGAAGTAAAATAATAAATCGATAAAAATACTAATAAAACAAAGGTTATTTAAGGTTAGAATTTTTCATTTTATAGATTAATTTTTTGTCAAATTAAAAATACCTAATAACAAGAAAAAGAATAAACAATGCTTTAAGTCCTCTAAAGATATTAATATCTGTTGAGCCAAGCTCCCTTTAAAAATATAAAAAATTAGAATAATAGAATTAAAACTTTGTATAGAGAACATCATAAATTAAATAAGCACAAAGTAGACCAAGAACTGAATATAAATAAAAATATTTTTTATTAAAATAAAAAAAACCTGTAAGAGTATGAGGTTTATATAAAGCTTCGAGAGTGATATCCTTTAAAAATAAAAAGATTTATTTATTTAAAAAATAAAAAGCAATTAGTGATTTTTAAAATTTCACTAAAAAGTTATCTACAATTTTAACTTTGATAAAAATTAAAAAATCCCTAATTTATTAAAAAATAAAATCATCTATAAATTATATTTAAAGAAGCAACTTCTAGATAATTTTAAATAATAAACTAGAAAAACTTTCTTACATTTACAACCCTTTCATTTATCAATCTGAAATGAAGTCGTTCAATTTCCCTCGTATTTTTATGCTTAAACTTCCTTCGAGTTCTAAATATAAAAATTAATAAAAAATATATACAAAAAAACCCTTTATTTGTTTCTGGGGAAGAACATTCATCTCCACTATCCAAATCTGTTTCTGCAATGTCTGACCCATTTGTTTCTGTATAAATTCGATCAGAATCTTCTATATTACCTGATGTTGAGTTCATTTTAAATCTAAAAAGTTAAGAAAAATATTAAAAATATTTATAAAATAAATAAAAAAATAAATTTAAAACTAGAATGTGGAGCAGACAAAGTACTCGAAAAGATTTTAGGACTAAATATGAAGGTAAATTTTGGCCTATGACCATTTTGTCCATATCATTCCTATACCCATTTTGTCCAAAATAAAAGGTATTTTGTCGAAAAACCTAAAAATTTTTGGCACTATACTTATTTCAATTTTTTATCCATGAGAATGTTTTGAATAAAAATTAATTATTTAATGGTTTGTTTATTCCCGTTATGTTTGTTTTTTTTTAAAGAACTTTCAATTTTTTTTTTCAATTAAAATTTATTTATTTTTACAGAATTTTATTTTACGTTACTTCAAATAAATAATGTCAACTTCTTTTTTACCATCAATTTTGCGGATGGTATTTTTCCTTTTCTTTAATTTTATTTATCAATTTTTTTCTAATTTCATGTGGAACGTTCTAATGTGACAAAACTTGCTTTGAACTCTGCTTCTTCAAAATCGTTCCAACGTTGGTTTTCTGCTTCAGCAGTTCGTTTTGATGAAGATAAGCGTCCTCTGGGGCCAGGAAGAGTTGTACCGAAATTCATGGTTTTTTTGTTAATTTTTTTATATTTTAAATTTAAATATATTAGGGTAAAGCTGTTGTTGATGGAGAAATCAAAACAATTGCTTATGAAGATAAATCAGCAGGTTATAAAAGCTATTTTATTTTGGAATCTGGATATTTCCATAATTTATGATTTTGTGATATGAATCTAAATTTTATTTTTTTGTTTTATACTTAATCTCATAAATTAGCAATTACTTTTTTAAGATTATCAATACGCGGGAAAATGGCTTTTATTTTTCTTCTATCCGGTATTAAATTAATTTTCTCTTTTTTAATAATTCAAATTATTTAGCTTGATTTTACTTTTGTTTGTCCAACAGAGGTTTATTTTTTGATAATTTTAATTCAAAATATTTATTTAAGATAATTGCATTCAGTGAACGAGTTGGCGAATTTCGTAAACGAGGAACTGAATTAATTGCTTGTTCTTGTGATTCGCATTTTTCTCATTTGGTTTTATTTTTTTCTAATCTAAATACTTTTTTTAAAAAAAATAAAAGGCTTGGGTGAATACTTCACGCGAAGATGGAGGTCTTGGAAAAATGAACATACCTATACTTAGTGATTATAATAAACAAATTGCTACTGATTTTGGTGTTTTAGATAAGGCTACTGGTATTCCATATCGGTTTGTTTTCTTTTTTATAATTTGACTAAATGGGGAGTTTATTTTTGGACTTTAATTCAGAATTTATTTTTTATTTTCTCCCCTTAATTGATGAAAGAAAATTTAAAAAATCATACACCTCTCTCACCACCAAAAAAATAGTATAAACTTTATTTTTTTACTTTAGCGGACTTTTTATAATTGACCAAAAAGGATTAATTCGCCATACTCTCGTAAATGATTTACCTATTGGTCGAAGTGTTGATGAAGCTCTTCGTATTTTAAATGCTCTCAAATATTTTGAAGAACATGGAGAAGGTTATATTAAAAATTAATTTTTAAAAATAAATAAATTATTCTTTTTTAAGTCTGTCCTGCAGATTGGGAAGAAGGTGATGACACAATTGATGTTAAATCACCAAAGGATTACTTCAAAAAGCATGGAGGAAATTAAAGGAAAAATAAATATATTAAATTAAAATTAAATAGATAAACTTTACTTTATATTTTTTTAAATTTAAAATGATATATTCGATTGAAAAATAAATTATTTTATGTTAAAAAATAATATTTAATTTTAAAATTTAATTTGGAAAATATTTTGGATTTTGTTTAGTGTTTGAAAATTACAAAGTTTAAAATTAAAAATTTTTTAATAAAAATTTTTAAATGAAGAATGCAGAATTAATTTAATTTTTTTTGCAAAAAATTAATAAATGAAGAAAAAATTTATAAAAAATTTACATTGGTTGCCGGATGTTACATGGGGTATGTGGGTGGGAGAATCGAAATGAGTGGGTGAAAAAAAACTTTTACGAAAAATTTTACATTTGGTTGCCGGATGTGATAGAATTGATTGGTGAGTGAAAAGTGAAAAAAAAATTAATGGAAAGATTTTACATAGCCGGATGTATATGTAAAATAGAATAGATGGGAGAATCGAAATGAGTAGGCGAAAAAAATTTTTTTTAAAGAAAATAAGTAAAAGGGGAGTTAATAAAACACAAAAAAATTTTAAATTTTTTAATATAAAAGCAGCTCAATTAAAACTCAACATTACACTCAAACACTATTAAATTCTATAAAAAATAAATCCTAAAAGCAATTTAAAACATTTTTTGCCTTTTTAAAAATTTTGAAAAATAAAATTCTATTTTCGGTTTTTAATTTATTAAAACAATTTTATTTGTTTTTGTGAAAAATTTGCTAAAAAGAAAAAATATTTACATATCACAAAAAAGGCAAATTAATTTAGCGAATATCACAAATATCCTCGGATAATTCCTTTGATTTTAAAAAATTGAATCCGTCCGCCGGATATTATCTTTATCCTTAAATATTTCGTTTCTTTACATATTTCGATTTAAATAAATTATTCAAAGAATGGGGGAATGCGTAGGATGGCAGGCCGAAACTTTCGGACCAACGCTTCTGGACTCAAACTTTTGATCCAAAACTTGGATATAGATTAAATACCATGCTATAAAGTTGTTAAATAAATTATTGTACCAATTGGTCCTTTAAAAAGGGAGATAAACTAATTTCTTTGTAAGATTTTGTGGCGTCCGGAAGTTTCGCTCTACCGCGTAGGATATAAAAATTCATTTAAATAAAAAGGGTGTGGAATAATTTAAAAGTTCTTTATTATTTAAACAGTTCAATAAAACTAAAATTCATTAAATTAAAATATTTTATTTAAAATAAATTAATTAAAAAATGTCAGTTTCTACCTTTTTGAAGTTTTCAATTTTTTTAATTTTGTTTTTGTTTTTAATTGAAAATACAAATGCAATGATGAGTGAAAAAGAACTTATTGTAAATATTTTTTTAAATTAAAATTAAAATTTAATTTTTTAAAAATTAAATAGGAGTTTTTTTATAAAATTGATGTTCATATGAGTCATGAAGGGGATGATCAACAAACAATTAATAAAATTCTAAACACTATGATAGAAGCGATGTGTGAAATGAAAAAAAAAAAAATTAATTTATTTCAAGATTCTAACGTATGTTTTTTAATTTAAAATAAAATAAAAACCATTAAAATTTTAGGATACATTTTATAGTATTTTTCTTCTTTATGCCGAGTACCCTACATATACATTATAAATTTATAAAACTGGGGGAAAATACTTTAAAATGTTTCTAGTTATTAATTAAAGTTATTGGAAATATTTTTTTTTTAATAAATTAAAAAAATAAATATTTTCTTCTTTTTAGAAACTAATGCAAGATTATTCTATTTACTTATACTATAAAAAGATACATTTTGAATATAATCATGAAGGAAATGTTGAATTAAATTGTTGTGGAGCCGTATATCCTGAAAATTATCTTGTTAACTTTTGGATTAAATATAATACAATATTTGGAAAATGCTTAAATTGTAGAGAACTAGTTCAAATTAATAATGAAGGAACAAGTAGTAATAGTGAGTATGAAGAGGTAAGTAGAGCAAGTGATACTTCTGAGTATGGAGGGACAAATAGTGATAATGAGAATGAAGGAGCAAGTACTACCTATGAACATGGAGGAGAAATTAGTACATCTAACAATATGAATGTATTAGATACAAATTTAATGGGACTTGGAATTGAGGGAAATTCAAATATTAATATGCATAAAAAAGAATTGAAAACTTTGTCTCAAATATTAAATGAGCCTCATAGTCCATCTAATGGAAAATCAAAATCATCTATTAATTATAGAAAAGGATTTGCACTATTTAAAAAAAAATTGAGTAGGAATAGTTCATTTAAATATGCTAAACAATTAAGCGAAATGTTAAATTGTGGAAGTAAAAAAAACATATCACAAAGTGATATGTACTCAGATGATGGAGGACATAATTAATTCTTTGAAGAATTAAAAAAATTAATTATTCAATTTATACAAAAATTAAAAACAAAAAAAATTAAAAAAAAAATTGGATTTTTGGTAAAATTATAAAAACTAACTTTTTATTGGATTTTAATAGTATTTCTGAACTTTTTTTAGAAATATTAAAATTAACAAAAAAAAAAATTAAAAAAATATAAAAACACAAAAATATGTATACTTCTATATAATTTTATATCTTTTATGGTCTTTTGCTTTATATTATTTGTAATACTTTATTTTTTCTGATAATTCATTGTTATTTATTTATTTAATTTTCTTTATTTATTTAAAACACTACATATTCTCTTATTATTTAAACAATTTTTATTTGAATTTTAAAAAATAAAAAAAGTTTCGGGAATTGTTTTATTTTTAAATTGAATATTTAAGGGTAATATTAATTAATTATCTATTATATTAAATGAGTTTTTGTTTACATTAAAAAAGTGCATTTTTCTTCTTTTTTAAAAGAGAAAAGAGAATTTTTATCGAAACGAAAATATGAAAAGAAAAGTTAAATGAAAACAATAAAAAGTAGTGACCGGAAAAATCGAGTTTTCCGGATTCGGATTCCGGACCGGATTTTGTGAATAAAGCCGGATCGGATCCGGCCGGATCCGGCCATAATAATCCGGTCCGGAATTAATCCGGAGATTTTTAAAATCCGGATCCGGATGAATTTGTCCGGATTCCGGACCGGATTTTGGTTTTTTATTAATTTTTCAAAAAAAATGTAAAAATATTGGTAAAAAACTTAAATTTTCAAAATAAGCAACAATAAAATTTTATTAATAAGAGTAATTCAATTGTGGGATTGCTTTGTTCAAAAAAATCAAATATTCAGCATTTTCTGGTGTAAGATTGGACCTCCTATAATCGAATACATCTCTTGCTACGCTGAAAATTTCTTCACTTTCAACACTTGTAGAAGGTGTTGTCAAATATTTAGCCGCTAGTTTAGCTAACCTTGGATGATTTTTATTCTTCTTTTTCCACCAGTCGAGAGGATCAGATCGCTGCAAGGCCTTCTCACTTGCAACATAATTTTTTATTTCTTCATCCAAATCATTTGGTTGTGATGACACTAAAAATAAATGTTAACAGAATTTAATAAATTTATGAAAATAACCATTAACATTCTCCTGCTCATCCAATGCATCAAGAAAAGATTTTTTCCTTGGCGGGCCTTCCTCAAAATGATCACATTGCTCAATAAACTCATCAGTCTGAAATAAAATACCTTTAATTTAAAATAAATATTTTAAGAAATTACCTCAATATTTGATATATTTACTTCTTCTTTTATCCAATAAGAAACTTTATTTATGAATAAAAGAGGATCCTGTGAAAAGTTATGTTTAAATCTAGGATCCAAGAACATAGTTAGGCAATAACGTTTGGAATGCTCCATACTAATTAATCGCTCATTTAATGAAGCAATTGCATTCTTCCTCAAATTTTCAAGTTCAATTATAGTTACGTTTAAATTTTCTTGATCTGCATCGGGTACAGTTAAATCGACTGAACGCAAGTCCCTAATTTATAGATTTTAAACGATTTGTATTTAAACAATTTTAGAAAACCTCTCAATTTGCCTAGCATATGGAATAACAACAGAAAGCGGAGATTTACAATACAAGAGTGAAACTTCTTCAAAAGGTGTCAATAAATCCACTAATGTCTCTAAAAGTTTCCATTCTTGATTGCTTAAAAACATCTCGATCATCCTTTTTTCGATTAAATATTCATCAATAGCCTTTCTTTGTTCAATCATTCTTCGAATCATTTTAAGAGAAGAATTCCAGCGAGTTATGATTTCCTAATTATTTTATTAATTTAAAATTAATTTATAAATACTTGTATTAACTGATGACAAGGAAGTTCATGAATTTCTTGGAATTCTTTCAGTACATCAAAAGCTTTGTTAGAATGTCGTACATGAGCAACAATCCTACGGCATCGACTAAACAATTTAGCGATTTCACTTTCTTTTTCAACAATAGAATTTCTAACTATCAAATTTATTTGATGTGCTGCGCACAATACTTGATCATAAGGGAGTTCCTCGAACGCCTTAACTTTTCAAAAATTAAACAATTTTTAAATAAACTTAAATATTAAAAAAATTAAATCATTTAATAAATACCTTTTGAACATTACGTGCCCCATCAGTAACAAAACAATTAATCTTGTTTTCAAGTCCCCACTCTCCAATAAGAGTTCTGAGTAAGTTTGCCATGTTCTTACCAGTATGAGCCTCGGAGAATTTTCTAATAGAAAGAACAAATCTTTTCCTATTCCATTCTTCTGTTATTCCTGACGCTGTTAAGCTGAATGAAATTTTAATTAAAAATGAATTTTAAATATAAAAATACCTCATAAAATTCTCATTAGGACCGGTCCAACAATCAGTTGTGCATGAAACATATTGGCATTCATTCAATTCTTTACGTAGTTTCTGTTTCACAATTTTGTAAATTTCTGGAAGAATCTTGCGATAGTGAGATTCGGAAAGAAGTTTATCATTCGTTTGTTTAAAAAGAATTTTGAAACTTGGTTTATTTATAATGTTAAAAGGAAGATTGTTTTCGCATATTAGATTTAGAACTTTTTTGTCCAATTTATTTATTCCTTCGCTGTTGTTAATAATGAATTTATCAATTTTTTTTTCACTTTTCAATTCATTTAAATCTTTATACTTCTTTACAAATTCACTTTCGGAATGTAATGGAGACATTAAATGTACAATAAGTGATTTAACACTTCCTTTTGAAAGAATAAATTTGTATTTTCCAATTCCTTGCTTCCTACAGCAAACACATTCTGCAGATTCATTTGAAGTTTTTTCGAATAAGCCAATTTGGAATATTTTATGTTGCATTGTAGTTTCTAAATCAATATTAAGCATTGTTAATCGCAATTAAAATATAATATAAATGCAATAATTTATGTAAAAAGAGAAAAATTAATTTACTACGTAATTGCTAAATATTTATTTACGCCACAAAACTGCATTTTTAATTCTCTACCGTCCTCTCATTAATTTTCTTAACATTATGCCAAAAATTTGAATAATCCGGAATTCGATAAAAAAACTTGCCGGATTCGGATTCCGGACCGGATTTTGTGAATAGAGCCGGACCGGATCCGGCCGGATCCGGTGGGTATAATCCGGTCCGGAATTAATCCGGAGATTTTGAAAAAACCCCGATTTTTGGGACCGGATCCGGAATAATCCGGCCGGATCCGGTCCGGCGCCGGTCACTAATAAAAAGAAAAGAGAAAATAAAATTATATAGAATTAGTGACCGGCGCCGGACCGGATCCGGCCGGATTATTCCGGATCCGGTCCCAAAAATCGGGGTTTTTTCAAAATCTCCGGATTAATTCCGGACCGGATTATACCCACCGGATCCGGCCGGATCCGGTCCGGCTCTATTCACAAAATCCGGTCCGGAATCCGAATCCGGCAAGTTTTTTTATCGAATTCCGGATTATTCAAATTTTTGGCATAATGTTAAGAAAATTAATGAGAGGACGGTAGAGAATTAAAAATGCAGTTTTGTGGCGTAAATAAATATTTAGCAATTACGTAGTAAATTAATTTTTCTCTTTTTACATAAATTATTGCATTTATATTATATTTTAATTGCGATTAACAATGCTTAATATTGATTTAGAAACTACAATGCAACATAAAATATTCCAAATTGGCTTATTCGAAAAAACTTCAAATGAATCTGCAGAATGTGTTTGCTGTAGGAAGCAAGGAATTGGAAAATACAAATTTATTCTTTCAAAAGGAAGTGTTAAATCACTTATTGTACATTTAATGTCTCCATTACATTCCGAAAGTGAATTTGTAAAGAAGTATAAAGATTTAAATGAATTGAAAAGTGAAAAAAAAATTGATAAATTCATTATTAACAACAGCGAAGGAATAAATAAATTGGACAAAAAAGTTCTAAATCTAATATGCGAAAACAATCTTCCTTTTAACATTATAAATAAACCAAGTTTCAAAATTCTTTTTAAACAAACGAATGATAAACTTCTTTCCGAATCTCACTATCGCAAGATTCTTCCAGAAATTTACAAAATTGTGAAACAGAAACTACGTAAAGAATTGAATGAATGCCAATATGTTTCATGCACAACTGATTGTTGGACCGGTCCTAATGAGAATTTTATGAGGTATTTTTATATTTAAAATTCATTTTTAATTAAAATTTCATTCAGCTTAACAGCGTCAGGAATAACAGAAGAATGGAATAGGAAAAGATTTGTTCTTTCTATTAGAAAATTCTCCGAGGCTCATACTGGTAAGAACATGGCAAACTTACTCAGAACTCTTATTGGAGAGTGGGGACTTGAAAACAAGATTAATTGTTTTGTTACTGATGGGGCACGTAATGTTCAAAAGGTATTTATTAAATGATTTAATTTTTTTAATATTTAAGTTTATTTAAAAATTGTTTAATTTTTGAAAAGTTAAGGCGTTCGAGGAACTCCCTTATGATCAAGTATTGTGCGCAGCACATCAAATAAATTTGATAGTTAGAAATTCTATTGTTGAAAAAGAAAGTGAAATCGCTAAATTGTTTAGTCGATGCCGTAGGATTGTTGCTCATGTACGACATTCTAACAAAGCTTTTGATGTACTGAAAGAATTCCAAGAAATTCATGAACTTCCTTGTCATCAGTTAATACAAGTATTTATAAATTAATTTTAAATTAATAAAATAATTAGGAAATCATAACTCGCTGGAATTCTTCTCTTAAAATGATTCGAAGAATGATTGAACAAAGAAAGGCTATTGATGAATATTTAATCGAAAAAAGGATGATCGAGATGTTTTTAAGCAATCAAGAATGGAAACTTTTAGAGACATTAGTGGATTTATTGACACCTTTTGAAGAAGTTTCACTCTTGTATTGTAAATCTCCGCTTTCTGTTGTTATTCCATATGCTAGGCAAATTGAGAGGTTTTCTAAAATTGTTTAAATACAAATCGTTTAAAATCTATAAATTAGGGACTTGCGTTCAGTCGATTTAACTGTACCCGATGCAGATCAAGAAAATTTAAACGTAACTATAATTGAACTTGAAAATTTGAGGAAGAATGCAATTGCTTCATTAAATGAGCGATTAATTAGTATGGAGCATTCCAAACGTTATTGCCTAACTATGTTCTTGGATCCTAGATTTAAACATAACTTTTCACAGGATCCTCTTTTATTCATAAATAAAGTTTCTTATTGGATAAAAGAAGAAGTAAATATATCAAATATTGAGGTAATTTCTTAAAATATTTATTTTAAATTAAAGGTATTTTATTTCAGACTGATGAGTTTATTGAGCAATGTGATCATTTTGAGGAAGGCCCGCCAAGGAAAAAATCTTTTCTTGATGCATTGGATGAGCAGGAGAATGTTAATGGTTATTTTCATAAATTTATTAAATTCTGTTAACATTTATTTTTAGTGTCATCACAACCAAATGATTTGGATGAAGAAATAAAAAATTATGTTGCAAGTGAGAAGGCCTTGCAGCGATCTGATCCTCTCGACTGGTGGAAAAAGAAGAATAAAAATCATCCAAGGTTAGCTAAACTAGCGGCTAAATATTTGACAACACCTTCTACAAGTGTTGAAAGTGAAGAAATTTTCAGCGTAGCAAGAGATGTATTCGATTATAGGAGGTCCAATCTTACACCAGAAAATGCTGAATATTTGATTTTTTTGAACAAAGCAATCCCACAATTGAATTACTCTTATTAATAAAATTTTATTGTTGCTTATTTTGAAAATTTAAGTTTTTTACCAATATTTTTACATTTTTTTTGAAAAATTAATAAAAAACCAAAATCCGGTCCGGAATCCGGACAAATTCATCCGGATCCGGATTTTAAAAATCTCCGGATTAATTCCGGACCGGATTATTATGGCCGGATCCGGCCGGATCCGATCCGGCTTTATTCACAAAATCCGGTCCGGAATCCGAATCCGGAAAACTCGATTTTTCCGGTCACTATATAGAATATTATATTTAAAAACTCTAACATGAAAAAAAGTTGTTTACATTTAATTTTAGGAATATTTAATTTATTTCAAAATATGTAAGTAGGCAGAACATAATTTTTAAATTTTAACGTAAATAAACGAATTAATTTATTCTTTTCCTATTGTGAGCTAAAGATTTAATTTTTGTTTTTAAAATTATTTAAGTTTAATTAATAAACATTTTCATCCTCGATTAAATAAATTTATTTTATATTTTTGAATTTTTTAAATTTAATTTTTCAATTTTGATATTTCAAAACAAAATTTTTTGTCTTATTTTGAGATTTAACCATTTGAAAGGTGTTTAAGTTTAATTATATTTCAAAATAAAGATGTTCATATGTAAAAATATATTTTTTATGTGAAAAAATATATTAAATTAGAATTTTTATTTCTTATTAAAATTAATTTCTTATTTTAATTAATAAAAATTTTTAAATTTTATTTAAAGTTTAAAATTATAAAATTTTTTAAAATTTTTTAAAAAATATATTGTATTTTTTTAAATTTGTTTATCTAATTTAGGTATTTGCTTTGTTAATTTTTTTGTATTAATTTTTTAATTAATACATACATAAATTTTTTTTTTTGAAAAATTTACTTTGCTTATTAAAAATTTAAAATTTCTTGACTTTTTTTAAAAAAATATTACATTTGATTTTAGTTTTGTTAAAATATTTTTTCGTATTTTATTTTTAAAATATTTAATTTTTTAATAATTTTATTTTTTTATTTAAGGATTTTTGTAAAACTTTTTTTAAATGCGGAGTGCGGCAAATTGAGCGCCGGTTTTGTTTTTTAAATAACTTTTCAAATTTATTAGAAATTGATAATTCTTTTATTAATAGATTCACAATATCTTAAAAATTTTTTTGATACAACATTAAGTAAATAAACTTTTTTAGAAAAAAATCTATACTTAACTTTTATAAAAAATTTTTGGTACTCTTTAAGTATGGAAATTTTTTGTTTGTTTGATTCAATCGGGTCAAATGAGATGTCATTCGAAAGAGCTCTTCGAAATGGCTTAAATTAAATTTTTTGAAACATAAGAATGCCTAAGAGCCGAGATACAGGTCTTAGAAGGTCGAAAACCAAAAAAAAGGAAAGTTAATTTATTGATGTAAGAAATTCAAATATGAGTATGATAGCTCTTTCGAAAGAGCTCTTCAGATGAGTTGAATGAAACTAAAATTAGGTCAATAAGACAAAGTTGGACAAAGATAAATTTTTAAAAAACGCTCATTTTGGTGATTACCGCGGCTGCTCCAAATTAATCTTTTCCCACTACCGTTTGAAATAAGTCTCATCTTGAGCTCAAATCATGCTAATCTTGAGCTTAAATTGAGCTCAAATCATGCTAATCTTGAGCTTAAATTGAGCTCAAATCACGCTCATCTTGAGCTCAATTGTACTATCCGTGTTATGCTTTAATCTAACGATTTTGTCCCTACATGTTTTTAAGGAGTTTATTTGGCCCTTACGATTTAAAATATTTCATTTTATTCTAGAATCAGTGTTACAAGCGCGAAGCGTTTCTTTATTTCAGTGCGCGAAGAGCGCTAGTTCCATCTATCTTATAAGAGAAATATGGGTGTTCTTTTGAATTTTTTTAATTAGTTTTAAATTTTGATTTTTTTTATAAAAGGTATTACTTGTCCTGCGTCTAAATGGCCCCCTGCGATTAATTGTCCTGCGTCTAAATGGCCCCCTGCGATTAATTGTCCTGCGTCTAAATGGCCCTTGCGATTAATTGTATTGCGTCTAGATGGCCCCTTGCAATTAATTGTATTGCGTCTAAATGGCCCCTTGCGATTAATTGTCCTGCGTCTAGATGGCCCCTTGCGATTAATTGTCCTGCGTCTAGATGGCCCCTTGCGATTAATTGTCCTGCGTCTAAATGGCCCCCTGCGATTAATTGATTATTTGTCTTGCGTCTAGATGGCCTTGAAACATTTAAAAAAAATATTTTCGACCTTCGAGTTCGAACCCGCATTGAAATTAGCAAATCCAGCACACTACCACTACACCACAACTCATCTTACCCACTTTCATATAAACTTGCTTTTGTCTTTGCCTATCATCTCATAAATATCAATTTTTAATTCTTGTCACGAGGATAAGTACCTTAAATCTTTATCCGATCCAAAAACATTTTATACCATTCGATAGCCCAAAGTCTGAAGGTGTGCCCTACCGGCGGGACCAACTCTGTACCTTTATCCACAAAAAAGTTGTGGTCAAAAAACCGCAGCCACTGCCCCTTTTTCTCTTGAAAAAAAACACGTTTTTTGACATTTTTTCGACATTTTTCGACTTTTTCGTAAACACTTTTATATACATTCGATAGCCCTTTCCCTAATCTATCGAATGGATATAACTTTATATATAAAAAAATCAAAATTTATAAAGTTATTATAAAAAAACTCAAAAAACACCCTATTTTATTCTTATAGGTGGAAAGGAATTTGGAGTTATTAATTGCTGCTAGAGTCACTTATTTTTTAAAAATTTTAGAAGAAAAATTAAATCAGAAATTTTCGTTTACGGCATTAAAAAGGTGTAATTTTTGGCAGCAGATGTTTAAAAATTTTAAAAATTTTTGCCTGCGGCGCTGAAAATGATGAATTTTTGGCAAATAAAGTGCAATAATGATTCAAAATTTTCGCCTGCGGCGCTATGAAAAAACTAAATTTATGAAAATTTACCCAAAACGCAAGAAAATATAAGGAAAGTACGAGGTACGAGTACGAGGGTAAAAATATGGCTGTACGAGGTACGAGTACGAGGGAAAAAAATGGCTGGTATGAAGTACGTGTACGAGTACGAGAAAAAAAAGAAATTTCCAACCACTGATAATGACTATAGGCCTTAATAATCGGACTCAAGAAAAAGTACTTTCACGGAAATTGATGATCCATCTTAATTTGAATAAAAAAGAATGAACAATTTTCGACAATATATTATTTTTGAATAAAAAAATTTTATTTTATGCTATTTTATCATATTTAAAAAAAATTTTCTGGAACCGCTTCCGGAACCGCTGATTTTTTTTGGAACCGGAACCGAGGAACCGTTAAATTTTGGAACTGCTCCGGAACCGGAACCGTGGAACCGTCAAAAATTGGAACCACTCCGGAACCGGAACCGCGGAACCGAACAAAAATTTGGAACCGGGACATCACTGGCTTTCGGCGCTAAAAAAGTCTAATTTTCGCAAAAGATATTTAAAAAAATTTAGAAATTTTTCCTGCGGCACTAAAAAAAGTGAATTTTTGAAAAAATTTAAAAATTTCAAAATTTCATATCTGACGTTAAAACGAACCCGAAATTTCTGAAAATTCACCCGACTCGACAGTTGCGCTCAACCGAATAACTTTGATAATTACGAAGCAATCTTTCAGGCTACGATTACTGATTTCTTTTGATAATTTTGTTAGAAATATTCAGTCGAATTTGTTTACTTGAGTCCCGGAAAATTCCTCTCGGATAATTTCTCTCCAGATTTTTGGAAAATTCCTCTTAGTGGAAAATAGATAAATTTTTTTGTAAAATTTAAAGTTATTTTAGATAATTTTAATAAGATTATTTTAACATATTACAATTTTTTAAGTGATCCAAAATCATTTTAATAATTATTTAGGGAGGATTTCTGTTAAAAGAGTTATTTTGAAGAGATAACACTTATACTTGGAGAGGAATTCTCTGATGAAGAGGAATTTTCCGGACACTCTTTAGTTATAGTGAAATAAAATTTTAAGATTTGTTCAATATTCTTGATATATTGGAACTCGCGATACAGTGGAAAATTATTCGTCCTCATGAGTGTCTATTGTTAAATTAATTAAATATATTTTATTAGGAAAAACTTTTATAAATATATATTTAAGAAAATATTTTAAATAATTAATTATGAAATATTAATTTTAATTAAAATGAGAGAAAAAAAGAAAAGTGCATTTCCGGCATTTTTAATTTTTTTTTAAATTTAAAGAATATTTATAACCCACGCATTTTTTTAAAATTTTTTGGCAATATTCCACACCTATATAAATGCGGGGGTTGTATGAGTACTTTTTTTAATTATATTAAACAAAGGAAAATGCCCGGAAATATTAAAGGTCAAACTCAAATAAATTATTCAAACAATAGAGGAATGCGTAGGTTAGAAAAATTAATTTGAATAAAGGAGTGTTAATTTAAAATTTTTTGATATTTAAACAGTTCAATAAAATCAAATTAATCAAATTAAAATATTTTATTTAAAATAAATTATTAAAAATGTCAGTTTCTACCTTTTTAAAGTTTTCAATTTTTTTAATTTTGTTTTTATTTTTAACGGAAAATATAAAAGCAGAGATAACTGAAGAACAACTTGAGGTAATATTTTTTGATTTAAATTAAAATTTAATTTAATTTTGTTAAATTAAATAGAAGTTTCTTAACAAATTGGTAGTGCCTACTAAAGTTTATCTTCATAATCATGAGAATGTAATTTTTTATTTTTAATAAATTATGTAAAAATTTATTTAAAAAAATGAATAAAAAGGGAGAGTTCAAATAGTATCACTCACTAATTTTGAATATTTAAGGGATAAATAAAAAAATATATTTTAATAATTAAATAATGCTCTATAAAATTGCTATGAAGGCAATATTTTTAATAAAAAACAATAATTAAAAAAAATATTTTCTTTTACTTAAATTTAGTGGTAAAAGGGAGGAAAGCAGTCATAGTAGTTAAATTCCGCTTAAAGCATTATTTATCCGGAACATTCTCTAGGTCAACTATAACAAATTTAAATAATTATTTAAAATGGATAAAATTTTAAATTTAAAAATTATTATTAAATATTATTTTAGATAAAGTCACTTTTAGAGGAGGAAGAAAAAAATTGTCTCAAAGAGTATGGCCATTGGAATAAAAAAGGAGTAATTGACTATTTAGTTGATAGGCATAAAATGAGTTTTAAAAATATTATAACAGAAATGAAAGGAAAATACAATAATATTTTATTTCAGGATCCTACAGTATGTTTTTATTTAAAATAAAACCAAAAACATCATAAAATTGTAGAAAATCTTTAAAATAAATATTAGGGATGCTCGAGATTCTCGGGTCTCGAGCTCAGGAAATTTCGTGTCTCGAGAATCCCTAGTAAATTGTACTTTTCTTTTATGATGCACACCCCATTAGAATCTCAGAACTTTCTTTAATTTACCTATTTAATTATTAAAAGAAGAAAATATGGATTTTAGCATTAATATGAATTTGCATTATTATGTACATTAAATTTCTGAGACTCAAATGGGTCATAGAGGAAAAGTACATTTAACAATTTTTTAGTTACTAATTATGTTACAGCTATTAAATATATTGTTTTTTAATAAATTAAAAAATTTAAATAATATATTTTCACCTTTTTAGGAAATAAAAAGAGATTTTGATATTTCCTATTTAATAATGAATCTTAATAGATTCCAACATGAAGGTGTTCAAGGTGTTCAATTAGAATGTGGATGCTATTTTTTTGAAGGTTATCTTATTCAAAAGATGATTGAAAATAATAAATTCTGTCCATCATGTTCACAGCCAATTACAATTAAAGGGAAAGAATTTATTACAGATGAGGATGAAGAATCAAGTAGTAGTTCATCATCAACTAATAATATTAATGAAAAATTTATGCAATTTGGAATAAATGAATCAACAATTCCAGAATTTAATTGTTCTACAAGTCTTCATAGTCAAGTAATTAATGAACCATGTTCTTATTGTAATTATGCAATAAATCAAGAAGAAAAATTTAGTTTTTGTGTTGAATGTGGAAATGCTTTTCATATAGAATGTGTTCTAAATTATTGGACTGGAAATCCTCTAAAAAATGGTCATTGTCCTAAATGTGATAAACTTAATGACAAATCAAGTAGTGATAATATTCAAAATGAAAAAACTGCTTATACTTTGGCTGATTTATTAAAACTTCCTCATACTCCAGGTAATGGAGGAGTAAAAGAATTATTTAATAATTCTAATAATAAATATTCACCTGAAAGAGAATTAATATCTGATAATCAAGATTTGGGAAGACATTCTAAACATCGTAAAAATAAAAAAAAAAAAAATAAAGGTGTTTTTAATTGTGGAAGTAGTTTGTTCTCTTGTGGAAAAAGCAAAAATTCACGACATTCACCCTAAAAAGATAAAAACTCGAATATTTAAAATTAATTTTTAAAGACTAAAAAAAATAAAAAAAAAATTGGCTTTTTTTAAAAAAAAATCTTTTGAAAATTTATTCTAAATTTTATTTTATTTTTAAAAAAACATTTTATTGGATTTTATATGAAAAAAGAATTATTTATCTTTAAAAAAACATTTATATAAATTATTTGCTAAAATTAGAATAATTACCTATAATTTGTATTAACCTTCCTCTAAAAAAGGAGGCTTTTCTTTTTTAAAGGTTCTGATTCTAATTTTAATAAATATTTTTAATTTCATTATTTCCCAATTATTAATTATCTTTAAATAGTTATATTAACATTTATCATATTTCTGATTTTTAAATTATTTATTTTTTATATTATTTTTCATTTTAATTTTAAAAAATTAACAAAAAAATTAAAAAATATAAAATCACAAAAATATAATCTTTTTGTTCTTTTGCTTTATATGTACTACTTTATTTTTATTTTCTGATAATTCATTGTTATTTATTTATTTAAAAAACTATATTCTTTTATTATTTAAACAATTTTCATTTGGATTTTTAAAGTAAAAAAAGTTTCGGGAATTTGTTTTATTTTTAAATTGAGTAGTTAAGGGTAAAATAAATTAATTATATATTTTAAGACAAAAAAATAAAAACAAACACGAATAAGTTATCTTAGATTATCTTTCATAATATTTTGATAGCAAACCTTAACCTGTTTTTCCTGCCCGGAACAAGGTATTTCTTAAAATTCTGGTCTTTCCGTGCTAACCGATTTTTCCAGTTTTATCCGATAAAAAAGCTTAGGATGGTAATCTGAGGAAAATGTATGGTACTGGGCTCGGCTTTTTGAAAAGTTTGCTCTCTAATTTTATATGTAAGTGAGAGAAAATTAAAAATTAATAGAAGCAAATGGGAATAAGTGTTGGGGGTGGCGATATAGTATAAAAGGCGAAGCCTTTTACTAGTCGGTGTGTATTCGTGTATTAGTATTCAGTCAGTCAAGTCCCAGTATTCTATTCCTATTATTCTTCCTATTGCCTTCACTTCTTATTGTATTTGCCTATTGTCATAAAAGCATTTGCTAGCTTTCTCGTCTTCTGTATTATTCTAGTATTGTATCCTACTTGAGGATACAACAATAAGAATAAAAACATTTTGTGTTTATGGAGAAAAACAATAGGTTTATTTCAGTGATGGACAAAATCGGAAAATAAAATACGAAATTTACCAATAAATTAAAAAAATTTCAGAAAATTTCGTCCAAAAATAGGAAAGACGAAATAAGAAAGTTGTTGCATGTGCGAAACGTCGTTTCGTTTCGCTGTTTCGTTACTTTTTTTGTTTCATTTCATGCAAATTTAAAATGTTTCGTTTTGTCGCTAATTAACATCAGCGAATAAATAGGAAAAAGAAGAAAATAAGATATTTAATTTCCTACCAGCCGATGTGGAGTGGAATGGCCAAACGGATTAGGCCGCAGACTAAGAACTAAGGGCCCAAGGTTCGAGGAAAAGCGAGTTCCACCCAATTTTTCGGAGACTGGGCAGCGCAGTTTTCGACAGTTTTGTGACGAAACAATTTTACAAATTTTTTGTTTCGTTTCATTGGAAAAAATTGGGTGTTTTCGCTCATGTCTGCTGTGGATATTGTTCTAACCTAGATCCTTATGTTATAGCAAAGAATACACAAGACTAACAATAAAGGTTTATTACAAGAACTATTACAATTAAGGAGGAATAAGGCAGGAATAACTAATTGACTGGCGGCGACGTTTGGGCCAACAAAGACTGACAAATGAGCTCTATAATTTTTAGATTACCTATATTAATTATAAAAATTTAAAATAACCAATTTAAGGTAGGGCAGAGAGTTCAAAGTATAAGATGTTTTTTTAAATTAAAGGGAAGAAAAATTAAAAAAAAATAAAGAAAAAAATTTTTTTTACAAGATTTAATTTCTAAAGTACTTTTTTAAATTTTAAAGTACCTTCTTTATTAGAAAAAAATTTTTTTTTTAATTTTGAGGAAGAAAATTTAAAAAAATTTCCTGGAAATAAATTTTAAATTTGTTAGAATTTTTTTTTTAATTATAAGAAAGACAAATTTTTAAATAAAGAAAATTTCCGGAAGTAATTTAAAGTACTTTTAAAATTATAAATAAAAAGTGGGCGTATAAAATCAATTAAATTTATCTAAAAAAATTTAATTGATTTTTTTAGTATTTAAGTAGGTGCGACGACATTTGCGCCGTTGACATTTACGCCGCGACACTTGCGCTGCGACTTATGCGCCGACGACATTTGCGGCGACGACTTTTGCGCCAACGACTTTTGCGCCGGAAATATTTTAAAACGCGACATTTGCGCCGCCTTTAAATTAAAAAAATAAAGTAATATGTATTTATTAAAGGATTAAAAAATTATTAAAAAAATTAAACTAAAATGTATCAACTAAATAAATCCGATTAAGATTCTAAATATTCATTAACCAAGAACCAGCTAATATTAATGATCAAGTTTGGATAACACATTTACATGCATTATCATATCGTTTAACTACAAAAGGAATTGATAATTGGATTGATTAGTTGCTAATTAATATTTCAAACCTGTTAGGCTGTTGAAAATTTTAATAATAAACATCCTTTCAATAAATGATTAAATTTAATTTTAAAATCATTTTAGACTTAATTCTTTGGGATCAACCCTGAATATAGAAACCCTGAATATCTAATTAGCCAGTTTGCCAAACTGCCAATTTGGTCAATTAATAAAACACTCCTTGTAGGTCCAAGTTTGAATGGGACCAAATTGTTTTAAGAGATTTGACCGAATTGGCAATTGGACCAATTGGCTAATAGATATTCAGGGTTTCGATATTCAGGGATGGACCCAATTCTTTTTAAAATTTAATTTTTTAAATCTTTAATATTACTTTATTTTTTTAATTTAAAGGCGGCGCAAATGTCGCGTTTTAAAATATTTCCGGCGCAAAAGTCGTCGGCGCAAAAGTCGTCGCCGCAAATGTCGTCGGCGCATAAGTCGCAGCGCAAGTGTCGCGGCGCAAATGTCAACGGCGCAAATGTCCTGCAACCTTTAAGTAGCTTTAAATAAATTATTAACACATAAATAAATAAAATAAAATTCTTATAAAAATTTAAGTTTTCAAAAACATTTAAACTAACCCCAAAATTACCTTTTTATAAAATATTTAATTGAAAAAAATGTTTTTTTCAATTAAATTATTTTTTTTAATTATTTTAATTATTTTTCCTTTAATTTTAAATGCTATGGAGAAACAGAGAGGAAATAATAGTCAACAAAAACAACAAAAAGCAAGTTTAAGTTTAATTAAAATTTAATAATTAATTTTATTAAGGGAGAAAGTTCAACTGTTTTATTAGGTAATGACAATATTGAATCTTCATTAAACCCTCAAGAAGTAAAATTAAATTATTTATTATAATTAAAATTTATTTTTAAAGACTATGACTACAATTTTAAGCTTTTTAAGTAAAGTTCCACAAGTTGAGGTAAAACAATCTTTTTTAAATATATTTTTAATTTGATATTTTCAAAATAAAATATTAAATATATTATCCTTTTTTTATAATTAATTTATGTTTTTTTGGTATTAAAATAAAAAAAAAAGGAAAAAAAATTAGAAAATTTTTAATTATTTTAAATTATTTAGGAGATAACCTTTCTTTAAAAAATAAAATATTAAATAAAATAAAATAAATAAATAAATTAAATATTAAAAAAATAAATTAAATAAATTAAATAAATAAAATAAATTTATTTAAAAAATTATTTTTAGATAAATAAAGCTGTTAATTTTATTATTGATATTAAACAAATTAATGAAGCAGAAAAAAATAGAATAATTAATATTAATAAAAATGATAAAATTCAATTTTTAATTGGAGAAATAATTTCTAGCCAATTAGCTTTAAAAATTGCAAAAGGAATAAAAAATCAAAATATTTCATTATTTAAGGATTATAATGTTAGTTTTAATTTTTTCTAATTTTTCTAATTTTTTTAAAAATTTTAGGAATTTACTTTAGACTTTGCAATTCTTAGAGAAGTTGTTGAACTTGAAAAACAAAAATGTGATAATAATAATATTGGTGATATTAAATGTTTTTTATGTAATGAACCAATGAATACAGAAAATGAAGAAATTATTTGTTTAAAAGAATGTGGACATATTTTACATGAAAATTGTTTTATTGAAGATATGATACAAAATTATTCAAAAAGTGGATATTGTCCTCAATGTGAAATAAATGAATATGAAAATCAAGAGCATGGACAAACTAGTCAAAATATAAATTTAAATCAAGATATTATTGAACAATCAATTGGACATTCTCCTCAACATTTAGATGAAGGTATTGGCCAAAAAGAAGAAGAAATAGTTGAACAAGTTCAATCTGATGAAAGATCAAAATCACCTAAAAATATAAATAGTAATCCAAGAAGTAAGTCTACTTTTGAGGGTATTGGACGAAAAGATGAAGAAATAAATAATCAATCTCTTACTGAAAGATCAAAATCATTTGGTGGCCTTAGTAGAAGATTTTTTTCTACTCCAAGTCCAGGCAGATTATTAAAAAGTCCGAAAAAATCTTTTGAAAGTGCAGTCGATAATTTAAGAAAAAAATCAACAGCAATTGTCAAATCTTTAATAGGTTTAAGCAAAGGAAAATCATCTAAAAAAAGTCCAAAGAAAGTAAAATCAAATAAAAAAGATGAAAATAATTCAGATTATAAACATTAATTTTTTTGAAAAGAATTAAAAAAACTGTAAAAAACAAAAATTTTAAAAATTCTAAATTATTATAATTTTTATTATTTTTTTAAAAACAATTTTTTATTTTTTCATTATTAATTAACACGTAAAAAATTTAAAAAACCTCATAAATTTCTAAAATTATTTTTATTTATTTTAAGACTAACAATCTTTTTTTTATTTATTTAATTTATTATACATCTATTATTTAAATATTCTTTTTTTATATAATTTTTATTTATTTTATTTAGCATTTTTTAAAGTAAATATATCTATTGGGTAAATTTGTTTTTTTAATTTTTATTTAAACTAGCAGAGTTGGTTGCCCTTCTCAGCTAGCAAAAACACACAAACTTAAAATAACATATAAAAACATACATAATTATAAGCTTCCTTGAGAACAAAACAAAAACACATAAACATAAATAAACTTATCCATAATTGTTCAAAGACTTCTTTAATTCAAAACACCAAGCAAAATAAAACAAAAACATTAATTTAAAACATTTCGATCACAAAACAATACACCTATTGGCAAAAAACATAATTTTAATCAAATTTCAAGTTTAATCTTTAATATAATTTATTTTCAAGTTCAAGTTTATTTTCAAGTTGCAAACCTTACTATAAAAACCCCTCATTTTCACTTCCCTCAATCACTTGTCTATAAAAACCGGACAAATACACACACTTTTCTCATTATATAATTAGATAATTTTAAAGAAAAAATATAATAATTAAAAAATGTCCTGAATTTAATAATAAAATAACAGAATATATGTCAAATGAATTTTTATGGACCGTGCATCTTAAAAATTTTCCGGTCATGACCAAACATAAAATGACTTGACCAAAGCTGTGGTAATGGTAAGGTAATTTTTGTGACCTCAAAAAGGTCGGTCAAAAGAGAACAATGGTCCTCTTTAAGTGATAATTTCGTTCTAAATGTTTTAGTTAAATTTCTTTACATTTATTATAGTGGAATAAAATTTAAAATTTTGATTAATACTCTCGATAGTGGATATTCTACACTGTGGAAAAATGTTCGTACCTGTACGTGTCCATTATATCTAGATTCGACTGAAATTAATTTTACCCAGTAAATACTCATTCAAAATAAAATAAAACAATTCCCGAAACTTTTTTTACTTTAAAAATAAAAATTGTTTTACATTAATAAGAGAAATGTGTTTTAAATAAATAAAATTAAAATAAATTATCACAAAATAAAAAAATATTACATAATATTAGGCAAAAGAACATAAAAAATTATATATATTTTTGTGTTTTTTAATATTTTTTAGAATTAAATAAATAAAAAATAATAATTAAAATAATTCAGAAATACGTTAAATATTAGAAAACATGTAAATATATAAGCTATAATTTAAAGGGAATATAATAAATAATAAAATAAAACCTCTCCTTTTTTGGAAGAAGATTATATTTTAGGAAATACTTTATAAAAGGATATTTCTAAAAATAAATAAATATATTTTCATATAAAATCCAAAAAACAATTTAGAATTAAAATTAAATTTAGAATAATTTTTCAAAAGATTTTTTTTAGCAAAAAATACAATTTTTTTAATTTTTGTTTTTTTAATTTTTTACATAGAATAATAAATTTATTTTTTAAAAAATCTTTTCATTGTTTAACTTTCAATAATTAAATACAATCAACACATTTACATTCTCCATTGGAAAATATACTGTAATAATTATTCTTCTCATATACACAACCTTTACGTTTTTTACAATTATTTTCTTTAAGATTCTTGCATTGTGGCCAACATTGAATATATAAATTATTTTGAGACTCAATATCTTTTTTATTATAAACCCATTCAGATTTGTTATCTTTCTTATCTGAAGCTGTGTAATACCCCAGAGCATCTAAAAAATAAAAAATATTTTTATTTTATTTTTAAAAATAAAAGAAATAAAACAAATATTTGTTTATTAAATTAATTTTAAAAATACTTTGTTCGTCACATCTAATTTGTTCATTAGCATTTAACAACACAGGAATTAAAAATTGAATAAAAATAAAAAACCTTTCATTTATAAATATTTTTTTATAATCAAAAATTTTGTTTAAATAATTTTATTAAATTTTCTTGCCAATTTATATAATAAATATTTTTTAATTTTTAAAAATTGGGTAGTGAAGCAAGGAAAAATTTGTTTTATTTATATTAAATGTCTATTTCTTTAATTTAATTTATTTCTATACACTCTACTTTTTCGAATGATATCTCACGAGTCTTAGATATAATTCTAATTTAAATAAATAAGTCAACTGATTTAGTAGTACTTTCTTTGTTTAAAATATTTTAATAAATTTAAATGTTTTAAATAAATTAAAAAAACTCTTGACTGTCTGATTCTTCTATCAAATCATTTGAGGCATTAAAAGTAGTAATTGATTTATAATTTAAAATAATATTTTAAATTATTTTAAAAAAGTAAAGCCTCTAAGAAGTAGAGAAGGTTTGAAACCAATCCGGTTTGATTTTTAAATAATAATTTTTAAATTATAAAAATTATTTGACTCTGTAAGGCTAACATTTTAGGATATTTTTAGAGTTAAAAAATATTTAATTTATTAAATTAAATATTTTTTTTTTAAAACTATAAATTTTGAAGCAAAATAAAAAAAAAATTTTAATCTGCAAAGAAAAATGAGAAAATATTTTAAATCAATATAAAAATATTTTTTATAAAAAATAATTTAAAAAATAATTTAAAAAATAATAAAATAGCTATAATAAAGTAAAATATAAAATTAAAAATTTCAGAATTTAAAAATGAAATAAAAATGAATGTGCGGAATTAATAGAAATTATAGGATAAAGAATAGTAAAAATTAAAAAAAAATTTTTAAAAGTTAAAATGCCTAAATTAATTTTTAAATAAATAAAAAAATAAATTTAAATGTTCAACACCCATAATTTAATTAAATAAATATTTCTTAAAGTACTTTCTTTGTTAGATTTTTTTTAATTTTGAATAATTTAAATTTCTCGGAAGTAATTTTAAAGTACTTTTTTAGAAAATTATAAGGAAGAAAAATTTTAAAAAATTATATTAACAAAGGAAAATGCCCGGAAATATTAAAGGGCAAACTCAAATAAATTATTCAATCAATGGGGGAATGCGTAGGTTAGAAAAATTAATTTGAATAAAGGAGTGTTAAATAATTTAAAATTTTTTATTATTTAAACAGTTCAAAAAAAACTAAAATTAATTAAATTTTATTTAAAATATTTTATTTAAAAATAAATTATTAAAACATGTTAGTCTCTACTTTATTAATGTTTTCCTTATTATTTTAAACGAGAATGAGATGTTTTAAAATAAAATTTAATTTTAATTGGAGAATTAAATATTTTAGAAAAAACATCGTCTTTTGTTTCATAACTTTTTCTGTTTTCTTATTTTTTTTTTCGAATTTTTAAATTAATATTTTAGTTTCGATCAACAGAGTAATTCAGTCAATAAGGTTATTACCACAAAACAATTAACCCTAAATTAAAATTAAAAAAAAGTTCCATTCCAAAAATTTTGAAAAATTAAAATTTTATTAAATTTTAATTTCTAATTAAATATTAAAATTAATTAGAAAATCCAAGACTCGACAAATATTATTTTTTAAATAAATTTAAATTTCTTTTTATATTTTAGAATATATGTTTATTTCAACAAAACTAATTTTCTTTATTTCTTTTATTTTAATTAATTTATTTTATATTAATGCATTTAGTGAAGAACAACTTGAAAACATTTTCAAAGAAAGCCTAGAAAGTGAAGAAAAAATAGATAAGGTAAATTTATTTAATTATATTAATTAATATTAAATTTAAAATTTTTCAAAATAAAAAAAAATTAGAAAAATATAAAAAATACTTTAACATTTTATTAAAAAATTGTTTTTTTTAGTTAGATATATTTCTCGATAAAATTTTAAAAATTAACGGAAATAAAGAAAATGAAAGACCCAAAGAAATAAGAAAAATGAAAACTATTGAGGATATTATTGAGTTTATAAGTCGTTATATACTTCGTTGTTTTACACCAATAAATAAACTTGAAAACAACAATAGTACTGTAATATCTAATATTAAATATCATGTAGCAATAAATGCTCGGGCAAGTTTTATTTTTAATTAATATATTTAAGAATGCCATAATTTAATTTTTGAATCAACTTTTTTTTTATTATTATAATTCCAATTAATTATAAAAATTAACTACCCAGTTGTACAAAAAATAAAATTTGTAGTCCAATTTGGTTATTTTCTTTTTTTTTCATAAATAAATAGTATCCCTCTAATCAGTGTTCTCCTGACTGGGTTTCGGTCAAGACCAAAAATGACCAGACCTGACCTGACCGAAATTTTTTGTCAGGTCAGTAAATGAGACATTAATTGATTAACAAAACTTGTTTGGATATAAAAGTTCATTGGCTTATAAATTAAAATAAAAAATTAAAATATAAGTATATTTATAGAGCAAAATTACAAGTCTTATGATTGCAAGTATTCCAAATTATGTCGTTGAATTTTCAACAAATATGGGAAGTTGTTCATTATGTACGAATGTTATTTATAATGATATTGTTAAGCTTGGTTGCGGACATTATTTTCATTCTGAATGCTTGATAACTATGCTACAAAATAATATACCTGAACAAATACATAATAATAGCCTTTTTAATTGTCCTAATTGTCGTAACTTAATAAAAGGTTATAAAATAAAAAAAACAAAAGGAGAATCTTCTAGTCAACGTCAACAAAGAAATGAACAAAGTTCAATACAAAGCAGTGTTGTGGACAGTTTAAACCGATATAATAATTATGGTCAATCAAGTAGTCAAAATAATCAATATTATGGGGGACATGGCTCATCATGGAATGGTGGTTATTATCCATAATTTATTGAAAAATGAGTTGTGGAAGTTGATTATGGAAAAAACATATGAAAATACATACTATGTGTGTATCGATGCATTAAAAAAGATATATATATGCATAATTTTATATATTTTTTAATTTTATATTGCCTTTATTATGTAATCTGTTTATTTATTATTATATAATGTAATTCTTTTTTATTTATTTATTTAAAATTATTATTTATTTTATTTATTTAAAATACATATACTATTTTCTTATTATATAAAACAATTTTTATTTGAATTTTTAAAGTAAAAAAGTTTCGGGAATTATTTTTATTTTTAAATTGAGTATTTATAGAGTAAAATGAATTAATTAATTATACAAATTAAGGAAAAGAAATTTCATAAGTAAATAATTATTTCCAAGTAAAAAATAATTTTAGAAATTGCTTACTAGGTTTACATATAACAAAAAAATACAAATTTTGAGTAAAATCGTAAAAGAATATATCAAAAACAATTCAATTTATAGGAATATGTACAATCTGATTTGTTGACAAACAATTTAGAGTTCTTCTTAAGCTCTTGGCTGTGGATATTATTTTCATTCTCATTCTGGCTCTAGCACAGTTTATGATTCCAAACAAACTATGAGTCAATCAGAAATTTAAAGTCCAATGAAATTATCTAACTATGATTTTCGTTAAGTATTTTACTTTTTTTTTAAATTTATTTTCGGCGAAAAAATATAAACTATTCGTCTCGTTGAGCTATTATGTCGGTTGATACTACATTCGATCAGCAAAAATGACTATGAGAAAGGATAGACCATTGAAAATCGTAAAACCGTAGGGGGGAGTAAGCTCATTTTAGGTGGTTACCGAGACTGCTCAAAAATCTATTTCTATCGAACTTTTAATTAGAATAACATTGTACAAACTTATCCAATAGAGACGATTTTGGTCTTATTCGACTAAGCACGAAGAGCTTTTTCAAATGAAATAAACTTTATTCATATTTGAATTGTTATATTCTAAAATAGGTTCTCTCACTTCTCACTTATTTGACGAAAAATTATTTATTTTCATTGGACTCATATACTGTACTAGAGCCTCTTTACTCTTTATCTAGCACAAGAAATGGAAATAAAAATTAATGAGCGGAATTAATAGAAATTATAGGATAGAAAATAGTAAAAAATAAAAAAAAATTGTTAAAGTAAAAATGTATAAATTAATTTTTAAATAAAATATAAATAAATTTAAATGTTCAAAACCCATAATTTAAATTTCCCGAATATAATTTTATAAAAGGACTTTCTTTGTTAGATTTTTTTTTTAATTTTGAATAATTTAAATTTCCAGGAAGTAATTTTAAAGTACTTTTTTAGAAAATTATAAGGAAGAAAAATTTTAAAAAATTATATTAACAAAGGAAAATGCCAGGAAATATTAAAGGTCAAATTCAAATAAATTATTCAAACAATGGGGGAATGCGTAGGTTAGAAAAATTAATTAGAATAAAGGAGTGTTAAATAATTTAAAATTTTTTAATATTTAAACAGTTCAATAAAACTATAATTAATTATATTTTATTTAAAATAAATTAATTAAAAAATGTTAGTCTCTACCTTTTTGAAGTTTTCAATTTTATTAATTTTATTTTTATTTTTAACTGAAAATACAAAAGCAATGACTGAAGAACAACTTAATGTAAGTTTATTTTTTTGATTTAAATTAAAATTTAATTTTTTTAAATTAAATAGGAGTTCCTTGAAAATCTTGAAAAATATTTGAAAGGTCAATTTGATGATAATTCAATTGAAAAATATAAAACTTATATGAAGGTTATTATAGAAGAATTTAATAAAAATAAAAATAATAAATTATTTAAAGATCCTAAAGTATGTTATTAATTAAAAATAATACCTTTTTATTTATTCCGAGTACCCAATTTTCTCTCAAAAATTTCTTTAATTAATTTATTTATTTAATTATTAAAAATAAAAAATTATAGCATTCATTTAATAAATTTAAATTTATGAGACTCAAATGGTACATATTGAATTAAATAAACCTTTAATTAAGGTTCCCTAACCTTTCGTCACTGAACCATTCGTCACTGAACCTTTCGTCACTAAAATCATATTTTTTAGATAATTGATACTGTGACTTATACTAGATTTTTTATTTCTGGACCGATTTGAACGAATGAGGTGTCATTTGAAAGAGCTCCGAAAATTGAGTCGATCCAGATATGGGAAAAGTTGGTCCGACAAATAGCAGCCGAATTACAGACTTTTGAAACTCGAAAAACAATAGGGGATCAATTCATTTTCAGGTGAAAATTAAATGTGTAAATTATAACTCATTCGAACGAGCTCTTTAAGCTGAGTCGAATGAGATAAGAATCAGCTCGATGGAGCAGCTTTAACAAAGATAAAGGATTGAAGCTCTTTGGAAAAATTCTTTGTGGCTCCTGAGGGTAGACCGAGCATGGTCTTCGCACAAACTTTGATATATTGGGGGTGTTTTATTATTTGCTCCATTTTTGGACTTTTCCTTGAAGATAGTTCGGGAACAGCCTCGGTAATAGATGAGATTGATCCCCTATTGTTTTTCGAGTTTCAAAAGTCTGTAATTCGGCTGCTATTTGTCGGACCAACTTTTCCCATATCTGGATCGACTCAATTTTCGGAGCTCTTTCAAATGACACCTCATTCGTTCAAATCGGTCCAGAAATAAAAAATCTAGTATAAGTCACAGTATCAATTATCTAAAAAATATGATTTTAGTGACGAAAGGTTCAGTGACGAATGGTTCAGTGACGAAAGGTTTTGACGGAAGGTTCATTGACGAAAAGTTCAGTGACGAAAGGTTCGGCCACCTTAATTAAACTTTTTCATTCATTCACTGTGTTACGTTTATATTTATTAAATATTATCATTTAATAAATTTAAAAAATTAAATTTAAATATTTATTTTCCTTTTTTTAGCAAATATCAAGAGATTTTAAAATTTATTGTTCAATGAGGGAACTTGAAGAATTCTCAATAGATAAAGAAAATATTAAAGTAAATTGTTGTGAACATAGTATATTTAATAAGGATGATCTTATTAAATTTTGGATTAATAATAAAGAAGATATTGGATACTGTCCAAATTGTTATTCTAAAATTCCAATTAATGAAAGAACAAGTAGTCCCTCTAATTATAGTGAAACAAGTAATACAAACGAAATTATTAATTCTTTTATATCTGAAGAAAATCAAAATAATATTTTGAGTCCAAACAAACAATTATTTGAAAATACTTCTTTTCATAAAGGTGAATCTAGTATGGGAAGAAGAAGTATGTCTACTTTAGTTGATATTAGCCGAGAAGAAATAATTGAACAATCTCCAGTTATTGAAAGATCAAAATCATTTGGTGGCCTTAGTAGAAGATTCTTTGCTACTCCAAGTCCAGGCAGATTATTAAAAAGTCCGAAAAAATCTTTACAAAGTGCAGTCAATAATTTAAGAAATAAATCTTTTGACAGTTTAAAGTCTTTAATTGGTTTAGGAAAAGGAAAATTATCTAAAAAAAGTCCAAAGGAAGGAAAATTAAATAAAAAAGATAAAACTAATTCAGATGATGAACATTAATTAATTTTTTGAAAAGAATTAAAAAATATATTATTCAATTTATTCTAAAAGTAAGAAAAAAAGTAAATATTTTGGATGGGAAAAATTTAAAAAAATTAAAAAAAATATTATATTTTTATTATTTATTTAAAAAAAAATTTTATTTTAATGCTAACAACCTTTTTTAATTTATTTTATTATATTTTATTTAAATATTCTTTTTTATTTAATTTTATTTATTTTATTTAACATTTTTTTAAAGTAAAGATATTTGGGTAAATTTTGTTTTTTAATTTTTATTTAAATAATTTTTAATAAGAAAAACTAATTTATTGGGATTAATGTTTAAAAATATTTATAAATTTAAAAAAAAAAAAGTTTTATTAAAATTTTATATTTTATCCTGTGTGGTGGTATTAAATTATTATTTTGATTTGCAAACATAACTAAATCCATTGCCTTTAAAAGTTGTGGAGGAGAAGGAACATAATTAAATTATTAGGATATCCACTACATAGATCGGCCAAATTCAAATATTTGATCAATTTTTTTTTTTCAAATTGTTTGATTTGAATTTGATTTGATTTATACAATAATTTTTGACATTTTTGAAATATTATTTTTTTAATAAAATATTTCTGAATATTTTTTATTATATATTGGATTATTCCAAAATATTGAGATTACCACTAATCATTTAAATTAAAATTTTGAAAAAATTATTTTATAAGAAAAATAAATAATTAAATATTTTAATAGAATTAATATAATTTAAAATTATTTTTTTTTTATAAAAATAAATTTAAAAAAAAATAATAAATTTTAAATTTAATAAAATAATTTTAATAAAAGTAAAATAAATATAAAATTGCAGAATTTAAAAATTAAAAGAAATAAAAATTATTTTATTGAATTATAGGGTGTAAAATTTTTAAAAAAATTTTTAATTTTTAAAAAAAAATTTAAAAATGCCGGAAATAATTTTGCAAATAAAATAAAAAAATTAATAAAAGTTCCACCCACTGATTTTTATTTCCGTTAATTTTTTAATTTTCCGAATTTTTTTCTATTAAAAATTTTTTTTTAATTTTAAGGAAGAAAAATTAAAAAAAGCGTAGTAGAAAATCAATTTAATTTTATAAAAAATTTGAATAAATTTTTTAATATTTAAATAGCTTCAATTAAAATATTTATTAACATTTAAAAAAATACAAAAATATTTAAATTACCCCAAAATTAACTCTAATAAACATCTTACCTATTTTAAAAAAACCTAAAATGTTTTTTTCAATTAAAAAATTATTTTTTGGCATTTTAAT
Organism: Meloidogyne chitwoodi; assembly: GCA_015183035.1. Taxonomy (NCBI): domain Eukaryota; kingdom Metazoa; phylum Nematoda; class Chromadorea; order Rhabditida; family Meloidogynidae; genus Meloidogyne; species Meloidogyne chitwoodi. Next base: position 1,624,720 of record JACZZP010000017.1, read on the forward strand.
TATTTTTCCTTTAATTTTGAATGCTATGAAGGAGAAGAATCAGAGAAGAGAGAATAATCCACAAATTATTGTTGAAGAAGAAGAGAATTATGAAGTAAAGCCTGGAGACCTTGTAAGTTATTTAATATAAATATTTTTAATTAAAAATATAAAATTTATTTTTAAAGGTTGTAGATCCTCAGACAATGATAAATTTTGCAAATTATATAAATTTAAATAATTATTTAAATAAAAGTTCAGAAGAGGAGGTAATACATATATTTTAATTTAAAATTAAATTTTTCTTTAATATCCTCGAAAAAAAAACACAATAATTGTGTCAAGTCTTAAATTTATATTGGTAATTTATATTCTCACAAAAAATCGAGAAAAACAATTTTACAATTTAGGATTTTCTTACCTTTTATCAACAAAAGTAATGTAAAAGTTCCAGTTCCGGAACTAAAAAATTTTTTGAATTGGAACTAGTTCCGTGGAAATTTTGGAACTTTTGCATTATTGTTAATCACCTCAGGAGAAAATTTTAAAATATTTATATAATATTTAAAAGAAATATAAAATAATAATAATTATTATTTATAGATAAATAAAGCAATTAATTTAATTATTAAATATAAAGGAATAAATGAAACAGAAAATAATAGAATAATTAATTTGGATAAAAATGATAAAATTAAATTTTTAGCTGAAGAATTAATTTCTGCCAATTTAGATTCAAAAATTTTAACAGCAAAAAATGATGAAAGTTATAAATTATTTAAAAATCCAAACGTTGGTTTTTAAATTTTAAAATTATTTTAATTATTTTTTAATTTTTAGAGTTTTTCTGAAGATTTGGAAATTCTTTTATTATATAACGTTAAAAAACCGAACAAAGAATTTATAAAAAATAATATTGTGAATAAACAATGTTCTGAATGTAATGAACCAATGAATCCAAAAAGTCAAGAAATTATTTGTTTTAAAAAATGTGAACATATTTCACATGAAGAATGTGTTCGTGAAGAATGGATTAGAAATTACCCAAATATTGGATATTGTCCTCAATGTGAAAAAATAAATTTGGAAAATCATGAGCAGGGACAAACTAGTCAAAATATAATTTCAAATCAAGAAATTGTGGAACAACCATTTGAACATTCTCCTCAACATTTAGATGAGAGTATTGGCAGAAAAGACGAAATATTTGAACAATTTAAATCTCCTCAACATATAAATAGTATTCAAAGAAGTAAGTCTACTTTAGTTGGTATTGGACGAAAAGATGAAGAAAGACTTGATCAATCTCCATTTATTAGAAGAGCAAACTCATTAGTTGGTTTTAGCAAAAGATTCCTTTCTACTTCAAGTCCAGGCAGATTTTTAAAAAAGTCAAAATCTATAAAAGATATACCTAAATATATAAGTAAATCTTTTGACAGTTTAAAGTCTTTTATAAGTCTAGGCAAAGGAAAATCATCTAAAAAAAGTCCAAAGAAAGGAAAATCAAATAAAAAAGATGAAATTAATTCAGATGATGAACATTATTAATTATTTGAAGAATTAAAAAATATATTATTCAATTTATTCTAAAAAAAGTAAATATTTTAGAAGGGAAAAATATAAAAAAAAATTAAAAAAAAACTTTAAAAAATTAAAAAAAATTAAATTATTATTATTTCGTGATCAACCAAATTCATCAAAACCCTATTTATCACATAACCAATTGGTCAAATCTCTTTTAAACGGATAAAAGTAATGAAAAGCCTCCAATAGAACAAAGTTTGTGAGAAGATAAATAGTTAAAAGAGATTTGACCGAAATGGTGATTTGGCCAATTGGTTATGAGATAAATAGGAAGACCTCTTTTTAAAAAACAATTTTTTCATTTTTCAATTAAAAAAGCCTTGTAAAGTTCTAAAATTAATTTTATTTATTTTAATGCTAACAATTATTTTATTTATTATTTAAATATTCTTTTTTATTATCTAATTTATTTTATTTAACAATTTTATTTAAAGTAAAGATATTTGGGTAAATTTTGTTTTTTAATTTTTATTTAAATATATATTTTATCTGTAATTTTAAAATTTAAAATTACTACTTGAAATGAGATAAATAAATAAATAAAAATTTAACAATAATTAAATAAGAGAATTAAAAAAAAAATAAAAAAAAATATTTTTTAAAATAAGTTTAAAAAAAAATAAGCTCTGCAGATGCATAGAAGAGATAATTGACTCTGCGCTCTCTGTCTTTATCTAACGAGTAGAGGAGATTTTCATAGTTGACCAATACATTTTAGGTAGTCAGTTATTTTTTGCCATAACTTTTTTATTTATTGACCGATCTAAATAATTTTTTTAATAAAATCGAAAACTTTCAATAAGCTCATTATTTTGACTATTTGCCAAATCTTCAGATAATTCTGTATATTGCAGCTAGAGGAAAGATGCAGAATTTAAAAATTAAAAATAAAAATTATTTTATTGAATTATAGGGTGGAAAATTTAAAAAAATTTAAATTAAAAAAAAATAAATAAAAGTTCCACCCACTAATTTTTAATGTTTAATTTTTAATGTTTAATGTTTAATTTTTAATTTTTAATTTTTAATTTTTAATTTTTAATTTTTAATTTTTAATTTTTAATTTTTAATTTATGTAAATTATAGAGAAAGAAAATGTGTGGGCGAGGAAAAGAAAATAAATTTTTTAAGGGAAATGGTAATATTTAAGGAACTCAATTTAAATTTAAAATTACACTCATTCACTATTAAATTATATAAACAAATAAATCCTAAAGAAATTTAAAACATTTTTGCCTTAAAAAATTTTGAAAAATAAAATTCTAGTTATTTTCGTTTTTAAACTTAATTATTAAAACAATTTTATTTGTGTTTATGAAAAATTTTTTAAAAAGAAAAAATTATTTACATATCACAAAAAAGGCAAATTAATTTTTATCGAATATCACAAATATTCTCGGATAATTCCTTTGATTTTAAAAAAATTGAATTCGTCCGTAGGATATTATCTTGTCCTTAAACATTTCGTTCCTTTGCATAAACTTTTCGATTTAAATAAATTATTCAAACAATAGAGGAATATTTAGGTTAGAAAAATTAATTAGAATAAAGGAGTGTGTTCTGTCTTAAATATCCTACTTAAGAGTAACGGGAGTGTCCGATAATAATGTAGAATTCGAGAAAGCAAAGGTTTATCACGGAGCAAACACAATAGAAGTGAAGTAGAGAATAGGGTTGAAGTGTAGCTGGTCGATGATTTTAACTCAAAGGCTGGTTTATTACAAGTGCTTATATAGTATGAATACTAGACCGTTAACAATGTCTATAAAAGCCACCACTCAAATACAACAGAGTGTTAAATAATTTAAATTTTTTAATATTTAAATAGCTCAATGAAACTAAAATTAATTAAATTAAAATATTTTACTAAAAATAAATAAATTAAAAAATGTCAGTTTCTACCTTTTTGAAGTTTTCAATTTTATTAGTAATTTTGTTTTTATTTTTAACTGAAAATACAAAAGCAGAGATAACTGATAATGAACTTAATGTAAGTTTATTTTTTATTTTAAATTAAAATTTAATATATTTTTTTAAAAATTAAATAGGAGTACCTTGATAATCTTAAATCGTTTTCTATAAAGAATTTTAGAAATGATCCAAATAAGGTAAATTTATTTTTAAAATGATTTAAAATTAAAATTTAGAAATTAAAAAATAATTATTTTTCAGTTAGATAATCAATTGACAGAAGAAGAAAAAAGTAAATTAAAGACGATAGAAGAAGGAATTGAATATTCAGCTCAAAAATATAAAGATCTTATGTTAAAAGTTATAAGAGAAATGAGAGAAAAATCTAAAGTTTTATTTCAGGATATTACAGTATATTTTTAATTTAAAAATAAAATTATAAAATTAAAAAAAATATCAAAATAATACCTTTTTTAAAATAATTTTATTCTTTGTACTCGTCTCAGAATTTTTTTTTTAAATTTATATTATATATATAAAAAATATAAATTTTAATTAATATGTGCTAATAAATTTCTGAGACTCAAATGGTGTCACACAGCTTTAAAAAATAAGTTAAAGTTTTTTGAATAAAAATTATTAAATATTATTTTTAAATAAATTAAATATTTATTTTTTCTTTTGTTTAGCAAATATTAAGAGATTATAATATTTCTATTTTTATTTTGGATCTAGAAAGAGAAAGAAACTCAAAAATTAAAGGAATTGCTTACCTAAATTGTTGTGGATACATTTATGAAGATAAACTTATTAAATATTGGGTTAATAATAGTCAATTAATTGGAAAATGTCCAAAATGTAAAAAACAAATTAATATTATTGGAGGAGAAAGTGATAGTAATTATGAGAAAGGAAAGTCAAGTAAATCTAATTAATTAATTTAATTATTTTTTTTTATAAAAATTAATTTAAAAAAAATAAAATAAAATTTTTAAATATAATAAAATAGTTTTAATAAAAGTAAAATAAATATAAAATTGCAGAAATTTAAAAAAATAAAAATTATATTATTTAATTTTAAAAAAATTTAAATTTTTTTTAATTTTAAAATTGCCGGAATTAATTTTTTAAATAAAATAAAAAAATTAATAAAAGTTCCACCCTCTAATTTTTATTTCTTTTAATTTTAAAAATTTTTATTTTACTACCCAAAATTTATTTAAATTTTAAAAATTAATTTTTCGAAATCTTTTCACAATATCTTTATTAAAAAAAAAATTTTTTAGGGAAAGAAATTTAAAAAATGATAGAAAATCAATTTAATTTTCTAAAAAATTTGAATAAATTTTTTAGATATTTAAATAGCTTCAATTAAAAAATATTTATTAACAAAAATTAAAAAAATATTTATAATAAAATATTTAATTTAAAAAAAATGTTTTTTTCAATTAAATTATTTTTTTTAATTATTTTAATTATTTTTCCTTTAATTTTAAATGCTATGGAGAAACAGAGAGGAAATAATAGGCAACAAAAACAAGAAAAAGTAATTTATCTATTTTAATTAAAATTTAATTATTAATTTTATTAAGGGAGAAAGTTCAACTGTTTTAGGTAATGACAATATTGAGTCTTCATTAAACCCTCAAGAAGTAAATAAATTTATTTAATTTATTTATTTTAATTAAAATTTATTTATTTTTATAAAGGTTGTGGATTATAATACAGTATTAAAATTTATTGGTAAATTAATAATAAATTATTTAAATGAAATTACAGAAGAAGAGGTAATAAAAATATTTTTATTTTATTTTAATAAAATAAAAATAATTTAATTAATTAAAAAAATAATTATTTATAGATAAATAAAGCAATTAATTTAATTATTAAATATAAAAAAATAAATAAAACAAAAAATAATAGAATTATTAAATTGCCTAAAAATGATAAAATTTTCTTTTTATCTTCTGAATTATTTTTTGTTCGTTTAGCTGTTAAAATTTTAAAAGTAAAAGATGATCCAACAGTTACTTTATTTAAAGATATTAATGTTTGTTGTTTTTTAAATTTAAAATAAATATTTTTTTTAATTTTAAGAGTTTTTCTGAAGATTTGAGACATTTATTTATTGTGAATAAACAATGTTCTTTATGTAATGAGTTTATTAATCCAACAAATCAAGAAATTATTAATTTTGAAGAATGTGAACATATTTCACATGAAGAATGTGTTCGTGAAGAATGGATTAGAAATTACCCAAATATTGGATATTGTCCTAAATGTGAAAAAATAAAGTTGGAAAATCAAGAACAGGGACAAACTAGTCAAAATATAATTTCAAATCAAGAAATTGTGGAACAACCATTTGAACATTCTCCTCAACATTTAGATGAGAGTATTGGCCAAAAAGAAGAAATTATTGAACAAGTTAAATCTGATGAAAGATCAAAATCACTTAGTTATAGCAAAAGATTTCCTAATATTCAAATTCCAGGCAAATTAATATTAAAAAAGTCAAACAATTCTGTAAATAATGCAGTCAAATATGTTGGAAAAAAATCATCAGCATTTGTCAAATCTTTAATAGATCTAGGAAAAGGAAAATCATCTAAAAAAAGTCAAAATAAAGGAAAATTAAATAAAAAAGATGAAATTAATTAAGATGATGAACATTAAATTTTTTGAAGAATTAAAAAATATATTATTCAATTTATTCTAAAAGTAAGAAAAAAAATTAAAAAACTGTAAAAAACAAAACAAAAAAATATTATTATATTAATGGTATCAACCCAATTCATCTATACCCTATTTATCACATAACCAATTGGTCAAATCACTTTTAAACGAATAAAGTAATGAAACGCCCCCAATATAGAACAAAGTTTGTGCAAAGACAAACTAATTAAAAGAGATTTGACCGAAATGGTGATTTGGCCAATTGGTTATGAGATAAATAGTCTTTTTAAAAACAATTTATTCATTATTGATTAACTCGTAAAAATATAAAAAATTTAAAAAACCTCATATATTTCTAAAATTATTTTAATTTATTTTAATGCTAACAATTTATTTTATATGTTATATTTAAATATTATTTTTAATTATATAATTTTTATTTATTTTATTTAGTATTTTTTAAAGTAAAGATATTTGGGTAAATTTTGTTTTTTAATTTTTATTTAAATATATACTAGATATTTTATCTGTGTAATTTTACAAATTTGAAATGGAATATATATATTTTGGTTGCTAATTAATTAGGAAAAATATTAATTTGTTTATATATAAATATTTAAAATTGTTTTAAATTATTATATTTTTTGGGTAGCGACCATACAACTCAAAAAATTCAAAAATATTTTATTTAATTAATTTTTATTAATTTAATAAAAATTTAAAATTTCAGATTCAATAAAAAAATTAAATTAAGTTTGTATTGAATTATCATCAAAAAATTGTAAAAATGATTGTAATTGTTCATCAAAATAATTTTTTGATTCTTTTTTCTTTTTTAAAGAAGATTTAGTAGTTAATATTTTATTATTATTATTAGGTTTTAATGTTGTTAAATTATTTATATTTTTTGTTGTTTTAGTGATTGTTGTATTTGCCTAAATTTTAATTTTTTTAAATTTTTTTTTAATTTAAAAAATATTTAAAAACCGCTTGTGTGACGCAAATACCATTTTGGCAATTACTGTTAAAACAAACTTGCTCTCCTATAAAAATTAAAAAATTAAATAAATATTATAGAAAATAAAATAGCTTCATTTCTACTTAATATTAAAAAAATAATAATTAATTAATTATTTATTTATTAAAAACAATAAAGTAAACCTAAAGACGAGATATACACCTACCTTACTAATTTTTCTATAACTTTTTTTATTTTCAATAAAATATTCTCAAATTTTGTAAAATAATAGATAACTAATTAGGCTATAAAATAATTATAAAATAATTCGAAAAGGTTGAAAATAAAAAAAGTTGTTTTAAAAAATGTGCGCAGACCTTTAGGGGTCACCTTAACTTGCCTTTAGTAAATCCTGTACAATTTCCACCAATTCGTACCTTGGCAGCACATTGAGGAGAACCATGAGAAATATCACAAAACAAATATCTAAAATTTTAAAAATTAATTTCTAAAATTTTTCCTTACTTTGTTCCACAATCTCTAGTAATAGCATTACAAGTAGGCCTAGGGGCATATTCATACAAATTATCATTATATTCATTTTTTAATCCATCAATATTTTTTAGAGGCTTAAAAATAAATTTAAAAAATTAAAAAATAAATAAAATTTTTACAGAAAATTGTGTCAATGTTGCATTTTTAAAATGTCCGACATTTCCACATGCCTAAAAAGTAAATAAATTAATTTAATAAAAAATAAAAATACAGCAATATCAGGTGGATAATCATTAACACGTTGAATTCTAGTTTGCTGGGATTGACGCCAAGATTCAAAAATCTAAAAATATATTAATTAATAAAATTAAAAAAAAGGTAGAGAGTACAACTATGCAAATTACGCTTATCATTACTTTAGGAATAAATTTTATTTAAAAAAAATTTATTTTTATTCTTAAAATTTAAAAAACATTAAAATTAATAATTCTAATATATCAAAAAATATTTTAAAATAAACCTCAGAGCTTATTTTCAAATTTAACTGGAGGAGGCATTTTTTAAGGAAGATGTCTTATTTTGATTTACTAAAAACTCTAAAATCCCTAATTTAAAAGAAAATTAACCAAATTAACAAAGGAATGATGAAAGAAGAAGACAACATCTTCTGCTGCTTTGTTTGGGTAGAATATCTGCATATCACCACCAATAAAAGTATGAATATCTCCATGATGGATCTTTAAAAAGAAAAAAAATATTTTTCTTTTTATATTTTTTTAATTAAAAAATAATATTTCTTTTTTATATTTTTTAATTAATAAAAATATTTTTCTTTATTCAAAATTTACTTCAAGAGCATTCCATTGTATTTTAAAAGGACATTGTTTGCCAGGAGCCACATATGACAAAACATTTTCAACTTTTGTTTGAGAAAGAGTCCATTGAAGTCTAAAATTTATATTTTTTTAAATTTATTTTTATTAAATAAAATTTAATTAAATAATTATTTTTAATTTAATTAAATTTAATTTTTAATTTATTTACTTTATATCAATAAAACAACCGCCACCTTTCCCAACTGCTCTTTTAATATAATCATCTCCCTTAAAATTATTATTTTTTAATTAAATTTAAAAAGTTATTTTAATTAAAAAATTACGTCAAGTGATGGCCAAGGGGAAAAAGGTCCAGTAACTACATTTCCTTGAGAATCTGTTGTTCCAAGAAACTAAAATAATTTAAATAAATTTAAATAATAAATAATAAATTTAAAAATTAATAAATTTAAATTTACATCATCACTAAATAAAATAGAATCTGCTGGATTTGGTAAACGACCATCCAAAGTAGAATCCCAATAGGGTAAAGCAAGTGTTGGGTTTCTTTTACGAAGCAAAATTTCAAATCTTTTTTAATTAAATTATTAATTAAATATTTAAATTAAAAATATACCTTTTAATATATTCTCTATGCCAAGGGAGAAAAGCAGGTCCACCGTGGGCAGCATTTGATTTAAAAGCTAATCCGTGTATTACAGCTATATAGTCATAATCTATATTATTTTTCATATCTCTGATTGCATTAAACTTTTTAAAAATTAAATAAATAAATATTTAATTAATTAAATTTACTAAATCTGCTCTTTCAGAATCTGTTAACATTCTTAATTCTTTACGTATTGCTTTTTGAACTTTTTGACCATTTGAAAGGGTACAATCATTAATTGAACCATTTGATTTTCCTAAATAATTAATTAAAATATTCTTTAAAAATATTATAAATACCTCCCACATACGAACAATAACAACTTAAATTTAAACATTTCAATTCTGGTCTGTCTGGGGCACTATCATGTTCAAATCCAGGTTTTACTTAAAATATAATATATATAAGTAAATATATTTTTATAAAAATATTAAAATAAACTCACAAAAAGGGTTATTATTATCCTTAAAAAATAAAATAATAATTAAAAAATTTTATTTAAAAAAACTTTATCTTCTGAAGCATTTTTCATTGCATTAAGCATATCATTACATACTGATTTTGTTATATTATCTGGAGCTTTTTCACATAAAGAATTTTTTTGGGTAAAAATATTATTAAAAAGTGATGAGAAAATAAAAATAAATATTATTATTAACATTTTTCTTTAAAAAAAATATTTTTTAATTAAATTAATTTTTATGAGGAGAGAGGTTACCCTACTAATTTTCCTATAACTTTTTTTATGCCAAAGCAAAAATTACAAAATGTTGTATTTTTATAGATAATTAATAGATCTACAAAATGATTATAAAAAAGTATTTAAACAAATGACAATAAAAAAGTTATTTTAAATAAAATGAGCGCAGACTGTTAAGGGTCACCATGTTGCTTATAGCAAACTTTAAATAAAACTTGAGAAAAACAAATTAAAAATTAAAAAAATATTTTAAATGGTCTACATAATTCATTATTTAAATAAGAATAATTAGGCTAATGACGTGTTTAATTTAGAAGCTATTTAAATAAATAATTTAAAATTAAAATTAAATAAAAATAATTTTTTTAACTTTTGGAAACAAAAAAAACTAAAAAATTTAAAATTTAATTTAGGATAATTTAAAAAATTTTTTTAATAAATTTAATTTCCTCTTTTTTTATTAAATTTATTTTTAGAAATATTTAAATTAAAAATAACGTGGCATTTTTTGCTTAAATTTTTTAATTTTTATTTAACAAAAAAAAGACAAAAATTAATTAATAAAAATTAAATTATTAAAAAAATATTCACTCATTATGCATAATTGCATTAGTCTTTTTTAATTAAAATAATTTTATTTTTTTTAAATATTTTTATTTTTAAAATAAAAACAAAAATAGAAATGTGCACAAATGTAAACTTAAATTTAAAAAAAAAATTAAAGTTTATTAAATTAATGCATTAATTTAAGGTAAATTTAATGAGTAAAATTGGTCTTTAACCTTAATTAAATATTTAAAAAAAATATTAAATAAATAAAATTTAAATATCTGAACAGACTAAAAATTAAAAAATTCCCCAAAATTTAATTAATGCAAAAAAAAAAAAATAATTTTTTAATTAAGAAATTAAATTATTATTTTGAGGTTAACTTTCTCATTTTGCTTAGAAATGTTGGGTTAATTTAATAAAAATCATAAACTGATAATATATATTATAGAGAGTTGACAAATTAAAATTATTTAAAATTTTTTTAAATAATTTGATCAAATTTTTAATCCAATTATTTGAATTTGATTTGACTTATTTTTAGGAAATAAAATAATTTTTAAATTCAAATTATTTTATTTGAATTTGATTTTAACGCATTTTCCCGATCTCTACAAATAATAAATCGACAAAAATCAAAATAAAAGTACAAAAAACTTTATTTATAGTACAAAATTTTCCAAATGGAAGTACGCTCCATATTTTATTTTAAAAATATTATTTTTGCTCTAAATTATAATTTTTCCCAGGTTAACAATTTACAGGATTTTTAGAGATCATTATATCCAGTTAAAAATTGAATTTTCGGGATGGGTAAATTTTAATAATTTCAGGTCATTTACAGTAGAGAAAAAAAGAAATATTTACATTTTTCCAATCTATTTTTATTAATTTCGCAAAAAAATTTAAATTTTATTCAAAATATCGATTTAGAAGTACGTACTTAGATTTAAGTACATTTTCAATTTTGTAAGTTCACGGGTCGATTTGGAAGTATTGTACTTCCATTTTAAGTACGAATACGACCCCTGTAATAACCCTATTTATATAAAATTAATTCTTTTTTAAATTAAACAAAATTAAACTCAATTAAAAAAAATAATTTTTAAATATTTAAATTTATTTATTAAATATATAATTTACATTTTTAAATAAATAATTTTAATTTTTTATTTAAATAAAGTTTCTTCAATAAAATTTTGTTTTAATTGTTGTAGAGGTATTAAATGATTTATTATTTTTTATTAAAGTTGAAGAGACAAATTCTGGTTTAATTGTTGTTTTCTGATAAAAATAAAAGAAATATTTTTATTTATTATACCGTAGTATTTATAACACAAATGTTATCCACACAATTACCATTTAAGCAGACCTCTTCTCCTATTAAAAATTTAAAAAATGTTATTATTTTATTTATTAATAATAATTTTTAAGAACAAAAAATGTCAAAAAATAATTAAAATTTAATTTAGGTAAAAATAAATAAATTAATTAATTTTAAATTTAAACATTTAAAATATTTAAATAAAAATTACCATTTATAAATCCTTTACAATTACCACCTAATCGAACTTTTGATACACAAAGAGGAGGAAAAGAATGTGATCGGTCACAAAACAAATATCTAAAATTAATTTTAAATATTTTTTAAATAATCTCAATTTATTTGTTTTAAGTAATTGGATTAAAAGCTATATGCTTTTTTGTTCTGAAAATAATAAAGAGAAAAGAGGGAAAAAATTTTTCCAATTAAAAAATCAGAGAATGGGGCCAAACGAGTCGATTTAATTAAAAATAAAAAAAATAAAAAAAAGAATTTTTAATCAAAATATATTAATTAAAATTTCCCTTACTTTGAATTACATTCTTTTTCCAAAGTACAAAAAGGCCTAGGGGCATATTCAAACATATTATCAGTATATTCATTTCTTAATCCATCCCAATTTTGTAAAGGCTTTTAAATAATTTTTTTTAAATTAAATTTATTTAAAAAAATTATTACAGCAAATTGTGTCATATTTGAATGTTTAAAATGACTCTCTGACTCACAAGTCTAAAAAAAATAAAATAAAAATTAATTTTTTTTATAAATTTACTGAAAGATCAGCAGGATAGTCATTAGCTCGTTGATTGCGATTTTGAGCTTTTTTACGCCATAGCTCAAAAACCTAGTAAAAGTTAAAATTATTAAAAAATAATAATAAAAAGGGCAGAGAATAATATATTGTACTACCTCCTACAAATATTTTGTAAAAATTTTGGTTCTTCCCAATTCCTAAAATTTAAAAATATATGTCATTCGAAAGAGCTCATCGAGCTGAGTAGAATGACATAAAATTTAACATGCAGCTACTAATCAGCGCAAAGATATAGTCACTTGAAAATCAAAAAAGCATAGGGGGGACCAAGCTCATTTTAAGTGATTACCGGGGCTGCTTACCATAAATATAACTTTATTTAAAAAAGTTTTTTATTATACTCTTTTAATCATTCCTAAAAACAAATAAAATAATTTAAAAAAATTATATTAACTAAATCAACAAAGCAATGATAAAAAAAGAAGATTGGATCATTTGCAGGTCTGTTAGGGATAAATGTAGCCATATCTCCACCAATAAATAAATGTGGATTTCCATGAGGGTACTTTAAAAAAAATAAATTTATTTTAATTAAAATATTTTAATTAAAAATATATAAAATTAAAAAAAATAAATTACTTCAAACCATCGCCAGTTTGGTCTAACTGGGCAATCTCTCCTTGCAGATGTATAAGCTAATACATTTTCTATTTTTGTTTGTGAAACTGTCCATTGAATACTAAAAAATTAAATTTTGAAATAATAAAACAGGATATAATTATACTCAAAGGATTTAACCCCTGGGTAGCGTTATATTCGGATTCAGGGCTGAAATTTTATTTTATGTCATTAAGGACCATGTGATGCATTTTTAAAAAAGAGAAGAGAAAATATATAAATAATTTTCTCTAATTTCTCTCCCAGATAGACCATATCTAAAATATTACTTTCCATTTCCTTATCTTCCACTTATAATTCACTCATTTTATTTTATTTACAGGGAACATATCAACATGTCACTCACCAATTTTGGCAAAAGTTATACCATTCGAAAGAGCTTGTTGAGTAGGTACAGAATCCAAATTTTTATGTGCCCGTTTTAAGGTATTGAAAAGTTACAAGCTTTTAAATTTCAAAAAAGAGGCTCTCCACACTTATGATCACCTCTATACACTATTTTCCTTTTGTTTTCTATATAGCGTCCGCCTGCATTCTCTTCTTTTCCTCTTTTTTCTTGGAGTAACTGGCGGCCGCTGCAAGGAAAAGAAAAGAGAGAAGAGAGGTGATCTTAAGGGCGTAGTAAAGAGTAGAGAGAAAGGGACGCTTTTGAAGAGGAAAAGGAACATTTTTTTGAAACTTTAAAAGCTTTTAACTTTTCAATACCTTAAAACGGGCACATAAAAATTTGGATTCTGTACCTACTCAACAAGCTCTTTCGAATGGTATAACTTTTGCCAAAATTGGTGAGTGACATGTTGATATGTTTCCTTGTTAGTCTCTATATAATTTATTTATATTTATTTGTGTTTATGGAACTTATTAAAATAAAGGTTTTATTTTATTATATTTTAATTGTTAATTAGAGGGAAGAAAGTTTTATTTTTAAGTGGAGAAAGAAAATTTCTTGGTGACACTATAAGCGTTATTCGACTTATTTTGAAGGAAAAAAAGGTATTAAAATTTAATTTTTTTGGGGAATCTTTAGTTTATTTACTTACATCAAACAATTTAAAAAATTAAAATAATTTTTTTTAAATTTTTTTAAATTATTTGTTTTAGCAAATATTTCAATTTTTGGGGCTTTTATTTTATTTAAAAAAAATTTTTATTTACTCATATTCGCTAAAGCAAGAACCATCTTTACCAACGTTTCGTGAAATATTTGGATAGCCCTAAAAATTAATAAAATAAATTTAAAAAATAAAAAATTTAAATAAAAATACTTCAATTGTTGGCCAAGGGGAAAAAGGTCCAGTAACTACATAACCTTGAGAATTTGTTGTTCCAAGAAACTAAAAATAATTTAAATAAATTTTAAAATAAATAATAAATTTACATCATCACTAAATAAAATAGAATCTGCTGGAGTTGGTAAACGACCATCCAAAGTAGAATCCCAATAGGGTAAAGCAAGTGTTGGGTTTCTTTTACGAAGCAAAATTTCAAATCTTTTTTTAAAAATATTAAAATAAATTTAAAAAATACCTTTTCATATATTCTCTATGCCAAACAAAAAAAGCAGGTCCATAATGTGCTCCACCAGAAACAAATGCTAATCTATGTATTAAAGCAATATAATCATAATCTCCTCTCTCTTTCATTTCTCTGATTGCATTAAACTTTAAAAAATAATTAATTAATTAAATTAAATAATTTAATTAATTAATTTACAATATCTGTTCTTTCCTGGTCTGTTAACATTCTTAATTCTTTACGTATTGCTTTTTGAACTTTTTGACCATTTTGAAGAATACAATTGGAATTTTTAATATTTCCTAAAATATTTAAATATTTTTAAAAATATTAAAAAAATTAAATAATTTATATATACTAGCGAAAGTGGTCGCCCTTCGGGCGTCCTTCTACGCTAGCAAAAATAAACACAAAAAACTGAAATAACCAAATAATTAAAGTCATACATACTACAAACTAAACATTTTAAAAGAACAAAACAAAAACGTGAATAAACATAAACAAACTTATGTAACAAAATAATTGGTCCAAACATTCTTAACCAAAACACAGACATTGCTATAAAACAACAACAACTTAGCTCAAAGAACTAACGCCAACGAATATATAAAAGTAAAGAATATAAGAGGTCGCCCACCCACCATCCCTGACCACCATTAAACGGCGTAGCCCCAGCCACCATCACCAAAGAATGATGAGAAAATAAGCGGTTTATATAGTATCCAGCTGTCAAAAACTACTATAAAAACCCATTTTCACTCCCCCCAATCATTTCCTATATAAGCCCGGACAAACAGACTGACAAATATTCTCAATTATATAATAAGATTTCAATTTTACCTCCATAATAGTGGCAAACACAACTTTGATTTACACATTCCAATTCTGGCCTAGAAGGTGCTATACCTTCTGTCGCATTTGGCTTATCTTTTTTTAAATTTTTTAATTAAAATTAGGTATATTTTTATTTAATAAAACTAATAAAAAATATAAATTAATTAATTTTAAAAAAATTCTGCTAAAATTTTCTAAGAGATATTAAAATATTTAACAAAAAAATTAAAAAGTTGTAAAAAAGCAAGAATTTTCTCGAACAATTTAACTATTTTCAATAAAATAATTTAAATAAATAAACTTACATTTAGGGTCAGAATTCTAAAAATTAGCAAAAAAAAAATAATTTTTAATTTTTTTAAATAAAATAACAAAACCTCAGCATCTTCAGCTAACTTTATAAAAAATATTTGTTCTTCGCACACTTCTTTTATTTCTTCTGTAATTTCTTTATTACAATCAAACTTTTCTTGAGACAAAATTAATTTAAAATTAATTAAAATAAATAATAAATAAAATTTAGAAAATAACATTATTTAATTAATTAATTAATTAAAATATTTAATAATAATATTTAATTAATAAAACTCTAAATATTTAAAAAAATATATTTTATTTTTAAAATAGAATTTTAAAAGTAATTTTTAAATTTTACAAATATACTTAGAAAATTAATTTTTTTTTTAATTCAAAATTAAAAAATAAGACAGTTTTTATTGAAGAGAAATTATTATATTAGAATAAAATAATTTTAAAGAGGAAATAATAATAAAAAAATAATATTTGAGGTTGATAAAAAGTAAATAACAAGAAAAAAATTAAAAAACATCCCCATCATCCTTGGCAATATTTTCCGTCTCCTTTCCCTTATAATCCATTCCCACTCTACGGGGACGAATCTTATAATTTTCTTAAATAAATAAAAATTAAAATAAAACATTTATCTCTTAAAATATATTTATATTAAAATTATAAGCAAGCTTTGACAATAAAAAAAAATTTTTTTTTAATTTATACGTGGTAATAATTTATAAATTTAAATATTATAAAATTATTATATACACACCTTATAAATATATTTATTAATATATTTATTTAAGTTTTTTTTAAATAAAATTTTTATGAAAATTTTATTTTAAAATTAACTGAATTTTAATTCTCTAAATAAATTAATACTTGTAGTATGTAATAGCAGGGATGGGCAAAATCGGAAAATAAAATACAAAATACGAAATAAAATTGGTCTAAAAATACAAAAGTTGCCTATTCCTGATATACCGTATTTATTCCAATAGACCGACTGTCGGTTTATTTTTCAACTACCCTCTAGGGGGTCGGTTTAATAGAGGGGTCGATTTATTAGAATAAATACGGTATATTGTTCAAGCTAAAAAAATTTAAAATCCTCTAAAATACAAATATTATTTTTTTATTAATTTTTATAATTTTCTCTATTATTAATAATAAATTTTAACAATTTATTATTATTGGAAATAATCATTTTGTAAAATTCTGAGTAAAAAAATATAATAAAAATTTTGAGAATTTCTCTAGTTTTGCTTAAAAATTTTAATTAAATTTCAAAAATACGTAAATCCCACCATTTCCAAAAAAAATCCTCATTGACATCCTAAAAAACACGAATGAGGATAAATCCGTCGATCTAACATTAAGAACTCTGAGTATTTGTACATATTAAAATAATAGATCAATGAAACTAAAACTTGACAATTCGTAAAAATAATTTTTAAAATTTAGATAATTTTTATATTTAAAAAGATAAAATAATTAAAAATAAATTTTTTTTTAATTATAAAATATTAAGATATAAATATTTAAAAATAAATAAATAAATAAATAATTTACTCCAATTAATCCTTTTATCTGTAAAATATAAAAGCACAAAATACAAATAAAAAAGGGAAGAAAATTAAAAGAAACAATAATATAATTAATATAGTAGTACATATATTAATAAACACACAAAAACATCTAAAATTCTATCCTTCCTTAATATTAAAATTATTTTAGTATTTTAATAAAAATTAATCTATAATTAGAATAATTCAAATTTTTAAAAAATTATATTTCTGAATACAAATAACAGAAACTTCAATTTCCAAAATTTTTTTTATTAATCTCACAACTCCCAAAAAAAAATTATTTAAGCACAAATTCACCAATTTATTAAAAGTACTGCCAAAAAATTAATTTTTTAAATTAAAAACTTTAAAAAAAAATAAATTGGTGTAAATAATATTTAGTCTGAGGCACAAAATTAGAGATATATTAAAAAAAGATGTGTTTTTAAAATTATTATTTAAATAATAATTTTTCCCTAACCAAACACATCTATGTATTATTATAAAATTAATTTTGTAGTAAATCATAAAATAATATTTAACCCCTCACTTATTCAAATTGCATTTCTCTCATTTTTTCTTTTTAAAGTCGTCATAATCTTTAAAAAAATAAAATAAATTATTTAATTAATTTTAAAAAATTGTTCTTATTTTTTTAATAAATTAAAAAAAATAAAAACAATTATTTTTTAAATAATTCAAAAAAAAAATAAAATAAAGCTATTTTTAAAAAAGCATAATTAAAATTATTATAAGCAAAGAATAATTATAAATTAAATATTAATTTATTTTATGCAAAAGAAATTGTTAAAAAAAAATTCCAAGCCAAATCAATTTTTTTTTAATTTTATTAAATTATAATAAAATATAATATTGGGACAAATAAAAATAAATAAACAATTATTTGTTAATTAAAAATAATTGTTCATTTATATTTATGAGGGGAAACAAATATTTTATTTTATTTTTTTAAATTATTTTTTAACAAAATAATTAAGGGGCAAATAATATAATAACAAAATTATTAAGGGAAAGCACATCAAAATGAGTCTTTATTTAAATAAAACACAAAAATAAAATTGTCAAAAAATTGGGAAAAGAATTATATTTATTTATTTTTGTATAAATAATTTTAAACATTATTTTTAATCATTATAGTGTAATATTAGGGAATTTAGAAAATTTAAATAAAAATTTTTTGATACTTTTAAACGTCTGAAATTTAAAAATCGTCAAAGAAAGACACTTTGACCTAAAACTTAAAAAAAGACCCTGTCACTAGCAAAAAACACTGGTCGGGAGTAGAAGATATTTTTAAAAAAATATCAATTTCTTCTCACAAAAATTATTTTATAAATAAGCAATATTTTTAAAAAGGATGAGATGCCCAGCTTAAATTATTTAAAACAAAAAGTTGTATTAATAAAAGCATTATATTAGTGTTTTGTATATATTAGTAGAAATAATAAAAGCACCACAACCAAATTTATTATTAATTTTTTTAATTTTTTTTCCTTTCCCTCTTTTTAAATATAATTAATTATATAAAAAATAATATTTTTTATAAATCATTATTTATTTATTTTTTAAAAAGCTTAAAGCTTCTTTTTCATCTTTTTACCGCTATGCATTTCCATTCGCCGTGCCACAAATTTCAAAATTTCATCTAACAAAATAACAGGTATAGAGAATTTTAATACAGCCATCCATTCAACAAAATTGAGAGGAGTTATTTGGAAAATTGTTGCCATAATGTCAACATATAAAATAAGGAAATGAAGTGACATTGACAAAGCAATTGCTGCACAAAGCCAAATATTTGTCCAAGGAGGCATTTTAAGAAGTGATTGATTTTCTGAGAGACTTTAAAAAAACATTTAAAAAATATATAATAAAAATAACCTATTCACAGCATTTAACATTTCAATTGTTACCAAAACAGAAAGTGCCATAGCATTAGGATGATTATCAACAAATACAGAACAGTCAAGGTCATCAAAGTTTTCCGGTTCAATTTCACAACGCATCCAATGTGTTAATTGATAATAACTTACTTGAGGGCCATCCTCATAAAGTACTTTAAATGTTAAAAATTAAATAAATAAATTTAAATAAATAAAAGACTCACAAAACCACCACATCGATGCAGCAACTGTAGCACATCCGACATAAGCTAAATAAATATAACAAAATTTAAATAATAAAAATAAAATTAATTTATGTTAAAAAAATCCTTAAAAAATTAACAAACTTCCAATAGCCATATAACGAAAGAATAGCCATTTAGAAATTAATGATTCAGAAGCAGAGCGAGGCTGTCGATCCATAATATCCAAATCAGGAGGATTAAAGCCTAATGCTGTAGCAGGAAGACCATCAGTTACTAAATTGACCCAAAGGAGTTGTACTGGAATTAAAGCCTCAGGAATTCCTTAATTTTAAAATTGTTTTACTTAAAATTAAAAAAATAAATAATATTACCAAGTGCAGCAACCAAAAAGATTGAAACAACTTCACCAATATTTGAAGAAATTAAATATCTAATAAACTGTTTCATGTTATTATAAATAGCACGGCCTTCTTCCACAGCAGCTACAATTGAAGAAAAATTGTCGTCAGCCAAAACCATTTCGGCGGCACTTTTAGCCACTGCAGTACCTGAACCCATTGCAATACCAATTTCTGCTTTTTTAAGTGCAGGGGCATCGTTGACACCATCACCTGTCATTGCAGTGATTTCTCCATGAGATTGAAGATATTCGACAATCTGAGGGTAATTGACTAACTAAAAAATAAAATAAAAAAACCTTAGATTTATGTGCAGGTTCAACACGTGCAAAAATTTTAGCACGAAGACATGCTTGACTTTGCTGATCTGGTGAAAGATCATCAAATTCTCTTCCAGTAAATGATAATCCTGTAGTCTCCTCATTCTCACTAAAAAGACCAATTCTTCGGCCAATAGCTTCTGCAGTGTTTTTATTATCTCCAGTTATCATAATTACACGAATTCCGGCATGAAAGCATTCACGAATGGAGAGGGCAACTTCTTGACGTGGGGGGTCCAACATACCGACAACACCAACAAAAGTAATATTTCGTTCATATTCTACAAATTTAGTGGCGTCCTCAAAGTTCATACTGAGAAATAAAATTATTAAAAATTAAAAACAAAATTTAGAAATACTTATTTGGAGCCAGAGGTTCATCAATTGTTCCAAGAGCTAAACAACGAAGAGTATCACGACCAGTTCCATATTTAACACATTGTGCCACAATTTTCTGAGCCATTGCAGGAGTAAGTGGAACTTTTTGATCACCAATACGAACATGTGAACAACGTGAAAGAACGCCTTCGGGGGCACCCTTTAAAAGAAAAAAATTTAATAAAAAAAATCTAAAAATTACAAAAGAAAACCTTAACAAACATTCGAGCACCAGAATTTGAAACGGTTGGAACACAAAAGACAGACATTGACTTTCTGTCACGGGAGAATTCCAAAGTAAATTCTTTTTGCCATTTTTGTTGAATTACTCGATTACAGACATTTCCAATATCACGAGGTGAAAGACCATTTTTTGGAGTATTATAAACATTCATTTTTTCAGCGAGAACAACTAATGCGGTTTCTGTAGCTTCACCAACTTTTTCATAAGCATGCTTGGTCTATAATAAAAATATTAATTAAAAGGAAGTTTTACCCTGGGATTTTTTGTCAATTTAAAAAAAAACCTCATTATAATCAACAGAAGAATCATTACATAAAGAACAAATTGTTGCCATTTCAGTCAAAGCTTTGTGATCATCAGAGGCACAATTTATCTGAATACCATCATGTAGAATTTGACCTTGTGGCTCATAGGTAGAACCAGTTATTGAATATTCACTAAATTTATATTTTTTTATAACTTTAAACATTAAAAAATAAAAAAACCTAAAACTAATTTGATCTCCACGTGCACCCTCTACAAGAAACATTTTTGAAACGGACATTTGATTTGTTGTTAAAGTTCCAGTTTTATCAGAACAAATAACAGAAGTACAACCCAAAGTTTCTACTGAAGGAAGAGAACGAACAATAGCATTCTTTTTAGCCATTCTACGTGTTCCTAATGCTAAACATGTTGTAATAACCGCTGGAAGTCCTTCTGGAATTGCAGCAACTGCAAGGGCAACAGCAATTTTGAAATAATAAATTGCTCCTTTTAACCAAGAACCACCATGAGCGGGATCATTGAAATGTCCAATATTAATAGCCCAGACAGCAATACAAATAATTGAAATGACCTTTTTTAAAAGAAAATTTAACTCAAAATTTTAAATAAAACCTTGGAAAGTTGTTCACCAAATTCATCCAATTTTTGTTGTAAAGGAGTCTTATCCGATTCTGTTTCAGTTATTTCTGTACGAATTTTTCCAATTTCTGTATTTAAACCAGTCCCAAAAACAATTCCACGTGCCTTACCAGAGGAAACATTTGTCCCCTAACATTAATAAATTTATTAAAAGAAAATAAAAAAACCGAAAAAAGGCAATTCTTTTTGTCCTGGTTTACAGCTCTTGGATCTGGAACAGTGTCCAAATTTTTAATAACAGAAACTGATTCTCCAGTAAGGATTGATTGGTCAATTCTAATTGTTGTTGAATAAATTTTGACAAGACGAAGATCTGCTGGAATTTTATCTCCAACTGAAAAAACAAAAGGTACTTACGTATTATCCCTACGCACTTTTGCGGACTTTTTTTTTGGTGACAAATTTATATATAAATAAAGTAGAAACAATTACAATAAAAAATCACTCCAATGCCTAAAATTTCCCTCAAGCAAGAATATTTTTTTCAAAAACGTTCACAAATGAAAGTTTCGTATTGCTGACCAGTTGCCACTGCGAACAAATCTCCTACATTCCCAAACTGGACGTTGTTTGGAAGTTTCATTTCATGTCCATGCGACAAACTCTAGTTTTGTGTAGAAGACCACTATCTTGCAAGAATTCGATGGAATCTTTTTCAGTTTTTGGCAAACCCCAAATTTTAACAATAAATTAAATAGAATATTAAAAATCAATATAAAATGATAGAATGACTACATAAAATACTAAATTAAAAATAAATAAAATTTAATGAATATAAAATAATAGACTGTACTTTTTTATTATTAAAATTTTCTATTTATATATAAATTTGTCCGCAAAAAAAAAGTCCGCATAAATACGTAGGGATAATACGTAAGTACCAAACAAAATTTGTAAAAAGATCTTCCTAGCATATTCAAAATATAATTATATAAAAAATAATAACCTGAAACTTCAACAATATCACCAGGTACAAGCTCCTTAGCTCGAAGCATTTGAATTCCATGCTTGCCTGTCCGAATTACTTTAGCCATTTCAGGTTCGTATTCTTTAAGTGCTTCTATAGCACTTTCAGCATTTCTTTCCTAAAATTTAAATAAAGCTTTAAATCAAGAATTCTATCAATTTTTCAAATATAAATAAAATAACCTGCCAAACACCAACAGTAGCATTCGCAATTAAAATGAGCAAAATAACAAAAGGTTCAACAAATGCAGTGACAGCACTAGTTTGGTCATCATGTTCTTCAAAAAGGGCGAGGACCTTAATTTAAAACACGTTTAAAAAATAATAAATTTAAAAATATACAAAAGAAATAATTGCGGCGAGTAGAAGAATTTTAACAAGGAGATCATCAAATTGTTCAAGAATTAGCTCCCAGAGCTTTTTTCCCTCCTCTGCTGGCATTTCTAAAAATAATAAATAAAGATAATATTAAAAAATACAAACCATTATAGCCATATTTATCTCGAAGCTCTTCAACTTGATTTTCAGAAAGTCCATCAGGTCCAGTGTTAAAAAATTGAAATAATTCCTCTGATGTTTTGGCATGAGCGTTCTCCATGTGTAGAACTCGCTAAAGCTATAATTTAACAATTCACTATTCCCTAATATGTTGTCTTTTCTATAGAATATAAGTCAATTGATTTTAGATAATTTTAAACTAAAAAATGAAAAAATTAAAAAAAACATTATTCTCTTCATATATAAAAGAGTTTCTAGAATATTGAAACTCTTATTTGCGTTAAATTTAATCTACTGGTCAGACATAAAAGCAAATAAATTGTAACAGAGAAGCGGAATGTCCCGTCATCATTTTGGCAAAAATTTGGAAAATTCAAATTTATTAAAAGAAATCGTGTTGATAAAATTTATTTATACAAGAAAAATAAAATGGTTTGTCTAAAATAAAAGGAAAATATTTAAAAAATCAAAATTATACAACACAGAGAAATTAAACTAAGAAAATAAAAAAATTAATTTTTCAGGAGCTACTGAAGATATTTAACACTCAAATATTCGCGCTCAACTGACCACACCAAAGAAAATAAATTTTTATGAATTAAAGACTTTTTTGAGATGGATAATTTTATAAAAAACCAGAAAACACTATTTTCTTAAATCATAAAAATATTTAAGTTTGGAATTTATAAATACATTTATTTTTATGTTATTTAAATTGCAAAACGTTTGTCTAGTCTTCCCTTATATTTTATGCACTTGAAAATTTTTTTTTTAAATTTCTAAAAATAATATATACAAATTTCTTTTTAAAATAATTTTATAAATTCTTTAAATAAAGAGCAAAAAATAAATAAATAAGTATTTTTGTATTTAACTGTAAAATTTTGCAAAAATCGAAAAAAAACATTTTTTCTTAAACATAGGGCGTTTACCTCGTTTACCTTTTGGAAGAGTTTGAGAATATACTTAATTTAATTTATAAAAAATTATTAAAATTAAAAAAAATAGGTATATGTACATATAATAAATAAAGCGTAAATTTTATAAAAATAAAATAATTTAAAAATAAAAAAATATTTTTAATTCATGTTAAAGACCGTTAAGAAGGCAGAGGCCGTTAGAACGCTAAGTCAATAAAATTAATTAAATGAGAAAGTTAAAGCTTAAAATTTTATTAAATATTATCAAAGGAATTATCTAATCTTAAAAAAAAATAAAAAATAATTTTGTAACTTTATATAAATTAATAGCAATAATTGGGAAATTATATATTTAAATCTTTATTAATATAAAATTATTTATTTATTTATTAATTTTTAAAAATTAAAAAATATTACGTAAAAAATAAATTTATAAAAATAAGAAAAATAAATAATAAAGTTATATAACTTTAAAAGCACAGTTGTGTGTGTTTAAAATGAAGAAAATCAGTCAATAACATATGTGAAGTATTTTTTAAAAACTGCGCTTATTATTATTTATCAAAAAATATATTAAAAAGTTTCTGTTTTAATGGTTTGAAAAATTAAAAAAAATTAAAATCTTCTCCACATTTTTTACTCACTAAATTTATCAAAAAATATATTTTAAAAGTTTAAAAAATATTTTTTTTTTAAAAAAATATTGCTTGGGGACACACAAATATATTTGTGTTAAATAGAAGGGGATATATCTCTCTTCTATTCATTTCATTTATTCAATAAAAATAAGAAAAATGAACAAAAGTGTGTGGCAATCAAAAATCTGTTAGAGTATTAGAAAGCTTTGAGAAAAATAAAAATATTTATTTATTTATTTGAACACAAAATAAATGTAAAAATAAAATAATAAAAATGATATAAAGATTGAGAGAAAGTATTGAAAATATTAAAAGGAAAGATTTTCTCAAATTTATTGATATTCTCCTCTCCCGATCTTTTTTTTAATTTTGCAAGATTAATTTCGAGGGGTTCCGAGGGCTGCTAATCACACTAATTTTTAAAATATTTATTTATTAAATTATCGAATAAATGATCAGATGACATTTTGGTAGTCTTTAATTATATAACTGTAAAAATTAGAGACTGGACTTTTAAATATTAAATATTTCGAAAAATAACGGTTTCAATCTCCTCTTTCTAATAAAAAGATTTTTTTAAAGCTCTTTTAAAAAATAAAACCAATAAACTTTTATCTATATTGATTCTAACCAATTGTTTTAAAAATATTTTTTTTTATTTTAATGCACGGGATTTTCTTGTGGAAAAAATGATTGGACTTTTTCAGGCACTAAAAGGGCAAATGTTCTAAACAAAAAAATTAATTTTACTTAAATAAATGAATTGAAGGAAGTAAATAAGTTTAAAAGATCTTTTTTGAGGTAAAAGGTAAAAGTACAAAATTAAAAAAAAACTAAAGAATTATTAGGGTCATTTAGACGCAGGGGTGAGCGCTTAAAATATTCAAACAAAAAACCAAATACCTAAATTATTTTTTTTCATAAACTGATTGGAAAATTTATTTAAATTTTTTTTGCTTTTTCAAAAATCTAAATATTTAATAATAAATTTCCTTTTAAAAATGTAAAAAAATAAATATCAATTTAATAAACTAGTAAATATTAATGATTTTTGTTTTAAAATAAATAAAATTGTTTTTAGTGTTTGCAATGAGTGATCATTATTTATTAAAAAATGAATACTCTATAAAATATTATTTTATTGAATAATTGGGGTATTAATAAAATAAAATATTTTTTTTTGAAAAAAGAAATGTGTTAAACAGAAAAGAATTTTTAATAAGGAGAAAATAATTAAAAATTAATTAATTAATATTAATAAATATTTTAAAAATTAATTAAAATCAATATTTCAATTAATCTTTTAAAAAATTAAAAAAAAAATAATCTTCAAGTAAAAATAAATTTTAAAAAATAGGGAGACTGTGGAAAATGAGAGAATAAATATTTAGGTTTTTTAAATAAAACTTTGATATAAAAGAATAAATAATTAAAAATATTGGGTAATTTAAATGTAAAATTAAGTTCTTATTTTGATTTTTTTTTTTTAATTAAAAAAATATTTTAAAAAATTTTGAAAAAAAATTATTTAATAAAAAGAACAATTGTCAAAAAATTTTTCTTCTTTTTTTTCTTGCTTACGTAAATATAAATATACCTACCTATGTACTTAAATGTCTGATTTTATACTCAATAAAAAATAATAACGTAAATATATAATTTAAAAATACATAAAAATAAATTAATTAATAAATTAATCAAAGGTTAAATTAAATTTAAAAATTTAATTTATTAATTTTTGTTATTATTTAATCTTTTTTCTTTATTATTTTCATTTCCAGAAAATACGTCAATGGAAGTACAAAAAAATCACAAGTAAAGCACAAAAATAAATAAATAAATAAAAACAAAAATAAATCAGAAAAAGTCCTTAACACTGAACTGGCTGACTCTTAACCGGTGGCACTTAACTGGACCGTGCGATATAAAATGTTAGAGTGCAGCCCAACTAGACGCCGACTGACTAGGCCGGTCCATTTAGACACGCAATAATATATCTTTGAAGAGAATTAGAGATAAAAAGAAAGCGAGAGACTACATGCGCCTAATCGGCGGCACCTACTCGGTTGTTTCTCAAAATGTAAATAATAAATTCGGTTGAAAATTTGTTATTTCAATTATATTTATTATTTAAATTCAAATATTTTTTTATTTTTCTTGATTTATACATACATTTGTTTTGAAAGTATTTCCTTTACTTATTTTTTAAACATAATATGTATATATATTTTTAATTTATATGTTAATTTCTAATTCAGCATTTTTCGAGCTTTCAGCAAAAAAAATCATAAAAAGGATGAACTCATGGTTATTTTCAATATTATCTAATGATGCGATTGAAGATGTTTTTAAATTTTTATCTTATAAAAGTTTATGTTTTAATGTTCGTCTTACAAATTATCTATTTTCTCAACTTTCTTCAAATCTTATCGATAAAATTTATCCGCGGCAAGTATCATTATTGATAAATGTTTGTATTTATCATTTTTTAATTTTTGGAGTCGTAATTAATATAAAACATTTTAGGATGGAACATATGTAGAAAGTTGTATTATTTCGAATCCACCACTGTTAAATGTCGAACCTGGTGTGTTAAATACTTTTAAATTTCAGGTAAGAAAGTATTACTAAAATATAGCATTTTAGTTATTATTAGTGACTAGGGTTGCCGTTTTTTGTGTTTTTCGAGTCGTATATACCTCTTCAGAGCGCCTGTGATAAAGACCACTCTCTCGTATGATAAAGACGCAGAAAAACTGACCAGTGGATAGTTGAGGTCAGAGAAATGTCACATGACCTGTTCTTTTCAAACTTGTAAACATTTCTCTGCGTCTTTATCACACGAGAGAGTGGTCTTTATCACAGGCGCTCTGAAGAGGTATATACGACTCGAAAAACACAAAAAACGGCAACCCTATTAGTGACCGGTGCTTTTTTGTAGTCCAGGATTTACAAAGTCTCTTCAGAGGCCTGTGATAAAGGCTACTCTCTCGTGTGAAAAAGAAGACGCAGGAAAACTGACCAGTGGATGGCTGAGGTCAGAGAAACATGAAATGACCTGTTCTTTTCTAAAATTGTACACATTTTCTGAGTCTTTTCACCGAGAGACTGGCCTTTAGCACAGGCTCTCTGAAGAGACTTAGTAAATATGAGTATACAAAAAAGAAAAAAAAAGCGTCGGTCACTCTATAATTATATTTTAAGAGATGTCTTCCACAAGGTATTCCTCCTTTTAGCATCACTTTTGTTTATATTGCAAATTATGGACGAATAACTGATAAATTCATAACATTTCTTGAATGCATCCGCTCATCTGTTAATGCTTATGTTCTGGAAATAAATTCATTTGGAAAATTTAAAAAAAATTTGAAGTTTTTATGTATCTCACTGGATGTATTTTTATTACTAAAATTGCCAACAAGGTTTGTTGATAAATTATTTTTTCTTTTCCGTTAGTTTGGGTATAAAATGTCGAAATTTTTAAAAATAATATTCTTATTGTTAGCTTTTTCAATATTTTTTTTTAAAAAATAATTTTAGATGTTTACACATTTCTGTCGATACCAACGATGCATTCCTTTCAAGGAAATTCTTTATATCGCCTTTTGTTGCTCTCTGTTTAAGTTTACGAATTCTAAAAGCTTTCCAAGGATTTGACTATGTAGCATTGTCTAATTGGCTTTTACACCTTAATATGCGTCGAAAACTTATTTTTGATTTATTTCAAATTAAAATGGAACATACTCAATTTATTTGGAATATTCATATGTTGTTGAGTACACTCAAGGATGAGGCTACCAAGGTTTAAAATATTTAAAAAAATAAATAAAATTTAAATAATAGGAGCCCAACTTTGCTGCCAATTTTGAGATTACGATTTATAATATTGACGAATTCAGTATATCAGAATTTGATGTTCCCGGAAGAATTGATTATCATTATAATTATTCTGAAACAAAAATTATTCTTAAAATTGTTTCCGGCGATTTTCGAGAAAGGTTTAATGAATTTAATTTTGAGACTTCAAACGGAAATAATATCCTTACACAAATTACTTTTGCTTAAAGTTCTTTACAATTTTTGCCAAAAATTTTATTTAAAATAACACAATTTAATTTTTATTTTTTTCATTTACCTCCTTGAAAGTTTTCTTTAATTAACATTTTGTTATAATATTTTGCATTTTTTTACATTATTTTTTTCTTAATATTTTAATAATAATCTACAAAAATAATTTCCTGATGTCACAAAATTTTTTATTTAATTTTTATCATTTGTTTTAATTTTTCAATTTTTTGAATTAATAAAATTTGCCTAAGAATTTGTTTTTTAATTATTAAATTTTTATATTAAAACGATCATTACAGGCGTGAAGATGTTTATTCATTCATTCAGTTATAATAAAAAATAAATGAAAACAAAAACATTTTTTTTTAATTATTTTAGTTCCTCTTTAGTAACATTTTATTAAATAAATAAAATAATAATTTTATTATTCAAACATTAAATTTTTATTTTTATGGAAAGTGATGAGAAGAGGGAGTGAGTCTCCTGACATTTTTTTCTTTTAAATTTTTAGGAGTATTTTATAAAATTTTTGATGATTGAGAAAATCACTGAATAAAGATATTAAAATTAAAAAACAATAAGTTGCTACATGTTTATATGTTTTTTAAATAAAATGTTAGTAAGTCATCTAAAATTTTCAATATATATAAAACAGAACTAATTTTACAGAAAATAAACATTCTGAAAATAAATAAATATTTTAAATAAATTTTAATTAAACCCAAAAATGAGCTTACTCTCCTCTATGATATTTTTCAATTCTTGTGTTTATAGCTCGTCTTATTTTCAAACCTTATAACTGATTTTTGTGTCAATTAAAATTTAGTATTTCAATAGCTCTTTCAAACCCCATAAATTATTAAACTCGGAGTTTGGACCTTTAGAACAAAATTTTTATTTATTTATTTTTTAAGAAATAAAAATGAATAAAATGAATGTTTTGATTTATTTCTTTTTATTATTACAATTTTCTTCATTGTCTTCATTTGTATCTGCCGATGGAATAATTGATACATGTGGTGGTATTTACGGCGATTCATTAAAGCTAATAAAATGTTTAGAAGAATTGCTCAAAGATGTACCCAATTTGGGTGAAATAAATTGTAAAGAATTGGCAGAAAATTTAAAAAAACTTTACAATATGGGAATTAAAATGAGTAAAGAAGAACTTTTACAAAAAGCAAACGAAACAGTTATTATTAATAAACATGCTAATGAATATTGGAAAGCAGAATTGCCTTTTACATGTCTTTTGCCAGATAAATTTCAACGAAATCTTAATGGACTATTACCTGAATATCAATATGTGAAAAAAGATGAGAAAGATTTAGTTAAAAGAGAAACAAAAGTTAAAATAATTAAATGCACATATAAAACAGAATTTGATGCTCGCGACAAATGGCCCAAGTGCAAATCAATTATTAACAATGTTGTAAATCAAGGCCAATGTGGAAGTTGTTGGGCTATAGCAGCAGTTTCTGCCTTTACAGATTGTTTTTGTATTGAACGATCAAAAAGAGGAATAAATACACCTAACAATGAGTTTTATACACGTTCTGCTTTTGATGTACTTACTTGTGCAATGAAAAATGGCTGTAGTGGTGGTCGGCACGATATAGCATTTAACTGGATGAAAACTAATGGAGTTTGTACTGGAACAGATTATTCAAAGAACAAAGGATGTAAGCCTTATTCTCTTCCACCAACTGGTCCAGAACAAACTGCACCGGCATGTAGTTCTTCATGTACTAATAAACGATGGGGAATACTCTATAATGATGATAAACAAAAAGGAGGTATGTCAATTGAAAAATTATTTTAAAATTTAAATTTTACAGTAGTAAAGACAGGAAGATTAAGAAGAGAACAAGCTATTATAAACCAACTTAAATTGGGTGGTCCCTTGGTTATTGGCTTTATGGCATTTTCTGATATTATGGCTTATAAAACTGGAGTTTATTTTGTAATTAATTTAAATAATTTTTTTTTATTAAATTTTTATTTTTTAAAGAAAACTGCAGGGTCCAAATTTTTATCAGGTCATGTAGTTGTTGTTGTTGGATATGGTACTCAAACATGTGGAAGTGTTAAAACTAAATATTGGATTATTAGAAATTCATGGGGTACAGGCTGGGGTGATAAAGGTTTTGGCAAATTTATCCGTGGAGTTAATGATTGTAGAATTGAAGATGATGCTGCATATGGGACACCTTAAAAGTGTAATAAAAAATTATATACTGTTTTAATATAATAAATGTTAAATAATTTATAAAATTGTTTAAATATAAGTAAAAGTTAATAATATGTATTATTTTTTTTTAAAAGATTAGTAAATTAAAATCTCTTTACTTAGTCTTAAGAAATTAATAAATTCATGCATACATATTTAAATAATTTAATTATGTATTCATATTGAATTTTTTTTTATTATTTTTTAATATTAAAATTGAGAACAAAAGCTGTTAACAAATTCATATTTTTTAACTTTTTTCGAAAAAAATCTATACGTACTTTTAATTAAAAGTAAAAAAATATATAAAAAATTAAACTTTTTTTCACATTTTTTCAAAAAAATGTATTTATTAAAGTGAAATGTTTTTAATATTTTTTTATAATAAACAAAATAATCACGTAAACTTTTTTATTTAATTAATTCCTAACATTAAATAATGTTTTACTTTATAAATAAAAAAATTTTCAGATTTTTTTAATTGTTTTATAATAAATAATAATGGGAGTAGCATTAATCTATTCTACAACTATTCCTTGTTTTGCAACATTTGGATTATTTTCTAATTTATTATTAATTTATTTAATTTTACGTTATACAATGAAAGAAATGCAAGTTTATAGTAAAATATTATTACAAACTTGTTTTGTTGATATTATTGCTATTGTTGCTTTTTCTATATCTCAACCTGTAAGTTGTTTTTATAATTGTTTTGTTTGTTTTATAATTGTTTTGTTTGTTTTATATTGTTTTAGATATATTTCTCCTTTGTGTAGTTTGTTTTTGTATTTGTTTTTTTAATTGTTTTTATTATCAACCTATTATCTTTTAAAAAAAAGGCTTATGCTTCTGATAATGGAGTGGGTACAACTTGGAGTTATGGACCAATACATTTTCTTCCAAATCCTTGGCAAAACATAATTCTCCGTTTCAACCATTCTATGGCAAGATTAACAACAATGAATGTTTGTACATTATTTATTTATCGTTATTTAACTGTTGTTTGGTAATTTTAAAGAATTATTCTTTATAATTTTATTTATTTATTTAGTCAACTTGATGTTAAATTTAAGCATCAATTAATTTTACTTTTTTCTGTAATTATTTTTATTTTAATTTTAAACATTTGTGCTTTTATTTCAAATCATCCAACTCCAGAAAATGAACATTTAACAAATTATGAATTGGCAAAAATTTTTGATTTAGATAATGATACTATTAAAAATTATGTTGTTGGACTTAGAGCAAGGGTAAAGATTTAATCCATTTTTTCAATTCAAAACCCAATCCGACGCAGAACTCGTGCAATCCTTTTCTAATTTAATTCTTTTTAATTTATATCTCTAGACTAATGATTTATCCAATTTTGTTGCTAATTATGCCTCATCATTAACAATAATTAATTATTTAATAATTATTTTTTGTGGAATACGAATTCAAATTCATGTTTATCTTCATTGTAAAGGAATAGAAATGAGTAAAATACGTAATATGAATAAACAAATAAGTATTGTTTTGATTTCTCAGGTAAATTTTCTTTTAATTTTAAAAAATAATTTTAAAACATTTTTTAGGCTGTTTTACCTTTACTAACAATTATAGGCCAATTAACAGCTAATTTTTTATTTAATTTACCTGGACTTTATTCTTCACCTATTGCAATCTTTGTTACTAGCAGTTTAGCCTCTATAGTTGCTGTTTTAAATCCAATTGTAATTTAATATTTTTAATTAATTTTTTAATTTTATTTTAAGGTAACAATTGTAACAATACGAAATTATAGACAAGTTATTTTTAGATGTAAAAATAATAATCAAAGTTCATCAAATATTCATCAAATTGCTCCAATGCCGGAAACTTCAATGCCAAATAGAACAATACAAAATTTAAATTAATTTTAAATATTATCTATTGAGTTGACTAATTTCGAGTTTTTATTAATAGTTTTATTTTTATATTATTAAACAACTTATAAATAATAAATGTTTTTTTTGTGTTTTGTTTGAAATATTTTATGTAGTTTTATACAAACATATTTAACTAACAAAAACATCAACAAAACATCGAATAAAACAAAGAAAACACTAAAACAATTTCTTAAAAACAAAACATTTGTAAAAACAGTAAATAAGAGTAAAACTTTTTTAAAACTATCGCAACAGTTCGCCCTAGAGCGAACTTTTAAACTTGTTGACATAACAAAAATATTACAAATTTTAAAAATTAACTTAAAATCTAAATATAAATTAAAATAAATAAACACAAATATAAATAACACTCAAATCACTAAGTGAGGAACACCTCCGTAACATATTTACCAGGGATGCATTCGTCATCCTATTTTTGGGATAATTTTGTATCGTATCGAATTTTTTAAAGAAATAATATCGTATCGCATAAAACCGAACTAGGTATATTCGATATGTATATTTATATAAATGTCCGATTTTTTTACGTAAATATATTTGATTTAATCAATATAATTAATTTTAAGTTATTTTATTTATACATATTTATAACTTTATTTAAAAAAAATATTAGCATTTATTTTCCACAATTTTATAATTTATTTAATTTTTTTTTAAATTTAAGGAATTCCATAAGAAGAATCACGTTCAATTCCACATTCATTTACTCCACGACGAAATTTCATAAAGCCACTTTCACCAAAACCTTTACCCCATGAATTCCTAGCAATCCAATATTTAGTATTAACATTTCCACATGTTTGAGTACCATATCCAATAATTACAATATAATGTCCATATTTATCTTTTTTAGCTCCTGGGGTTTTCTTTAAAAAAATAAAAATATTTTTTTTAG
Organism: Meloidogyne chitwoodi; assembly: GCA_015183035.1. Lineage (NCBI taxonomy): Eukaryota > Metazoa > Nematoda > Chromadorea > Rhabditida > Meloidogynidae > Meloidogyne > Meloidogyne chitwoodi. The sequence goes on from JACZZP010000017.1 coordinate 1,658,526, forward strand.
TTAAATAAATTTACAAAATAAACTCCAGTTTTGTATCCATCAAAATCAGAATAAATATCAATGCCAGCAACTACAGAACCACTTGCTCTAAGTCGGTCTATAATAGCTTGTTCTCCTCTTAATGTTCCTGTATATTTTACTGTAAAATTTAAATTTTATTTTTAAAATTTAAATTTTAAATGACATACCATGTTGTTTATCGTTTTTATAAGGTGTTCCCCATTTAGTATTTGTACATGCATTACTGCATTTTGGTCCTTTTTGTGTTTCACCAAATGGTTCGAATGGATAAGGCTTACACCCATTTGGTTTTGAATAATCTGTTCCAGTACAAACTCCTTTATTTTTCATCCAGTTAAATGCATTTTCAGCACGACCCCCATCACAACCATCAAATAACTTTGAACAAGAAAGTACATCAAGAGCAGAAAATGTATTTGCTGCATCATTGGGTGTATTTATTCCTCTTTTTGCTCTTTCAATACAAAAACAATCTGTGAATGCAGAAGCAGTTGAAACAGCCCAACAACTTCCACATTGGCCTTGATTTACAACATTATTAATTATTGATGTGCATTTGGGCCAGGCGTCGCGAGAATCAAATTCTGTTTTATATGTGCATGTTGTTGCTCTTTTAAATCTTGTTTCTCTTTTTTTAACTTCAACATATTCATCTTCTTTCCCATATGGTTCTTCATATGGTGGTACTGTTGTTGTTGTAGGTTCATCTTCTTCTATTGTTTCATTCTTGTCTTTTCCAAAAAGATTTCGTTTTAAGTCTTCTGGCAAAAGATATTCAAAAGACAATTTTGCTTCCCAAACTCCATCAGCTTCTTTGTTAATATTAGATACTTCATTTGCTTTTTTTACAAGTTGTTCTCTAGTCACTTTAATTCCCATACTATCAAGTTTTTTTAAAGAGTCTTCAAGATCTTTGTAATCAATGTCACCTAAGCCATATATACTGCCCAACAATTTCTTTAATGAATTTATTAAACCAACGAGTAGAACAAGTAGATCATCGAATAAACCATATGTTCCATCAGCAGAGACAGATGAAGGCAATGAAGCAAATTGTAATAATAAAAATACAAAAATTAAAATAGTTATTTTTTTCATTTTTATTTCTTAAAAAATAAATAAAGTTTATTGGGGTTTAATTGCATTAAGAAAATTTGTTTGAAGTACAGACTGAGAGTTTTTGGATATTTATGGAATTCATTGAAATCAAAATCAGCGAAATCTCCTTAAGCCTAGATATAAACATTTGAAAATTGAAAAATCATAGGGGGAGTAAACACATTTTTGGGTTTTTATTAAACAAAAATTTAATTAAATATATATTTAATGTTCAGAATGTTTATATTTTCTCTGTAAAATTAGTTCTGTTTATATGGAAACAGACGATTTGATAAACATATTTTATTATTTAAAAAAATAAACACGTAGCAACATTTACACATTTTTTAATTTTTTATTTAATTTTGTCAAGTTTTAATTCCTTGATATTTATCAATTAAAAAAAAAATTAAGGAATAAATGTTAGGGGAGCAACCACTCCCTCTTCTCCTCAATTTTTCCATAAAAATAAAAATTTAATGTTTAAATTTCACATATAATAACAATATTATTATATTTATTTAACAAAACATTATTATATGAAAAGGAAGTAAAATAATAAAAATTTCAGATGAGACAATAATAAACGTGATTTATTCCAAACAATTTTATTTTTTAATTTTAAATATTATTTACTTTTTTTACTCAATTATTTAAAATAGGTAAATTCTAACAATGACTGAAATTTTTATTTTAAAAATATATATTTACACAAAAATCAGTAACACGACCTTTGACCATAAGCTGGGATATAAACATTTAAAAATCATAGAGGGGACATTTTTTGGCTTTCAATTAATAAATATTTTTTAATTAAAAGAAACAAAATATTTTTATATTAAAATATATTAATTTTTAGAATGTTTATAATTTTCTGTAAAATTACTTCTGTTTATATGGAAACCTTTATGGTTTGATAAACATATTTTATTATTTAATAAACATAAATTCTGATTTTTAAAATGTTTAAAACATAAATTCTGATTTTTTAAAATGTTTAAAACATAAATTCTGATTTTTAAAATGTTTAAAAATAAATTCTGATTTTTTAAAATATTTATTTAAATTAAAAATAATAGAGAAAATACAACTAATTTAGGCTAAATTATTATGTTATTCCTAATTAGAAACAAAATACACAAAAGAAAATTAAAAATTTTGTAGTGATCAAATAAAAAACAAATTGTTGTAAAGGAAGGAATTATATTTGGGCAAAAATAAAAAATGAGGAGAATAAGATTTTAAGGCATTTTAAACATTTCTTTTAATTATTGCACATTTATTGAGTGTAAAAAAATGTAAAATAATTTTTTTAAAAAAGCTGCTTGTAAAATATTTTTTTGAAATGTTATAATGAGAGAAGGAATTAATGCTAAAAATTTTTCAAAATAATTTAAAAATATTTTGGTTAACAGATAATTTTATTAAAATATTATTTTAACTTTTTTAATGATTTTTAAGCTAAAAAAATATTTTTAGCTTAAATAAAAATAATTAATAAAAAATAATTAAAAAAGAAGACACAAAAATAGATAAAGCGAATAATGCCATGATTTAACTAGAATAAAATTTTATATTATTTTTTTTTCAATTTTGATCTAAAAAATAAAGGGATTTTAGGGGAGTATTATTCTAGAAGAATATAAAAATTTTAAAAAGAGGAATAAGCAGCTCAAAATAAAAATTTTGGAATTTTTGAGCAGGTTTCTCATCTTGTTTTTTTTTAATTTTTAGAAAATAATTGGGAAATAATATCATTTTCATCAAATTTTGTAGTTTTTCTTTGTTTTAAAAATTAAAATCCAGCAATAACACAGTATGATTCTAAAGCTGAAATTCCAATATAAAAAAGCCATAAACATGCAAAAAATCCTGAAGTGAGAATTTGGAATTTACGAGGGCCTCCTAATTCACCACCAATTGCACTAAAATAAATTATTTAAAAAATAACTTTTTTATTTAAAATACGGGTGTCTTCTTGCAACAATAACAATGACACAAATAAATGCTTCAATACAAAATATAGTCACAGAGAATGCTAATGCTCTTTAAAATAATTTTTTTAATTTTAAATTATTTTTTTTAATTTTATTTACCCTGGATTAACACGGAAAACACTTCCTTTAAACCAATGATAAACGGCTGCTAATGTCCAAGCAATACCAATACCAAGAAAAACATTTACCTAATTTATAATTTTAATTAAAAATTAAATATAAAAACATACAGCATTTGAACCAGTAACATTTCCAATTGAATTGTCTGCATATTTGTCTTGTACAGCAGAAACTTTGCTAGCAAAAGTATCGGGAACAGAAGTGCCCAATGCTACAAAACTGATGGCAGTGACAGCGTCTTTTAATCCAGCCCAACAACCCTTAAAGGTAAATGGATTGTATAACATATTTTAATTTAAACAAATAAAAGTTAAATAAACGTTTTATAAAAATATATTTTTCAATTTGTTTTTAAAATGTTCTACAAATGTTTATCTAAACTTTCAGTAAAACATTGTTTTTATCTAAACTTTCATAAAACATACATATGTTTTAAAACTTATTATAAACATGTTTTTACAACATATTGTTCAACAATGTTTTAAATGTTTCAAAACATTCTTTAGAAAATAAAATTTCTAAACAAGAAACTCAAGTTTAAATAAACATTTTAATTTTATTAATATCTCACAAATTGTGAAGCAAGATCACCAATGATGGCAGTTAAAACTCCAATCTATAAAAATAAAATACTATATTAAATTAAATTTAAAAAATTAAAGTACCATAATAATAGATGTAGTAAAGCATGCCCAACCACCCCAATAATCTGCAAATTTTTCTTTCTTATTTTAAAAAGTACAAAAAAATAATTAACCAGTAGGTGGAATAGTTGCAAATGCCAATTTCCATGGAACAGAGATAAAATGCATCAAATAATCTAATTTACTTGGTTCTTTACCCTTTCGTTTAGTAATTGATAATTCTTCTCCTTTTAAAACATCAGACTCTCCAGGTTCTCGAATAACTAATTTTGTACTTTTTTCTTCTTCCTCTTCTTCTTCATCATCATCATCTCCAGCACTAACAGTTAAAGCATCAATAAATTGTTCGCGCCAACTACTAGTGCCAAGCATAAATGAAGCATTTGCAGTTTTTAACATTCGATCAACAACACCCTAAAATTATATTTAAATTTATTTGAATAATTTAAAAGAAAAAACACCGATTTTCTAACCGGTTTCGGTTAATCAATCTTGTCCTACCTTCTAACTATCATATTTCTTATTAAAATTAATTTAAAAATTTAATTTTTAAAAATAATTCACCTGAAACTCTTTGCTCTCTTTAATTGTAATTTGACATTTTCTAAATTCTCCTAATCTTGGCTTTCCCAATTCAGCAATTTCTAATTGATCAGGAGTTAAACTCATTAAATTTTCATCTAAAAATTGAAAAAAAAATATTAAAAATTAAGAAAAGTATAAATTTAATTATTTTAATAAATGACAAGGACAAATTTGAAAACATTTATAGTTAATTAATTTAAATTTTATGAAATATTAAATTTTAATAAGATTCTTCTGCCTTAAATGTTTTTACAAAAAGCAAATGATTGGGACAAAAAAGCAAAAAAAGCAAAGGTAGGAAAATATATTTTAAAACTACTAATTAATTATCACAAATACTTGACAAAAATATAAAAAATTGGAAAAAATAATATTATAAGGATGTAAAACACAAATAAAACTTCAAAACATAAAGGCTTAAGTTTTAAAAAACATTAAATGAAACGTTCACTGAAATGTTTTTTTAAATTTAATCTCTCATAAACATTAGAAAAACATGAGAAAAACATGTATTAAAAAATACAAACTTAATTAATATGAACAAGTTGAAATTTTTGTGAAAATTGAATAATATAAACAATAAAAAACATTTAAAAACGTCAAAAACACTGAAAAACATAAAAAAGACGCACAAGAAAACACAAAACAATAAAACACAAAAACAAAACCTGAATCTTTATCATGTGATGTTTGTCCAAACCAAGAATTAACTCTCTTTCTGATTGATTTACTTTGTTTTTTATTATCAGAATTTTCAGAAATTAAATCAATGTTTAGTGCTGCCATTTCTGGGCTCAAAAGATTTGTTTGTTCACTGCCTGTTTTATATATTATAACAGAATAATAAAAATAAAATAAATAAATAATAGAGAAATTAGTGAAAAATATAAAAAGAGAGAAAAGAAAAAAAAAATAATTAAAAAAAAAATGAAAGAAAAAAATTAAAATAATTAATAATTTTTATTTCATTTACTGTAAAATAATTTTAAAAAATAGCAAAATATTTTTAAAATTTATAAAAAATATTGAGAGAGTACTGGCTGTTTTTTTAAATTTGTTAAATTAAAAATTATTTATTATTTTTTAAAATTTTATTTTTTACCTTCTCCCAAAGTGCTTGTAGTACTTTGACGTCTATCATAAATATTCCGTTGATTTAATCGTTTATCTGCAGAACTACAACGACGTTCTTGTTGTTGTTGTTGATCACCACCAGCTGAAGAAGAAGCTCTTTTTCGTTCCATACGACGATGAAAACGTTCTTGCACTTTTTTCATATCTGTTTTTTTTATATTTTTTTAAATATTTTTAAAAATATTATTTTTAAATTAAAGCAAAAGAAATTAAATATATTTTTTAATGGCCAAAGCAGCAAGTTATATATTAAATTAAATTAAAGCATTTTTAGTTAATGTGTGTTTTTGAAGGTGATATAACTAAAATTTAAATAATTTTATAAAAATTATTTTTTTTAATAAAAATAGAAAGATAAAAGAAGCAAAAAAAAACAAAAGAAAAGGTAGAGGAGAGAATTAATTAATTTAAAAAAAAATAAAATAATAATTTTTTCACAGCAATAACATAAAAATAATAAAAATATTTAAATAAATTTAAAAAAGGTAAAAAGGTTAAAAAAGAATAGCAGAAGCAAAAGAAGCTTTTTTTTTAATTTTTAGTGTATTAAAAATATTTTTTTTTAATTTTTAAATTAAATTTTAATTAAAAATTAATTAAAAAAAGGTTAGTAAACATTTATTTATTTAAACTTTTTCTTACCAGACATTTTTTTAGTCCAAACAGGTGGACATAATTCCAAATAAAAAAAATCAGAACGTTCATATTGTTCTGTATCAATAATTCCAATATCAATAAATGCTCTTAAAAATAAAAAAATTAAATAAAATTAAATAAAATTAATATTTTAAACTCTTTACTCTGTTTGATTATCCTCAAAAAGTATTTCTCCATTTTCTTTACCTTCGTAATGTTTACCACTTGTTGCTGAACCATCATTAATTCTTTAAATATTTTTTTAATATTTTTAATTAATTTTAAAAAAATAAATATACCTATAAGACAACAATACTTGACCTCTACATCCACTCGTTCTTTGAACTCTAAGAGTTATATGTCCACAATTTTCAACAATTTGATAGTGATCATATTCAAAGGAAAATACACCAGCATGATCATCATCTTAAATTTTTAAAAAATAATAATTAAAAAATTAAAATTAAAAAATAATAATTTAATTTCAAAAAACACCTAAAATCATAATTGTAGCAGTATTAGGCATTTCCAATAATGCCAAAGGAACACCTCCAAGTCTTGTTGGATCCTATAAATATTTTAATTAAAATATAATATTATATTTTAAAAATTTAAATTTCTAACCAAAATAAGTCCATCACGTGTCCTAACTCTTAAATTTGTCAAATGTAAATAAAAATGTTCGTCTTCTTCAAAAACATCATCATCAACAATTTCAATTGGTATTTTAGCATGTTTATCATCAGGATAAAATGTTAGTGTTCCTTTTACTGGTTTATAATCACTTCCGGAATTTGCTGTACCATCTTCTGTGTAATAATCTAACATAACTGTTAAGCCTGAAAATACAGTAATTTTTAATTTATTATTAAATATAACAAAAACCTTCTGGTCCGCCATCTCGACCAACAACAACATCTAAAAACAAAATTTAAACTTTCCGAAATGTGTTTCTATATAATGCTTTAATTCTGATTTTATAAAAGTATGTTTTTTTAATTCTGGTTTTACTTGTACATAAAAACAAAAATTAAATTTTCCGGAATGTGTTTTTTCAATGTTTTTGTATTTTTACAAAAATTATTTATAAAAACAAAAAATGTGTTTTAATACTCCAATTTACCAAAAGTCCCAACATTCTCTAAAACGGTATAGTGAGCAGGATCAAAAAATATTCTACAAGTATTATGCCTTGCTTGACGTTCTTGTTCTTCAATAACAATATCCAATACTTTGTCATGTTCTCTTGCAAGACGTTTACGGACAATATCTCCACCACCAACAAGACGACGAGTTGCCTGGACCTTTTTTTATTTTAATAATAATTTTAATTGAAAAATATAATAAAATTACCCTATAGAAAGCACGTGATTTTGGTCCTTTACTAATCATTTCATATTCAGCCTGTTTTTGTAATTCTTCTGGTTCCATATGAGGATTTTTTCTTCTAAGTTCCCTCATTGTTTCAATAAATTCACGTCGATGTTCTTCAAAGGCACGTAATGCTGGGTCCATTCCATCCTGACCCAAATAACGATAATCATTTGTTGCCCTGAAATGTTGAAGTTTATTTTATTAAATTTAGAAAGATATAAAATACAAAAAATAATGTTTTCCGGAAAATACAATTATATGTGTATATTTCTCTGTTTTGTAAAGTTTTGTCTTTTTGTGATTGTAATGTTTTCCGGAAAATATAGTTTTAAATATCGGGAAATGAACAAAATGAAAATACAAAAAAGTTTAAAAAAAACTAACGATTCAACATTAGAAGCAAAGGCACTAGTCCCATTAGTTGTTTCAAGCATTTTTAACTCTTCTCCTTCAGTTGCAATCATTCCATGTGATCCACGACGATAACGATGAGGCACAAATTTTTTCTTTAATTTTAAAATAAATATTATTTATTTATTTATTTATTTAAATACCTGTATTAATTTAATATCAGCTATCCAAGCACTAAAAATATTTTTAAATAAAATAAAAATTAAAAAAAAACTTAACGTTAATACAGTAATCGGAAAAAAAGCAAAAGTAACTAATCCTTCCCATATTTCAATAACTCCAGGAGAAAAATATGCTAAAATTGCCCATAGCCAAACATATGCAAATATTGACCAAGTTGCAGTAACAAAAAACACATCTAAATGTTTTTGTCTTCTAATTTCTGTTGGTGGAACAGCAGAAACACATATTGCAATAATCATAAAAAGATTAAATGCTGCTGAACCGACTATAATAAAATTAATTTAAAAATTAATATTTTTAAAATTAATTTAATTAAAAAAATTAATAAAAATAACCAATAGTATTAGGCCCTAAATCTCCTGCTTCAAAGCCTTTACCAACAACTTCAATAATTGAAAGAAGAATTTCTGGGGCAGAAGAGCCAAGTGCCATTAATGTTAAATTTGATACCTTTTTTTAATTGTAAAATAATTAAATATTTTTAATAAATATTTTTAAATATTTTACAGTATCATTCCATATTCGGACTTTAACTTTTGCTGGAGGAAGGCCTAATCTTTTAACTAAAACTGTTCTTTCCATACTTGTAATTACCTAAAAAATATAATTTAATTTTTTTTTAAATTTTACAAAATAAAATAAATAAATAAAATAAATATAATTATTTCAAATTAATTTAAATAAAACAAAAAACAAACTTCAATGCTAGACATAAAACGATCAGCAACAATTGAAACACCCAAAAAAAGATATGCAATAATAAAAAAATATATAATTCCTCTCAAAAATCTGTCTTCAGTATTTAAATCTAAAAAAGGTTTCCATATAGGTACAAGCATTCCATCAACACAATTTCTTGTTGAATCTGCTTCTGTACAATTTGTTCCAGCATTAATTGGTTGAATAATTAAAAAAAGAGTAAAAATGCCAAAAAATGTTAAAAATTGATAAGAATTTAATTGTTTTTTAGAAGAAAATAAAAAATAAAAAGGGGAAAAATATTGTCTTCTCCACCTTTTCTTTTTTATCTGACCATCAATAAACATCTAAAAAAAATAAAATTTAAATAAAAAAAGATAAAATTAAAAATTAATAATTATAACAAATTAAAATATAATTTTTAAAAATATTGGGGGAAGAAAAAAAGAGGAGAAAAGAAATTTGTAAAAATTATTTTATTCTTTGACTTAAGGAATTAAATAAAAATAAAAGATTTATGAAAGATTAGGAAAAAAGAAGTAAAAACTTATGAAAAAAATAAAAAATAATTGTCTGCGCAGTTAAAACAAATTTAACAATTTAATTCTTTTTTTTTTAAAAAAACGCTTTCAAAATAAAATTATCCATAGTTACATAACGCTAAAAAGAATATGTTAAGTAAAAGAGTAATGTGTGGGTGAGTTAAAGAGAAAAATATAAATACATTTAAAATAAACTTAGAAAAACACATTCTGAAAAAAAGTTAAGAAAAAATACAAAATTAATATATTCTGAAAAATAATAAAAAAACACATTTCAGAAAATACATACTTAAAATTTTAAACTAGCAATTTAAATAAACTTTGTTTGTAGTAAAACATCAAGTGTTCCTAGTTCTGATTTTTGTGTTTCTCCGGAAAATTGTTTTTATTAACATTTAGTTAAAAAACACAAAAGCTTTTCGATTATAGTTGTTTAAGTTTTCTTTTTTTTTTTAAATTTTTTTGTTACTCTTTTAATTTCTAAACTACTTAAAGCATAAGTTGTGGAAAAAGTAAAATTAAATAAAAAAAATTTTTTAAGTATGCCGTAAAATATATATAATTTAAAAATTGAGAAAAAGTCAAGAAGCCTTTCCCCTCCTATGCAAACATTTAAAAAAGTAAAGGTATCATTGTCGTGTGAAAAACGCGAAAAACAAAAAGACGGAGAAAAAAATTTTCTTTAAATATTCTCAAGATTTTACGAAATTATGCGTGGGGGAAAGTGATATATTTTTACAGAAAATAATTTAGAAAACATTGATATGTTTTATTTAAATATTTCCGGAATTTTTAAATGTTTGAAAATAATTCACATTTAAAGAAAAATACAAAACACGTAATAAATAAATTATGTACTTGTTTTAGTAAAATATGAAGATGTTTTTCAGAATATTGTTAATGTTTACTTGTTATGTTTAATGTTTTGGTTATATGTATTTTCCGGAAAATGTTCAAACCGATTTCTGACTTGTTAGCAATGTATTTTAACGAAAAAGAAAAAAAGTTGTTTAAGATTATTTTTTCGCAGAATTATAAATTTAGCAATAAAAAAATTAAAAGTTTATATTCTGTCAAAGAAAAAATTGACGAGGAAATTTAATTTGTTTTTCCCTTGAGGGTCAGGTTTTATTTGATTTGTTTTCTTTTTATTTTTTTTCACAGGGCAAATAAACGTGAAAAAAAAAATAAATAAAAATATTTAAAATTTAATTAAAAATTAAAAATACCTCTTAAAATATTTATTTATTTATTTTTCTTAAAAAATTAATATTTAATTTTTTTATTTATATTTTATTTCCAATTTTCTATTTTATCACTTTTAGATTATTTTATGACAAAATATAAAAAATATTTTTGAGTATAAATTACTACTACAAAGTAGGCAATAAATTGTTTAAAGTGTTTTTTATCGGCATTATTGCTTAAATAGCCATAATAATAATAATAAAAATATTTAGAATGCTAATAAATGTAAAATAAAATTTTTAGAGGTGTTTAATATTTAAGAGGAAGTAGAAATGAAGCGAAAAAAATAAAATGATTGAAAATATTATTTATTATATACCTAATTTATAAAAATAATTTAAAATATTTTTTAATAAAAGATTAAGAAATATATTAATTTAAATATAATAATAAATCAATATAAATAACTATTAAATATTTTCACTATAATTTTTTATCCAAATTAATCCTTTTCCCTCTTTTTAAATAAAAATAAGATGTATAAAAAAAATTATTTTTTAATTAAAAAAGATAAATAAAGATTAATTAATATTTTTAAGAAATTATATTAAAAAAAATATTTTCAAATTTTGAATAAGGGTAATTTTAAAAATAAAAAAATAAATATAAAATAAAAATATATACAAAATTTAGTTAAAAATATTTGAAAGGCAACAAATTAAAAAAATGATAAACACAAAAAAAGTTTGAAAAAGTGTTTAGTTAATTCAAAACATGTGTTTTGTCCAATAAAAAAATTTATAAATCGAAAAGAAGATCGATTAGATATAATTTAGAAGATACAAGGAAAAATAATAAATCCGGAAAACCAAGTTGTGTTTTATTAAAATAAAAAACACAAAAATCGGAAAAACATAGTTAAAGAAAAATTGTGTATTTTCTTAAAAATACCAGAATGTTTGATTAAATGTTTATTGAAATTAAAAAACATTCAAGAAAATGCTTGAGTAAAATTTATTTACCTATATATTATAATTTTATATTTATTTATAGGTAAATTAAATTTAGCAAAGATATAAATAAGCAAATATCTTAATTAAAAAATAAGAAGAATCTTTTAAATAAAATTAAAATAATTAATTTAAAAAAATATTTAACTAAAAAATAAGCAAAAAAAGTCAAAAATCTATTTTTTCCCATAAATAAATTAATTTAAAATTATTTCTAAATTTAGAAAAAATTGTACACATTTTTTCTTTAATTCATTTTAATTTTACATTTACTTTTTAAGCCTTTTCTTATTAAAATTTTCACATTCACAATGAGTTATTTTAATTTGTTAAAAATTTGATATTTTTATTTTAAAATTAAATTTTTTTATTATTATTTTAGGTTAAGATAGGTATTCAAAATTAAATGACAAGAGATTTAAAAATATTATTAAAATAATCATAAATATATATTTACATAATACTTTTATTCTTCTCTAATTATACCTCAAAAATAAAAAAAAATAATGCGCAGAAATATTAGCAAAAATAAAAAAAAATAAAAAAATATGTTTGGTAGCACACCTGGTTAGCTTCTTTTTTTTCTTTTAATAAAATAACAAAATTGATTAAAAAAAATTCAAATACTATATGTAAAGAATAACTAAAAATATAATTTATAACAGGGAGGAAAATATTAAATAAAAAATCAGAATTTAACATTTCCGGAAATTAGGTAATAATAAATTATTTTAAAAATAAGTTATTATATCTATAAATTTATAAAAACATTATTTTATTATTATAAGTATTTTATTTTTAGCTTTAACCTGTTTATGTCAAAAAATTAACAAGAACGTATATCCTCAAGTTAAACATTGATAATTTTGAAAGAAGAAAATAAGAGGAATAAATTGAAAAAATATAAAAAAAAATAAAGGAAATTAAAATTCAATAAAAAAAGAAACCATTAACATCATCCTCATTGCAAAAATAAATTAAATAAATCTAGCACTGTTATAAAAAGAAAAATCAAAGAAATAAAAACATTAAAAGTTATATTTAATTTCCTGAAAAAATACAAATGTTCTGATATATGTATATAAAATTTAAATGTGTTTTTTATTTTATTGTGTTTTTCTTAAATTAATTTTTAAAAATTTCAAAAAACAACAAATCATTATTAAGAAACTTTCCGGAAACAATAATGTAAAAAATCAGAATAATTCTAGAGAGAAAATTAAAATAATTTTGATTTGGTAAATTCTGATTTTTTGTTTTTGTTTTTCCGGAAAACAATTTATTAATTCTGATTTTATATTTTGTTTGGTGTTTCATTTTATTCTGATTGTTAAAAACACATTTTTTAAATAATTTTATTTTTCTAATTAACAAAAAAAGTTGGAAGAAAAGGTAAAAAAATATATTTTTATTTTTACTTAACAAGCAATCTTTTGTCTGTAATAAAAAAAAGTTGGCAGTAACGGATGGTTTTAAGTTTCCAAAGAATATTTTATAAGTCAAAATTGATTTTTGATTGAAACTTTTTTTTACTTTTATTTTCCTCTTTTCTTTTTCAACTTTTTTTATTTCTTTTACTATTTCCTCATGTAAAAAACCCTTTTGGGTATTTTCTTAACAAAGTTTATATTTATATATTCCTCTCTATTTAGTTTAACGACTGTTGCTGTTTTTTTACTTATTTATTTTTTATTATGTGCCAGCCGGCGGAAAAGTTTTTTAAAAGGAGGGAAAGTGAATGTCACCACAATGAGTTATTGATGACAAAAATAAAATAAATTATAAATTTATTTTAACCAAAAAATATCTAAATATTTACACTTCATTATATTTTAATTTTATTAAAATATTAGAAATTAAAAAATTGAAAAATTTTTTAAAATAAATATTTTTGTAATAGATTAATCTCAGATATATTAAAAAATAAAAATTTTAATTTTAGAATTTTTTTTTTAATTTTCATATTTGAAGATTTATAAAATCAGATTTTAAAAATAAATTTTAATATCATTTTCTATAAGAAAAAATTTTTTAAAAAGTACAAAAACAAACAAACGAAGAGGTAAGATTTCATTTATATAAAAAACAAATAAATATATTTAAAATAGTTTGGCACAAAAAATATTGAAAGAACGGGGGAAAATAAATAAAAATAAAAAGGAAGTAGACAATGATGAGCTATCTAAATAAATAAATAATAAATAAATAAATAAATAATAATAATAAGGGAATATTTTCTGGCCAATTTTTGGAAAGAAACTGAGCAGAAAAAATCCAATAAGAAATGTATATATATACTCTAAAGGATTTGTGTGAAATATAAAAAATATGAAAAAAAAGAAGAGTCAATTTTTAAAAGAAAAAGGCAAATTTTTAAAGAAAATTGTAAATATATATTTTAATAATTTATTACTACCTATTTATTTGTTTTTTACAATAAAATGATGAAAGCAAAAATTTAAAAAATAGAAATGTAAAAATGCTTGTTTAATTAATAAGAAAAATCCAAAAATAATAAATTAAAAAAAATAAAAATATTTGAATTTTTGTAATAAAATTAATTAAAAAAGGGGAAAGTTCTCTAATATCCTACATAAATTAAAAAAATATTTATTAAAGAAATCAAGAAAAAAATTCATTAAAAATAAAAAAAAAGAATTTTTTAAAAAGGATCAGACAGTTAAAAATTAAAAAAAAATAAAAAAGTTAATAAGCAAATATTGTCTAAGTAAAAGAAAAGCTGCTTCTAATTTTTAGTAAAAAATAAATAGAAGGGTTGGTTTTATAGAAAAACAATTTTTGGGAAAAATAAATTAAAATTATATTTTTAAAATTATTATTTTAAAAAGATGACCAGTAAAATTTAATTTTTTATTAATTAATAAATAAATATTTATAAATTAAAATTACATTTAAAAAAATAAAAAGAAGAAGCAATAAATAAAAGCAGAAAAGCCAAAAAGTCTAAAAGTCTGCTTCTCTCTCACTTAATTTTTTTGAGGGTGAGAGGGTGTAGAAAAAAATGATGAAAGGAAAAAATGAAAATTGAAAAAGAAAAAATTAAATATAAAATATAAGAAAATAGGAACCTTTTCCCTCTTTTATATATTTTTTAATAAATATGTACTACTGGACTGCTAATACTAGTCAGGGAAAAGAAGGATAAAAAGCATTTATTTTATTTAGTTTATAAAAAAATAAAAAGCAGAAAATGGGCCAAAGAAGCTTTTTTTACCTAAAGACGGATCATCTTTCTTTAAAGCAATTAAAAAATAAATAGAATATTTTGTTAATGCTTCTTTTCTTTGTTTTTTATATTTTTGATTTTTCATTAAGAATTTTGCCTTTTATTTGACTTTGGAAAAAAGATAAGTCAAAAGAAGTATAACATACTTAATTAATTAATTTTTAATGGAAATTTTAATATTTCCGGAGCAGAATTAACAAAGAAAACTTTCCGGAAACAAATCAGAATTAAAAAAAACTTAAAACTTTCCGGAAAATTAATAATACATAAGTGAGTGTTTTTATATTAAAGTTTTGCAACTTGAAAATAAACTTGACCTTGATATATAGTTTAACTGATATACTCAACTTTTCACTCATTTTTAATGTAAATAATCTCCCAAAAATCCAAAAAGTAAAATTGTGAAAATTTAGCCTTCAAATTATTTTTATTAAAGTTTTTTTGTTTAATAAAATTAATAAAACATTTTAATAGAAAAGATGGTGTCATGTTGCAAATAAAAAAGTGCAACTCTTTTGTTTTTTTGTTTCTATTTTTATTTTCTTGTGTTTAAATTTGTTTTTTTAAAGTTTGCATTCTTTTTTAAATTAAAAATAAATAAATTCTAAATTAAAAAAGTCTAAAAAAAATTTATTATAAATAGGTATAAAATATTTATACCTTTTTAAAAACAAATTATTAAATAATTATATTCTATTTAATATTTTCATATTAAAAAATTGGGAGATCAAAAATAAATTAATTAATTAAATTTGCACTGTCAAATATAAAATTATACTATCATTTTTCTATTAACCAAGTGAACGATTGCTATAAAAAAATTCAAAATTGACTAATATTTTTTAACTAAAAAACCAAAGACATGAAAATAATTGCCTAATTAAATAAAGACTTAAAAATTAAGTACATACTTATTGTTAGTTTTTTTAATTTCAAGAAAAACACATTCATGTATTAACTTTTATTTTGCTCAATTTTATTATTTAATTATAACATTTTTATTTATTTCACATTTTTATTATATTTAAGGAGTTCCATAAGAACCGTCATTTTCAATATTACATTCATTCACTCCACGTCGAAAGAAGACAAAACCTTTTTGACCCCAACCTGTACCCCATGAATTTCTAATAATCCAATATTTTTTACTAACACTTCCACATGTTTGAGTACCATATCCAACAACAACAACTGCATGTCCTCCTTTATTTTCGGGATTTCCAGTTTTCTTTAAAAAATTAAATAATTAAATTAAAAAAATATAGTAATTAAATTAATTTACAGAATAAACTCCTTCTTTGTAACCCATAAAATCAGCAAATGCTGTAAAGCAAACAACTACAGGACCACCCGCTTTAAGTTGGTTTATAATAGCTTGTTCTCCTCTTAATGTTCCTGTCTTTACTACTACAAAATTTAAATTTAATTTTTTTAAATATTTTTTTCTATTAGATACCCTTTTGTTTATCATTTGGATATGATGTTCCCCAGTTTGCAGTACATCTATTAACGCATGCCGGTGCAGTTTGTGCTGGACCAGTTGGTGGAAATGGATAAGGCTTACATCCTCTTCTAGTTGAATAATCTGTTCCTGTACAAACTCCATTATTTTTCATCCATTTAAATGCATTATCAGGCCAACCCCCACTACAGCCATTTTTCATTGAACAAGTAAGTACATCAAAAGCAGAACGTGTATTATATTCATTGTTAGGTGTACTAAGCCCTCTCTTTGTTCTTGCAATACAATTACAATCTGTGAAGGCAGAAGCTGATGAAACAGCCCAACAACTTCCACATTGGCCTTGATTTACAACATTGTTAATAATTGGTCTACAGCCTGACCAGTTGTCACGAGCATCAAATTCTGTTCTATATGTGCATGTTGCTCTTTTAAATCTTGTTTCTCTTTTAGCTACAGAATCTCCTTCTCCATCATCTCCTTCATCATCTTCTCCTTCAACAGGTAATTCTATTTTTGGTTCATCATCTCCTCCATCCTCTTCGGCAGGTACTGCTCCATTAAGAATTAGCTGACGATCATGTGGCAAAAGAAATTGAAGAGTCAATGTTGCTTTCCAGTCTCCATCAGCAAGTAAATTAATAGAAGCTATTTCATTTGCTTTTTGTAAAAGTTCTTTTTCAGTTATTTTAATT
Organism: Meloidogyne chitwoodi; assembly: GCA_015183035.1. Classification (NCBI taxonomy): domain Eukaryota; kingdom Metazoa; phylum Nematoda; class Chromadorea; order Rhabditida; family Meloidogynidae; genus Meloidogyne; species Meloidogyne chitwoodi. The sequence goes on from JACZZP010000017.1 coordinate 1,675,572, forward strand.
CCCATATCACTGAGTGTTTTTAAATCTTTTGCAAGTTGTTCATAATCTATATCACCCAAATTAGGTACTTTGCCAAGCAAACTTTTCAAAATATTTACTAAAAGACCGAGTATAGTACAGAGTAGACCACCAAGTAGATCACAAATCCCTTGAGCAGAGACAGATGAAGGCAATGTAGCTAGTTGTAATAATAAGAAGAAACAAATTAAAGTAGTTATTTTCTTCATTTTTATTTCTTAAAAAATAAAGTTTATTAGGGTATATTGTTATTTGGAAAAAATTTTTTAAAATTATTTGTTCTGAAAGATCCAGACTCCGAGTTTGATAATTTATGAGGTTTTAAAGAGCTATTGAAATAATAAATCTTAATTGACAAAAAATTAGGTACAAGCTTTGACCATAAGTTTATAAACATTTAAGAATTGAAGAATATCATAGGGGGGAGTAAGCTCATTGTTGGAGTTTTATTTAAATATTTACAATTTGTTTAGAAGAAACAAAATATTTAATTTAATAATATATATTTAATGTTCAGAATGTTTATATTTCCTCTGTAAAATTAGTTCTGTTTATATGGAAACATTTAAATTGTTTGACAAACATATTTTATTATTAAAAAAATAAACACGTAGCAACATTCACACATTTTTTATTTTTTTATTTAATTTTGTCAAGTTTTAATTCCTTGATATTTATCAATTAAAAAAAAAATTAAGGAATAAATGTTAGAGGAGCAACCACTCACTCTCCTTCTCAATGTTTCCATAAAAATAAAAATTAATGTTTAAAAACAATATTATTATATTTATTTAACAAAACATTATTATAGGAAAAGGAAGTAAAATAAACAAAAATTTCAGATGAGACAATAATAAGCGTGATTTATTCTATAATAAATATTGTCATAATGAAAGCCTAAGATTTTAAATACAATAATTTTCAATTCTTCAATATTTTGAGGAAATAATGCTATTTTAAAAATCAGACACTCAGAGATCCAACTATTAAATAATAAAAAAATTAATTTATTAATTTTATTAAAAATTTTAAAAGTTAAACTTTGTCCAAAAGAGAAAAGTCTCCATTTTTATCAGGAATTCTTGTATTATATTTAACATAAAAACATTAATTAAGTTGTTTATCTACAGCAGATTGCCACTATAAATTAAATTAAAAAAACATTAAAATTTCATTAATTGAACTGAATATTGTTTGCCATAAAAATTAAATAATTCGAATTAAATGCTAAACCCTCTTTAACATATTATTAAAAAGAAAACAAAGAAAACCTTAATAATCAAAAGAAATATTAATTATAGACCACAAATAAATATGACAACAATTACTAATAATAATAATGAATTAAATCAATTATCATCTCCACAATCAGAATTTATGGCAAATTATTCAGCATCATCTCAACATTCATTAAAGGTTAAACAAAAAAATATTTTTAAATTTTTTATTAAAAATTTTTTTTAATTTGATTTTATTTAAAGAGAGAAACATGATATTTTACAAATGATGTATACATAATTGTAGATTTATAAAATACTTTTTTTAATAAGAATAAAATTTATTAAATAAATAATTTATTTACTTAAAAATATAATTTTTGATCATTGAAAAAATTTTATTAAAATTTTTATTAATTTTTTTTATTTAACTGTTGATTTTTGGTGATTTAATTTTTTATGATTTTTGTTTTAAAATATAAAAAAATATTTTGCAAACTTGATAGATATAAAAAAAATTTATCTAAAAAAATTATTAATTTTTTTATTAAAAAATTAATTATATTTTACGTCAATTCCCTTCTAAATAAATATAAATATATGTAAATATAAATATAAATACTTCAGGTTTAAATTAGAATATTTATATTTAATATTTTAAAATTTTAAAATATAAATTATTGTATCAGATGGCATAAAGGCAAATAATTAAACAATTTTTCTTAAAAAGTGTCAATCCGTCCATAAATCAAAAAAGTTTCGCTTCCCGGATAGATTACAAACTATAAATATATTTAAATATATATTTGTTTTAATTAAGTATATAAACAAGTTTTAAAATATATTTATTAAAACTTGATTAATTTATTATATTTAAAACTTGCTAAATGCTTAATTAAAATAAATAAAACTTTTCCATAAAGATATAAATTAAAAGCTTGTCATCTTTTACTAATTATGAAATTTTTGTTTTAAAATTACTTGAGGAATATTTTTATTATTTTTAAATTATATAAATCTGTTAAAGCAAATCTCCTCAAATACTTTAATTTTTATTTCAGATAATAACTATTTTTTATTTTTTATTTTTTTGTCTTTCATTTGTTTTTTATTATTATTTATTTTGTTTATTTTACCTTAAAACTAAGATATTATTTTAATCTTTATTCTAATTATACATCGTTAAAATATAAAAATTTAACTATTTATTATAATAAACACGTATCCATAAAATATTTATTTGTTTACAAACATTATAAAAATTTTAAAAAGAAAATAAAAAGTTTTAAAACAAAGTTTATTATTAAACAAATAATTTAATAAAATTTTTAAAACATTAAAAATCAAAAACAGAATATATAAAATAGCTTGAATAAGTTAATATAGGTATAAGTTATAATTAAATTTTATTATTTTAAAAAAATATTCAAAATTTTCTTTATTAAATTAAACAAAATATTTAGCCCATCACTTTTTACAAAATTATAATAAAAATATTTAAAAACAAATTATTTTTTTTTATTTTATTTTTTTTAGAAAATTTTAAAGACAAATTAATAAAGAAAAAAATGTTCTTCAAATCAAATGGAATTTTTAAAATAATATTTTCTATATTTTTCTTAATTATTTTAATAAATAAACAAGTTGATAGTTGTCATTCAGCTGGAGACAAATGTGATCCTTCTAGAAATGCATGTATGTGTTGTAAGGACTGTTATTGTGGTGAAGATACTAATTGGAATGTTGTTCATAGAAAAGGAGTAAAACCAAAAAATTATTGTCCTTCAAGCAATTCTTAAATATTTTGAACCGATGAAAAAAATTGAAATTATAAAGAATATAATAATAAATTTTGATATACTTTATTTAACCTTTTTAAAATATGCTTTTCTTTTCTAAATTTTATTAGATTTCTAATAATGGATAAAAATAAAATTTGGGTAAATGCAATTGTAATTATAAGTATTAATTATTTTAATAAATAAATTAAAGGTTGATTTTAAACACTTAAGAATAATAAAAAAAGTTTTCACCATTTTTATAATTCAAGTTTATTTTTTAATTAAAGTTTGAGTTTGTAATTCAAGTTTATTTTTAATTAAAGTTTGAGTTTGTAATTCAAGTTTATTTATTCGTACTTATGTTTTCTTTATAAAAAATACAAACAAAATATAAAAAATACTAAAAACTTTTTCAAAACAATATATGTAAATTGCCAAAAGCTGCTGGTTCAAATAAAATGTTTATAAAATATAATTTTTTTAATTAAAATCAAATTATCCGTTGCTTTGTTTTAAATTTCCAAAAATTCAAATATAATATTTTAAATTTGTAAAAAGGCTTCATATAAGTATTTTTCTTCTTCTTATTATTTATTTTACACGAAACAATCCACTTGGCTGATTAATTTTCTCAACATAATTAGCAGGCAGCATCCCCCATAAGAGAGTTTTTTGTACTGTACCAGTTAGCCTGAAAATAGACTTTTTACAATCTATAATTATACGTTTTAAAATTGAAATGTTTATTATATTTTTTACAATTCAAGTTTATTTAAAAATTCAAATTAATTTTCTTCTTAATTTTTTGCTACAGCCTAATTACTTTTAAAATTTAAAACCTTAATAAAATACTGCAATTCTTAAAATTAATTTATTTAATTTTATTGAATGTTTTTTTCAAAGCCTAATCTCTTACATTTTTATTAATATTTAAAATAATTATTTAAAAAGCTAAATATTTACCAGCCGTCATCCACTTTTTGACAGTTAACAATAATGTCCCCTTCTTTAAAGCTGACCTAAAAAATAAAATAATTTTTAAATAATATTGACAAAATATATTTTTTAATTTTTATTTAAAAAACTAACTTCATCTTTATCCGCTGCAGTATAATCATAAAGTGCTTTAACTGTAAAACCACCAGCTGCAGCCTTTCCAGCTTTTCCACCACCAACAGCACCAGATGCATTTATTTGTTTGGTTGTTTGTTCTGCTAAAAATATTTTTAAATAAAAATAAATCTTTTTCTTTTATTTACCATTGATTGGATCATAATCTGCAATTGAGCCAACTGATTTTTTCTCTGTTGGAGAAACTGAAATAATTAAAAAATTAATTTAATTTTTTAATTAAAATTGAGAAAAGATTTTTTAGAATTTGTTATGTCCGTATACTTGAGAAAGTATATGAGTGAATGAAAAATGACTATCAGAGGGTTGGATGGTGGCACAGTCGGTTGTGCTCTGGTTTGGGCTCATTCCATGATGGTTCGATTCCATCTCCCATCCACATTTTCCGCAACATACGAATACAATAGAATTAAAAAAAAAAAATTTTAAGACCTAAATAAATGTTAAAATTAAAAATAAGATAAGGAAACCTTAAAATTCAAAAATTTTTTATTATTAAAAAAACTGCAAAAATCATTAAAAGGTCAAAACAACAAAAACAAATTTATCAAATAAAAAAGTAAAAAACACACCCTTACCACCCATTTCTGTTGAATAAACAACAGTTCCATAAGATTGTTGCATTAATCTTTGTGTATATGGAGAAATACCATCATTATTTTCATTTTTCTTTTTTGCATCTACAGCAGCTAATAAACCATAAACATTAAATGCAGATGATGGATTTCCATTATTTTCATTTCCATTGTTTGTTTGTTGCTGCTGTTATTTTTTTATTAATTTTTTATTAAAAAATTAATAAAATATTATTTTAGGTTATTTTAATACACAGCATAAATACAAAAAATTTTAAATGTTTTGGAAAAAATTAAATCATTAAAAATAGGAACGACAAAGTAATTTCTTAAATTTTTAGTAATAATTTTAATAATTTCCCAAAAAATCCTTCTAAACATAATTTTTCCATGGTTATTTTATTAAATTGAATTCCAAAATAATCGAAAATAATTAATAAATTAAAAAATAAAAAAAAACAAACATAATTTATATGTAAATTTGTAGATGCTTGTGAAGAAGAATGTGCTGAACTTATTGAATCCATAGAAGTAGAATTATAAACTTTATGTGTTGGCTCATAAGCAGGAATTGGTTGTATATTAGCTGTTGCAGCATTGGCAAAAAAAGCTTAAAAACAAATCAAACAAAATTAATAAATTAAATATTAATTTTAATTAAATAAGCAAAAAAATAGAGAAAAAAAATAAGTTTGTTAGCAAAAGTTAAATTTTTAAAGTAAAGAGTTAGTAAGTTTAAGGTTAATCAAAGTTTTAAGTTTTACAACCCTTTGTAAATAATTTACAAATATTTATAAATTATTTACAATCGATTGAACTATTTAAACAACATTTTACAAATGTTTGTAAATATTAAAAATAAATTGTAAATATTTTACAATTATCTAAAACTGTTTTACAACATTTGTAAATAGTTTACAATCTATTATATCATTTTACTAATGTCTACAAGTATTTTAAATTAATTGCAAACTTAATTTTATAATTTGTAAAAAATTCAAATATTATTCTAAAAATGCAAAACAATTTGAAAATTATATTTTTATAATTACTTAAAAGTATTCTAAATTTGTTTTTAATATTTTGCAAACATATTTAATAATATTATTTTTTTAATAAAAATTAGATAACCTGCCGCAGCAGCAACTGCTGGGTTTGGGCTTTCTCCTCCAGGACGTTGAGCATCTTGATCAACTTTCTTTTTATGCTCTCCATGATAATTAGCTAAAGACTGAGCTTTAGTATTGTCCGTTAAACGCTTAGTTTCTGGATCATCGACTACTTCTATTTTTGTTCCTTTCATCTTTTCAAATTCTTCATGGTATTTGACCTAAATATAAAGAAAATATAGAATTTTAAACAAAATAATAAATTTATTTATAAAAATTGAAAATATTTACTCACCGCTGATTGATTTTTTGTGTTAAGTCTCACTCTTTCCATGTCAGGAGTATCGAAAACTGCTGATGGCACTGTTTTTGGATAATGAGCCTAAATTGTATTAAATTGTTAAGGAAATAAATTAAATATAACAAACTTCGCAATAAGGCTTCTTTTCATATCCTTTGTATGTTTTCATTGAGAGAGTCATTCCGCATGCTTAAAAAAATATAATTTTATAAAATTTATTCAAGTTATTTATTTTTACAATAAAGTTTATTTATTTTTACAATTCAAGTTTATTTCAAGTTTACAATTTAAGATCTCAATTTAAAACAAGTTGTTTATTTTCATAAAAGGCTAATAAATCAAGTTTATTCTCATTTTTTATTTTTATATTAGCTTTAGATTTTAAAAACTTACCAGTGCATTTAAAGCAACCTTTGTGCCATATCTAAAAAATTTTTTTAATTTTCAATTATAATTTCATTAAAATAAAACTTACTTTATCCAAGCATTTAAGTTCTTCCATTGGATACACTGTTTTTCCGCATTCTTCTCGCGCACATTTAGCTGCCATTTTGTGAAAAATTGAAAATATGTAGATTGAAAATTAATAAATATTTTTATTTAAATATTTCTTTAAATTATTAGAAAAATATATTTTGTAAATAAAATGTATTTTAAGCCACCTGAGAAATAATAAAGAATATAAATTTAAATATAAAGGAAAAAAATAAAAAATAGAAAAGATATTAATAAATGTGGACATAAGAAAAAGAAAAATAATATGTAAAAATAGCTATTAAATAAATTAAAATTGTTCCAATGAGATTATTAGCAACAATCTATTTTAATTTTTTAACAAAATTAAAATTAGAATAAAAAATTAATTTGAAGCAATTTCTCTAATTAAATTAAGAAAATTGCGTTTCAAACCTTTTTAATTCGTGAATAAATAAAATGGAAGAAAAATTGAGATTGATGACTCATTGTCAAACTACCCTTACCTCCGAAAAAGGTTAAAAGTAAACAGTAAAATGACGGGAAAGAACTGCGTTCCTCCACGGATCAATAACAAATGAAGAAAGGATTAGAAAAGTTAAAAACTAACAAAATCGAAGCATTACAAAATTATTAGAAGTAATTAAAATGTATAAAAATTAAACTTGAAGCATTAGAAATCAAATTATTATAGAGAGGACTCATAGAAATAAACTTAAGAAAATAAACTTTCTTGAAATGTAAAAACTCAAAAATAAAAATTAAATTGAAACAACTTAATAATTACAAACTTAAGTTTGTATAAAAACTTGAAACAAATCTATGTAAACTTAAAATAAACTTAAACTAGCTTAAATAAATTAACAACTTGAAAACTTAATTTATATTAAAATAAACTTGAAATACTATAAAAAATTGCATAAAATAAAGAAATTCAAGCATATATTAAGCGAAACATTAACAAAAATGAAAAAACAACCTCTTTGATCATCAAGGGTGTAAATTTGTTCTCATTATTAGTAAAACAATTTGTCGATCAATAAAAGTGCTTTCTCTCTTCACTCTTTAACTGAAAAGCCAAGGAAAACTGCCTCTGACCATTTGCTATTTTATGCATTTATATTTATGAGTGAGAGGAGAATATTTGTGCATTTTTGTCCGCAAATTAATGAAAAATATATTTTTAGTTAAAAAACATCGTTTTCCCTTTCTACTAAATTCTTTATTTTTTTCTTTATTTTTCTTGTATATTTTTTTATATGTTTTCCAGTAATTTTTTAATTTACATATTTTTGATTTAATTTATTTAAAAATTTGCGGACAAAGAATTGTTTTTTGACTTTAGACTATTTATTTTGGGCTCCGTCTCGCGCTTTTAATTTTATACATTAACATTCCAATTCTCCTTCTCTCAGAACTTACCTTTATGTCTAATTATTTTCTACAAATAAATTAAAAGAAAACTGTTCTTTAAGGCAATTTTGTATATTTATTAAATTTAAGCAATTATTATGTTTTTATAAAATATCTATAGCTTTGTTTTTTAGTCAAAAAGACTAGATGGATTAATCAATCGAAAATAAAATGATTTAGAGAAGAAACAAAAAATAACAAAATAATAAGAAAACAGTTGGCTTTTTAACGTTAATATATATATTTTTTTTTTAACTTTGAAAAAAATATATTTTATACTTCTTAGAAAGTGGGTGGAAATCTTTCATGAATTTTTAAGCTTTTTCAACTAAAAAAAGATTTTTAGTAATTATTAATAAAAAATTATCTAAAAAAATTAAAAAAAAGAAAAAATAATACTCAAATTAGAGGTTAAAAAATATTTTAATTCATATAAATATATAAATTACAAAATAATTTTAATTTATTTAATTTTTTAACATATTTTCTCTTAATTAATTTTCTCCATCTTGAAGCTTTTTTTCAAGAAAAAAATCAGTGGCATTTTCTTGTTTTTCCATTGCAAAATTGACTGCAACAAGCAACTCCATTTCCACATTGTTGTCCACTTTCGACACATTTTGTACAAACATTATTAACACAATAATAATTATCATCACAACAATTAAATAGAAACATTAGATCGCATTTTCCTCCATTGTTAATACAAGCAGAACATTTTTGTTGATTAAATAAAAATATAAAAGAAAATAAAAATAAAATAAATATTAATTGAAATTTTCCAATTAATTTGAATAACATTTTTTTAAATTTTTTTTATAAAATTTATTTTATTTTTTTAATCTAAAATGTTTTATTTAAATTAAAATATTAATAATTTATTTTTTTAATTTTTTAAAATTTAGTTAATTTTTTTTAAAGTTTTTGATATGTAAATATATAGTATAAAGAAAATGTTTTTAAAAAATTGTTGAAAAAAATAATTTTTTCCTTGTAGAATAAGTTAACTGCACACAAATTAAAAAAAAAACTTAAAATAAAGAAATTTTAAATAAAATTGATTTAGAACAGATAATCTATGTCAATTTTTAATCTCTAAACATTTTTACTAAATAAATTTTTGTCTAAAACAAATATTTAAATTTATCATATTTGGATTTTTTAATCAAAAATCATTTTTTACGTAAAACAAAAGGTGGATAAATTGAATTTTTTTTAATTTTTATAATAAAAAAAATTTCTCATGTTTTTTTATGTTGTACAAATAATAATTACCTAGATGCTTTTATAATAAAATAATACATTAAAAATATTATTTTCAAAAATCAACGTTTTTAAAGTGGATTTTAATATTACCTAAATTTATATACCCAATAAAACAAAATTAATTATTTAATTATATTTTAACAATAAAATATAAACTATAAATATATTGTATAGGTATTTAGAACTCGTTAAAACATAGGCGGTGTTTAATTTTATCATACAAGTGTTGAAAATGTTTTGTTTCATTATATTATAGTTTATGTTTTAATATAATGTTTTTATATAGGTAAATAATGTTTTAGACAAATGTTTTTGTTGTGTTAATATTTTGTTTCTTGGAAATGTTTAAATAAGTTTTACTTTATTTAAGTTTTTATAAATTTTTTTTTTTAATAAATTGTTTTAGAAAATATATTTTCATTGTTTTTGTTGTTTTGAGTTTGTTTTGTTAATGTTTTTGTGATTGAAATATGTTAAGGTAAACCTAATTAAATATATACTATTTACAATAAAAACAAATATAAAACTGTTTATAATGTAAAAATAATAAACACATTAGACTGATTAAATTCATCAATTTATTTCATTTAATATTTAAAATTAATTTGTATTTATTATTCTATTTGGCATTGAAGTTTCCGGCATTGGGGCAATTTGATGAATATTTGATGAGCTTTGATTATTATTTTTACATCTAAAAATAACTTGTCTATAATTTCGTATTGTTACAATTGTTACCTTAAAATAAAAGTAAAAATAAATTAAAAATATTAAATTACAATTGGATTTAAAACAGCAATCAAAGAGGCTAAACTGCTAGTAAGAAAGATTGCAATATAAGAAGAATAGAGTCCAGGTAAATTAAATAAAAAATTTAAATTAGCAAATAAATGAGTGATATTTGTTAATAAAGGTATAATAGCCTATAAAATATTTTTTAAAATTATTTTTAAAAATATTACCTGAGAAATCAAAACAATACTTATTTGTTTATTCATATTACGTATTTTACTCATTTCTATTCCTTTACAATGAAGATAAACATGAATTTGAATTCTTATTCCACAAAAAATAATTATTAAATAATTAATTATTGTTAATGCTGAAGCATAATTAGCGACGAAAATAGATAAATCATTAGACTAAATATATAAATTTAAATTAATGGATTTTTTAATTTTAATCTTTACCCTTGCTCTAAGTCCAACAACATAATTTTTAATAGTATCATTATCTAAATCAAAAATTTTTGCCAATTCATAATTTGTTAAATGTTCATTTTCTTGAGTTGGATGATTTGCAATAAAAGCACAAACGTTTAAAATTAAAAGTAAAATAATTACAGAAAAAATCAAAATTAATTGATGCTTAAATTTAACATCAAGTTGACTAAATAAATAAATAAAATTTTAAAGAATAATTATTTAAAATTACCAAACAACAGTTAAATAACGATAAATAAATAATGTACAAACATTCATTGTTGTTAATCTTGCCATAAAATGGTTGAAACGAAGAATTATGTTTTGCCAAGGATTTGGAAGGAAATGTATTGGTCCATAATTCCAAGCTGTACCCACTCCATTATCAGAAGCATAATTCTTTTTAATTTAAAATATTGTAATTTTGCTAATAAAAACATTAAAAAAACAAACACAAAAACAAAGTACACAAAGGAGAAACATCTAAAACATTTCTTATAAACAAAACAATTATAAAACAAACAAAACAATTATAAAACAACTTACAGGTTGAGATATAGAAAAAACAACAATAGCAATAATATCAACAAAACAAGTTTGTAATAATATTTTACTATAAACTTGCATTTCTTTCATTGTATAACGTAAAATTAAATAAATTAATAATAAATTGGAAAATAATCCAAATGTTGCAAAACAAAGAATAGTTGTAGAATATATTAATGCTACTCCCATTATTTAATTATTATAAAACAATTAAAAAATCTTTTATTTCAAATATTATTTAATGTTGACATTAATAAAAAATTAAAAAAATTTACATTAAAAATGTTAAAAACATTTTCACTTTAATAAATACATTTTTATCATAAAAATAAATGTGAGAAAATGTTTAATTTTTAACTTTTTTAATTAAAAGTATAAAACAGTAATTTAAAAAAGTTAAAAAATCGTATAAATAAAAGTATTGGAATGGAATTTTTATAAAATAACAACAATAATATTGAAAAATGTATTTTTAATTACTTTATTTGTGGAATATAAAAATTAAATTAGAATAATATTTTTTAGATTTAATTACAATTGTTTGTGCATAGGGTACAATTTATTTTAAGATTCCTTATTCTCCCAATCTACAATAATAAACAAATAAAAAATAACTTTATCATATGCCACCTCGCACAAATAAAAATAATAAATAATTAAAATAGGGATATTAATTGGCTTACCCATGAAAAAAAAACAAACTTTTTATTGCTCAAATTTGCTCGGTACCGAGAAAACTAAAAAAATTTATATTAAAATAAAACTCTGTCTTATACAATAAAAAAATATTTTTATCAATAAAATAATTTTAATTTATTAAACTACAATAATAAGAACTTTACATATATTTAATTAATTAATATTTTTCTTTAATTTTTAAATATTTTTTTCTCCAAATTTTTTTTCATCTTTTGTAAATTCTTTAATAAATAAAAACATAAATTAATTTGATGTTTTTGTATTGTTGTTGTTGAATTTATGGTTTAGTACAAACATTATTAAAACATTTATAATTATCACAACAATTACTTAAAGCCATTGAATTATCACATCGTTCCCCATTTGCAACACAAAAAGGATATTTTTGTTGAGTAAATATAAATAAAGAAAAAAATAAAAATAAAATAAATATTAATTGAATTTTTCCAATTGATTTGAATAACATTTTTTTTAATTTTTATTAAAAAATTTATTTATTTTTTTTAATCTAAAATGTTTAATTTAATTTAAATTTGTAAAATTAAATTAAAAAATATTTATAAAGAATAATAAATTAATTTATTTAATTTTTAAATATTTAGTTATTTTTTAAAATATTTGAGATAAATATTAAGTATAAATAAAAAGTTTTTAAAAAATAAAAATATACATAAATTAAATATTTTTTCTTTTAAAAATAATCAGGTACTGAAAATAAAAAAATTAAAATAAAGAAATAATAAAATTGAATTAAAACAATTCTATTTTATATTAAAAATTTATAAATATTCTATGACAATTTTTAATCTTTAAATATTTTAATCTCTGAACATTATGTTGGATAAACATATTTCTTTCTATAAATAGCAACTTTTTTTTAAACAAAGTTTTATAAAACTTTGTTTTGTATTCTCCTATTTTTGTTGTACAAATACAAGTAAATATATCAATACTTTAATAATAAAATAATACATTAAAATTATTTATTATTTCTAAAAAAAAATCCACGTTTTTAAACGTTGATTTGTGTTACCTAAATATTTAAATGACAATAACTAATTTTTAATTTATTTAAATAAATAAATATATTTAATAAAGGTATATTTTAAATTAATTCTAAAAAATAATACTTAATTTATTTTTAGTTATGTAAATATTTATTTGTCTTTGTCTGGATATTATTTAAGAATTAAAATTTAGTGATATTATAATATTTATTTTTTTAATTTAAAAAAGAAAAATAAAGAAAGTCGAAAATTGATAATATTTTATAATTAAATTAATTTAAAAAATAAAAATAATTTTTTTAAATAAGTGAATGGCATTGAAATAATTAAAAATTATTTTATCCTTCAGAAAATTAATAAAATAATTTATTAATGTAAAATTTTAAAATTAAATTAGTCATTTTTCTGATTTTTAAATTTTATTAGTTTTAATATTTTTTAACATAAAATGATTCATAAATAAAAAAACAATAAATAAATTTAAATATAAAAAATTAAATTAATGCTTCATTAAGTGCTAATATAATTTAAAAAATATATAAATATTTTATCTAAAATTGTCATCTATTATTGTAATAAATATATATTTAATTTTATTTATTTATTTAATTTTAACAAAATAAAAATTTATATATTTATTTATTTTAAAAATGTTTTTTAATTTTATTTTATTATTTTTTAATATTTTTTATTTTATTATTACTTCTTCTCTATCTACTTTTAATGAATGTCCTGCAAATAATATTACTTATCATTTAACAAAAAATAATAAAACATGTGAAAGGTATTAAATTAATAAATTATTTAATTAAATTAATTTTTAAAAAAGTTTAATAATTTGTTATGAAAGTCAATTTGGTTTAAATAAATTAGAAGGTAATTGGAAACCTAATGAACGTTTTATTGTTGAAAAAATAAAAGAATATTCAATTTGTCAAGAATGTATTAATGAAGGAAAATGTTTACTTAAAAATAATAATGAATGGAATGGTTTAAAAATTACTGAAAATAATAATGGAATAATTGAATTATATTCTGATATTATTAATAAACAGTTAAGAGAAGATTATTTTTAAAACTAGTAGACACAACATTATTTGTTTTATAGAAACAATGAAATAGAAAACATCATTTTTCTGTTTTCTGGTTATTTTTATTGTTTGTTGTGTTTTTGATTATGTTATAATTTGTTTTTAAATGTTTTTTATATTTTTTCCTGTTTTTCAATGTTTTTGGAAGTTTTTTCAATGTTTTGAATGTTTAAGTTGTATATTTTAGCAGCATGTTTTATCTAGTAAAAACTTAAGTATAGTAATTCTGTTAGTCAAAGAAAAATAGTCAGAGACAATCTCTCTTCTTTTTCTATACTATTTTTATTTAAATAAACTTTTTTTAATTATTTCAGAATTTCTCTTGATAAAATAAATTCAACTGAAATTATATTTTATTTATTTATTTGTTGGGATAAACAAAATTCTGGTAATTTTATTATTCAAATATTTAATTATTTTTTAAAGTATCTCAATGTCAACAAATTAATAATAAAATAAAAGATTTATCTTCATATATTAAAGATGCCCTTATTTTAATAAAATTAGATATGTTATTAAATATTGGATTACCAATAAATATTAAAACACAACCATTGGTTAATAAGAGAAAAGTTTTTTTAAGTAATATTAATTGCAAAGAAGAGGTAATTATTTATTTAATTTATTTTTTGTCTATTTATTTAATAAAAAACGGAAAAACAATAATCTAATTGACTAAGAAATACACATTGACCAAAGTTTATGAATAGGACAATATCCATTTAATAAATTCAATATATATTTATTTTCTTATTGGATTTTTAAAACATTTTATCTTTTGGCTTAATATAATTAAATTTTAGATAAATAAAACTGAAACAGAATCAGAAGAGATTAAGACAACAGAGTCAACGGAAACTGAATCAGAAGAAATTACAGAAACAATGAAAACTAAATCAGAAGAAATTAAAACAACAATTAAAACATCAACAGTTAAAACACAACCAATTTGTCCAATTAAACGAAACCCAAATGATTATAATAATTATGGATGCTAGTAAGCATTTTTTAATAATTATTTAATTAAAATTTTTTAAAGTTGTGGTAAAGAAAATACAGGTGATTTAACATCTTTTGATGATATTGATAAGTAAATAATTTTAAAATTATAAAATTATTAATATATTTAGATGCTGTAGATTTCGTAATTTATGTTATTCAAAATCAAAAACAGAAATAAAAAATTGTCACCCAGAAAATTTTAATATTTTTACTGAACCTATTCAAAATTTGAAAAAAAATTACAAATTTAATTGTGAAGAAGATAAATTTTTTATTAAAGAACTAAAAGACTTTTTCAATTTATCTTCTTTTACTCGTAATTATACTGTTGAAACAAATTTTAATTGTCTTTTTGGAAATGACAATTGTCAAAGAAGTCTTTGTTTTTGTGATGCGTAATTTATTTAATTTTAATTTATTAAATTAATAAATTAATTTAGTATTTTTCTTTCTTGTTTGGCAACTTTTGAAAAACCTGATAAAGCAATGCCTTGTTTGGAAACATTTATAAATAATGGAGATTCTATTTTGAGTGGATTAATTAAAGATATCTTAAATAACAAATTTAAATACGAAGAAGCTTTTAAATTAATTGAAAAATTTGAAAAAGAATCTAAAAATGAAAATTATTTTTTTAATGACGAAAAATATGAAAACATTGATAAAATTATTGACGAATTTATTATTGCTCATAATGCCACTATTGACTCAAAAAATAAAGGAATTGATAGAATAAATTATATTAATAAAAATAGTGAAAATTCTAATTTGTTAAAAGATGCTGATGATGGATATTATATTTTAATTAAATTATTATTACCTCAAATGAATTATGCTACAGAAAAATATAATAAATTTCTAACAAATTATTATAACAAATTGGTTGTAGAAACATTTAATAGAAAACCAACTTGTCCAATTAAAAGAAATCCAGTTGATTACAACAATTATGGATGCTAGTAAATATTAAAATAATTAAATATAATAAAGAATGACGTTAACGAACATTTCAAAACATTGTGTCAAAACTTATTGAAAACTCAAACAATTTGTTTTATAAGCTTGTTTAGAATATTTCTTATCTCCCTACAAAAAATCAGAATTTTTGGAATATCAGAACATGTTCAAAACATCTTCAGTCATTTCCGCCACTTGACCGGTCATGACCAGAAAAACAGCAAACTAAAAATTTATGTAAAATGTTTTGAACATGTTCTGATGATCTAAAAATTCTGATTTTTTATAGGGAAAATAAAACAGTCTAGACAAGTTTATAAAACAAATATTAGATTTTTCAATGGGTTTTGACTAAATGTTTGTAAATGTTCGTCAGCAAAAAAGTTCGGTCAGAAAAACACTGATACATATATGTATTATAGTTTATCTGAGGTATATTTTCTGCTTAAAAATTACAAAATTATATAAACAAGAATTGTTTTATTAAAAAAGTTTACTTCAGTACCTATGTACTAAATTATAACTAAAGTATCTTTTTATTTAATTTAATTTTTTTATAGTTGTGGTGCAGGTAATTCAAAAGGAACACCTTTTGATGAAATTGATAAGTATAAATATTTAAATATAAAATTAAAATATTTTATATATTTGTAGATGTTGTCAACTTCATGATGATTGCCATTCAAAATCAAAAAAAGAAAATAAAAATTGTCCTTCAATTACTAATGATATTTTTACTAGATCTATTAAAAAAAGTCCAAATTACAAATTTAATTGTGAAGAAAATCAATCTTTTATTAAAAAAATTAAAAAACATTTTAATAATAATAATTCTTTTATTATTGAAACAAAATTTAATTGTGTTACAGGAAATAATAAATGTCAAAGAAGTCTTTGTTTTTGTGATGCGTAATTAATTTATTTTAATTAAATATAAATTAAATTAATTTAGTATTTTAATTTCTTGTTTGGCTAATATTCCAAAACCTAATAGAACAATGCCTTGTTTTGAAACATTTATGGAAAATGCAGAACCTACTTTGATCGAATCTATTAATAATTTTCTTAAAGTTTTATCAATTAATAAACCTTATCTTTATGGAAATCTTACATTATTACGAAAAATAGTCAATAAGATCAAAAATAAAGAATATAAAGATGTTCGAGATAGAATTAAAGATATGGAAGAAGCTATAAAAATAGAGAAAAATATAGAAATGCTATTAACTCTATTATGGAGTCTTTCAAAGAAGGATCTAATGAACGGCTAGAAATACTACATTCAACTGATGAAAATAATCAAAAGTTATTAAAAGAAATTGTTGGTGCTCAATTTATTATTTTAAAGTTATTTGATGAATTAAAAAAACCAGAAGAAGAGTATGATTTAATAAATAAAGATATTGATAATGTTATGAAAAGAATTCGTGAAGGATTACCTAAAGGAGGAAAATAAATAAATAATTATTTATTTAATTTAAATTTATTATTTAAAATTAAAGGTACATTTCAGTTAAACATAACTGTCTCAAAATTTAGAAATATTTATTTAATAATTAAATTAAAAACAGAAAAGTACTAAATTAATCAAATTAAATAAATAACATTTTTTATTTAAAAATAAATATATTATATATTTAATTTATAAGCACAACTTTATTAGTTTTATCTTAAAAGTACCCTCATTATTTCAAACTTGTGTGATATATTTTTAGAATAAAAAATAATATTAATTTGTTAGAATTTAATTTTAAATAATTATTGAGTAAAAAAAGTAAATTTAAAAGAAGGAAAATTAAAATATTAGATAGTAAAAATAAAATAAAATTGTAGTGGAATAAATCACGTTTATTATTGTCTAATCTGAAATTTTTGTTTATTTTACTTCCTTTTCATATACCTAATAATGTTTTGTTAAATAAATATAATAATGTTGTTTTTAAACATTAAATTTTTATTTTTATGGAAACATTGAGAAGGAGAGGGAGTGGTTGCTTCCCTAACATTTCTTACTTATTTTTTTTTAAATTGAGAAATATCATAATCAAGGAATTAAAACTTGACAAAATAAAAAAAAATAAAAAATGTGTAAATGTTGCTACGTGTTTATTTTTTTAATAATAAAATATGTTTGTCAAACAATTTAAATGTTTCCATATAAACAGAACTAATTTTACAGAGAAAATATAAACATTCTGAACATTAATAAATATATTTTATTAAATTAAATATTTATTTGTTTCTTCTAAACAAATTGTAAATATTTAAATAAACCTCCAAAAATGAGCTTACTCCCCCCTATGATATTTTTCAATTCTTAAATGTTTATAAACTTATGGTCAAAGCTTATAACTTATTTTTTGTCAATTAAGATTTATTATTTCAATAGCTCTTTAAAACCTCATAAATGATTAAACTCGGAGTTTGGACCTTTCAGAACAAATAATTTTAAAAATTATTTCCCAAATATCAATATACCCTAATAAACTTTATTTTTTAAGAAATAAAAATGAAGAAAATGACTACTTTATTTTGTTTCTTCTTATTATTACAACTAGCTACATTGCCTTCATCTGTCTCTGCTCAAGGTGGTGGTTTATGTGAAATACTTGGTGGTATACTCTGTACTATACTCGGTCTTTTAGTAAACTTATTGAAAAGTTTGCTCGGCGGAGTACCTAATTTGGGTGATATAGATTATGAACAACTTGCAAAAGATTTAAAAGCACTCAGTGATATGGGAATTAAAATAACTGAAAAAGAACTTTTACAAAAAGCAAATGAAATAGCTTCTATTAATTTACTTGCTGATGGAGACTGGAAAGCAACATTGACTCTTCAATTTCTTTTGCCACATGATCGTCAGCTAATTCTTAATGGAGCAGTACCTGCCGAAGAGGATGGAGGAGATGATGAACCAAAAATAGAATTACCTGTTGAAGGAGAAGATGATGAAGGAGATGATGGAGAAGGAGATTCTGTAGCTAAAAGAGAAACAAGATTTAAAAGAGCAACATGCACATATAGAACAGAATTTGATGCTCGTGACAACTGGTCAGGCTGTAGACCAATTATTAACAATGTTGTAAATCAAGGCCAATGTGGAAGTTGTTGGGCTGTTTCATCAGCTTCTGCCTTCACAGATTGTAATTGTATTGCAAGAACAAAGAGAGGGCTTAGTACACCTAACAATGAATATAATACACGTTCTGCTTTTGATGTACTTACTTGTTCAATGAAAAATGGCTGTAGTGGGGGTTGGCCTGATAATGCATTTAAATGGATGAAAAATAATGGAGTTTGTACAGGAACAGATTATTCAACTAGAAGAGGATGTAAGCCTTATCCATTTCCACCAACTGGTCCAGCACAAACTGCACCGGCATGCGTTAATAGATGTACTGCAAACTGGGGAACATCATATCCAAATGATAAACAAAAGGGTATCTAATAGAAAAAAATATTTAAAAAAATTAAATTTAAATTTTGTAGTAGTAAAAACAGGAACATTAAGAGGAGAACAAGCTATTATAAATCAACTTAAAGCGGGTGGTCCTGTGGTTGTTTGCTTTACAGCATTTGCTGATTTTATGGGCTACAAAGAAGGAGTTTATTCTGTAATTAATTTAACTACTATATTTTTAATTTAATTATTTATTTTTTTTAAAGAAAACTGGAAATCCCGAAAATAAAGGAGGACATGCAGTTGTTGTTGTTGGATATGGTACTCAAACATGTGGAAGTGTTAGTAAAAAATATTGGATTATTAGAAATTCATGGGGTACAGGTTGGGGTCAAAAAGGTTTTGTCTTCTTTCGACGTGGAGTGAATGAATGTAATATTGAAAATGACGGTTCTTATGGAACTCCTTAAATATAATAAAAATGTGAAATAAATAAAAATGTTATAATTAAATAATAAAATTGAGCAAAATAAAAGTTAATACATATATGTATTTCTTGAAATTAAAAAAAAACTAAAAATATGTATGTACTTAATTTTTAAGTCTTTATTTAATTAGGCAATTATTTTCATGTCTTTGGTATTTTTTTAGTTAAAAAAATATTAATCCATTTTGAATTTTCTTATAGCAAAGTCTCGTTCACTTGATTTGATTAATAGAAAAATTATAATATAATTTTATTTATAAAGTTGACAGTGCAAATTTAATTTATTTTTGAACTCCCCATTTTTCAATATGAAAATATTAAAAAGAATATATTTACTAATTTATTTTTAAAAAAGGTATAAATATTTTTACATGTTTATAATAAATATTTTTTAGCTTGTTTAATTTAGCATTTATTTTTTTTAATTTAAAAAAGAATGCTAAACTTTTAAAATTTTTTTTTGTTTTTATCAGGCTTAAAAACAAATTTAAACAAGAAAATAAAAATAGAAACAAAAACAAAAGAGTTGTACTTTTTTATTTGCAACATGACACCATCTTTTCTTTTAAAATGTTTTATTAATTTTTTATTAAACAAAAAAACTTTAATAAAATAATTTGAAAGCTAAATTTTGACAATTTTTCTTTTTGGATTTTTGGGAGATTAATTACATTAAAAATGAGTGAAAAGTTGAGTATATCAGTTAAACTATATATTCAAGGTCAAGTTTATTTTCAAGTTGCAAAACTTTACTATAAAAGCACTCATTTATGTATTATTAATTTTGCGGAAAGTTTTGTTTTTTTTTTAATTCTGATTTGTTTCCGGAAAGTTTTCTTTGTTAATTCTGATCCGGAAATATTAAAATTTCCATTAAAAATTAATTAATTAAGTATATTATACTTTTTTTGACTTATCTTTTTTCCAAAGTCAAATAAAAGGCAAAGTTTGAGAGTAACCTGCCTAAATATATTACCTATTTACGATAAAAACAAATATAAAACTGTTTATAATAACAAAATAAAACTGTTATTAAACACATGAGATTTGTTTAATAAAATCGATTTACTTCTTTTAATTTTAAAATTAAATAACGCGTCGCGCCTGCTGTGGAATGGTGCTGGCTAGGGCCTCTTCTACTGGGGTATTTAGATGGACATTATCATAGGAAACCAAATCCTATTCAGCAGCGCCAAGGGTTGATCAAGTCCTTGGGCATGCCGAAGCATAGATCTAATACACAAAGATGTTAAATGCCTTTATTCATAGGGAAAATGGTACATAGTATATTGCACAATAATATAAGATGAGAACCACACTAACTGAACCTCTGACTAACCTCTCAGACTGACATCTTATAACGGGGAAATGTGCGATTAAATATGAGAATAAAATGGGCGGATAAATATATGCTGGTAAAGCAAATTAAATATATCGAACATTGCTCTTTACCCTTAGGTGACTAATTCCTCTTACAATTAATTTAAATTTTAATTGTTCTATTTGGCATTGAAGTTTCTGGCATTGGGGCAATTTGATGAATATTTAATGAATTTTGATTATTATTTTTACATTTAAAAATAACTTGTCTATAATTTCGTATTGTTACAATTGTTACCTTAAAATAAAATTAAAAATTAATTAAAAATATTAAATTACAATTGGATTTAAAACAGCAACCAATGACCCCAAACTGCTAGTAAGAAATATTGCAATAGGTGAAGAATAGAGTCCAGGTAAATTAAATAAAAAATTCAAATTAGCAAATAAATTGGAAATAAATGTTAATAAAGGTAAAATAGCCTAAAAAATGTCTTAAAATTATTTTAAAAATTTAACCTGAGAAATCAAAACAATACTTATTTGTTTATTCATATTACGTATTTTACTCATTTCTATTCCTTTACAATGAAGATAAACATGAATTTGAATTCTTATTCCACAAAAAATAATTATTAAATAATTAATTATTGTTAATGCTGAGGCATAATTAGCGACGAAATTGGATAAATCATTAGACTAAATATATAAATTTAAATTAATGGATTTTTTAATTTTAATCTTTACCCTTGCTCTAAGTCCAACAACATAATTTTTAATAGTATCATTATCTAAATCAAAAAGTTTTGCCAATTCATAATTTGTTAAATGTTCATTTTCTGGAGTTGGATGATTTGCAATAAAAGCACAAACGTTTAAAATTAAAATTAAAATAATTACAGAAAAAATTAAAATTAATTGATGCTTAAATTTAACATCAAGTTGACTAAATAAATTAAATATTTAAAGAATAATTATTTAAAATTACCAAACAACAGTTAAATAACGATAAATAAATAATGTACAAACATTAATTGTTGTTAATCTTGCCATTAAATGGGTGAAACGAAGAATTATGTTTTGCCATGGATTTGGAAGGAAATGTATTGGTCCATAATTCCAGGTTGTACCCACTCCATTATCAGAAGCATAAGTCTTTTTAATTTAAAATATTGTAATTTTGCTAATAAAAACATTAAAAAAACAAACACAAAAACAAAGTACACAAAGGAGAAACATCTAAAACATTTCTTATAAACAAAACAATTATAAAACAAACAAAACAATTATAAAACAAACAAAACAATATAAAACAACTTACAGGTTGAGATATAGAAAAAGCAACAATAGCAATAATATCAACAAAACAAGTTTGTAATAATATTTTACTATAAACTTGCATTTCTTTCATTGTATAACGTAAAATTAAATAAATTAATAATAAATTGGAAAATAATCCAAATGTTGCAAAACAAATAATAGTTGTAGAATATATTAATGCTACTCCCATTATTTATTATAAAACAATTTAAAAATCTTTTTATTCAAATATTAATAATATTAGAATTCATTAAATAAAAAAAGTTTATGTGAATATTTTTATAAAATGTTTACAATAAAAAAATTTTTAAATATTTTCACATTAATATATTTTTTTTTAAAATGTGAGAAAAAGTTTAATTTTTATATTATTTTTTATCACTTTAATTAAAAGTTCAGTATATTAAGGATAAAATTTTTAATTAAATTATTTTCAGCATTAGACTTTTACAAATAAATATTTAAAAAAAATATTTAATTATTATATTTTTTTTATTATTTAATACAACTATTTAATAAATAAAATTTATTTAAAAAAAATTACAAATATTTTCTAGTACTAAAATTAACATAAAATAATGCTTATTCAAATAAAACTAAAAAGTCAAAGCTATCTAATTAATTTTTCTCCTATATTTTTGGCATTCCAAAAGAAATTTCTCCTTTCTCAATTCCACATTCATTTACTCCACGTCTCATTTTAAAATATCCTTTTTCACCAAATCCAGTACCCCATGAATTTTTAATTAGCCAAAAGTCAATTTTCTTGCCTGAACATGTTTGTGTTCCCCATCCCATAATAACGACTGCATGTCCATTTAATTTTTGAGCATTCGCTGTTTTCTTAAAGTAATTTAATTTTAAAATTATTTAAATAAAAATTAATTACAAAATAAACTCCAGATTTATATGCCATAAAATCTTTGTAGACCATAAAACAAGCTACTACAGGACCATTTGTTTGAATTTCTTTTTGAATGGCCTGTACAGTTGCACTATTTCCTTGTAATGCTTTAACTGTTGTTGCTATAATTTTTTTATTAAATATTAAAAAATATGTAAGCGAATGTCATCACTCAATCTTAAGTTTGTAATTTAATTAGTCATCACTCAATCTTAAGTCTGTGATCTAATTAGTCCTCCTTTAATCTTAAGTCTGTAATTTAATTACTCAATTTTTAAGTTTGTAATTTAAGTTTATCTTACTTACCAAAATGTTTATCCTTTGAATAAGCTATTTTCCATTGTGAATTAGTACAGGATGATGTACATTGTTTTCTAGGAGTAGAACCAGATGAAGCATAAGGATAAGGTTTACAACCATCTTTAGTTTTATAATCAGTTCCTGTACAAACTCCTTTACTTTTAATAAAGTTCCAAGCTCCATAAGGATTTCCTCCTTTACATCCATCAGAATTAGTTGAACAAGAAAACAAATCAAAAGCAGAAAATTGAGTAGAAGGATTATTAGCTGTTATTCCACCCTTTTTAGAATGTTCAATACAATAACGATCACCAAAAGCAGATGCTGTAGATACTGACCAACAACTTCCACATTGTCCTTGATTTTGTATATTATTAAATACTGATAAACATTTTGGCCATTTTGTTCTAACATCAAAATCAATTTTTGTAGAACAATCTCCAGCAGAAACACCCTCTTCTTTGTCACACTGTGGAGGAGGGGCTGTTTGAGTATTATTCCCTTGTTCTGGAAAGTTAGCTCCACAAAGCATTTTTTGTTCGTTTGTTGGTAATAAACTAAATTTTGTTACTTCTGCTTTCCATATTCCCCCTGTAAGTCCATTAATTTGAGCTACAAGGTTTTTAACCAATGAAAGGTCAAGTAAATCAGCAGAAATGTTTAAAATTAAAGTTAATTGAAATAAAATAAAAAATATATTTATTTTATTCATTTTTAATTAATTTTGAAATATTTTTTAATTTAAATGTTTTTTTTTTTTGTTAATTTAATTAATTTTAGAGGCATTTATATATTAAATAATTAATTATTTGTTCATTTGATTTTTCAGACATTTTAATAAAAATATTATTTTATTTCAAATTTATTATTATTATTTTTGCACTTTTAGTTAACTTAAAAATTATAAATATTTATTTATAATTTAAAAATATTTAAATTTATTAAAATTTTGTCCTTTTTGACAGTTAAATAAATAATATTTATTTTTTTAAATTTTATATAATATTTATTCGTCCAATAATAATATTAAATAATATTTTGGACATTTACATATGTATCTAAAAAAATAATTAACTGAATTTATCAATTTAATAATTGAAATAAAAATAAAACAATATTTTTAAATTATTCTATGACTAGTAAAACATATTTTAAAGTAATAATATCAATAAAAAAATTTTGTAACAAAAATGAAAAATTGAAAAAAAAAATAAGGAAAAAGATAAATAGAGATTGGAGAAAATTTAAATTTTATTTTTAATTTTTTTAGTAAACATTTTATTTAATTAATCCAATCTCTACAATAAAAACAAAAAAGGAATACTTAAACAAAAATTAAAATTAATACAAAAATAATTTTTAATTATTGAGATTTAATTGAAAGAAACAATTAAAATAATTATTACAATTTTTTGTATGCTGGGACGTTAAGGCTTATAAAAATACAAGTTTATTAAAGTTTGTTGTTTATATAAACTTAATTTATTTTATATTTTTAAGATTGTACTTCAAGATTGCTATTTTATTTAAGAGTAAGTGCATAAATCTTTTCTTGCTTCAAGTTTATTTTTAAGTTTTATATGTTTCAAGTTTATGAACTTTTTAAAGTTCAATATTTAATTATATTTTGATACTGATTTTTGGTAAAATGATGTTTTTGATAAATTTTTTAATTTTTGTTAAAATTAAAAATATAAAATTATTTTAAAAAAGGATAGAGAAGAGTGGCAAAATTATACATAATATATTAATGAGCAAAAATTCAAATAAAAAAATCTATTAAAAAAATATTCAAAGACGAGCGCCATGTCTTTCAGAAGAGTACCTTTAAAAAATCAAAATTTCTTATAAACATAAAATTTTACATTTGTGGAGGAGCATATCTAGCACCACTATCTGCATAATGACCACCATTTGTATGACCTCCATCAACAGTATCACTTTCATAGCCTGAAACTGCTTTTTCTGCTGGTCGTAAACGAGCCTTTTCTTGAGGAGGTGGACGAGTACGTTTAAAGAAACCACACTTTAATATAGTAAAATTATTAATTTTAAAATAAAAAATAACCTGATAACAACAGAAGATTATTACGGCAAGTAGCAATAATGCTATTAAAATTGCCAAGAGCCATAGCCACCACTAAAAACGAAAAATTTAATTTTGATTTATCAAGTTTATTTTGTTAACTAACTGGAAGTTCCAAAGTTCCTGCTTCAGGGTCTGTTGGATTCACTTCAGTATTAACAGCAAGTAGCAAAGGAGGCGGTGAATATTTAGGAGCAAATGGCAAAGCACTAATTCTAGCTAAAGCTAAAGATGAAATATCACCATCTAAATGATCCTCATCAATTAATGTATTCAGCCATAATCGAGAAAAAACTTCAACTAGAACATATTCGTTTTCTTCTAAACGGCTAATATCACATTCAATATGAGTACAGTTATGTGCAGCACAATTCTAAATTTTAATTAAATATTTTTGAGGTTTCAGGTTTATATTTTTAAGTTTCAAGTTTATTTAAATTTCAAGTTTCTTTTCAATGTTTCAAGTTTATTTTTTTATATTACAATTGTTGTTCTTCCTAACTGTCCATGATATTCAATAGCACCCCCTGCTTCTTTTGCTAACTGAACTGCATCTCGAAGCATTTGCTTTTGTGCTTTAAGATTTCTTTGAATTGCAGTTTGTCGACGATTTCTACCATTATTATCATCAAACTCATTATTTTCTTCTCCTTTTAAAGCATTTTGTTCAGATTTTCCACCTTGTCCATATTGATGTTGTGGTGTTTCAATTTCCTCCTCGTCTTCATTAGATTCATCTAAATATACTTCGCCATCATCAATAGCACTGATTGGACTATCTGTTGCCATATGTTTGTTAGAAATCTATGAAAAAAAATTTAAGTATTTTTATTTTTTATTAAAAACATTTATGCTTCAAAAATTAGTACCGCTAAATTTGCTGAATTTATATTTTGTGGTTGATTTAATCTACATTTAGCTTTTTTTGAACCACTAACAAAAGGTTGATCAATTAAATATAGAAGATAATTACCACCCTCAGAATAAGATGGCCAAAATATATCTAAAGTTGCACCGCTAATAGCACTAGGTCCTTTATTTGTTACCTTTATAAAAATAAATTATATATAAAGTGTTTTTATTTAAGTTTCTTAATGTTTATTTTATTAAGTTTGATTCATTTTATATTTTATGTAAATTTTAATTTTGAAGCAAATATGTTACGCTTGTTTTTTTAATATTTAATTTTTCTACATTTCTTCGGTTTAGTTAATTTGCTTCATTTTAAAGATAAATAAAAATACTTGAAAAAGATGACTAACAACAGGACCAATATCAAAATCAAATGTTGCAGCTACTCCCTGTGAACGATTACGAACAGAATAATCTACTTGAGGAGGAGTACTTCTTCCACTTAATCCAATTTGTGCATTAATTTCTATTGGAATACGTAAAATAATTTGATTATCGCTTTCGGCGCCTTTTGCTTCCTCATTTGTGCTTAAAAGAATTTTTTAAATTAATTTATAAGTTACAAGTTTATTAATGTTTCAAGTTTATTTATTAATGCTTCAAGTTTATTTATTAATGTTTCAAGTTTATTTATTTATTCAAAAAGTACCTATTTACACCCATTTTTAACTCTACAAACTCTTTAGACATATCAACATCATTTCCTCGAAGCTTGAAGCCAAAATTAGCTGTAGCACCTGCTGGTAGAGGATTTCCAATATCACAAATAAATTCATAAGGTTCTTGATTATTTTTTTGTAGTTGTTGTTGTTCAGCAGGAGAACAACTCACAGAATACTAAAAAAATAAATAAAAAATAATTTTTAAATAAAGTTTACTTTTGTTTCATAATTTTCAATTCCTCCATACTCAAAACCAGGTGGAATTGCAACAGTATATTGTGTAAGGTAAGAATCCTCTCCTTTGTTCTCTACACTAATATTAAGAATTAATGTTTGGTCTTGCGCACCAATTGTAAATTTATCTTTTGCACTGAAGAAATATATTAATTATTAAATTTTATTTAAAAAAAATAAATTTACGGTCTAGCAGTAATATGTAAATCAGGCACACAAATGTTGTCTTCTCCACAGTCTTTTTCTATAATTAATTCTGTATTTAAACCCTCAACTAGTGTTGTATCAACGGCAGGTTCTAATTTCCCTGGAGTACCGCTTTCCATGTAACTGTAGTTAACGGAAATGAGAATCGGTGATATTTTGTCTCTTATTGTATCCTAATAAATATGTTTATTTATTAAAGTTTTAATACTAACAAGTTGTTTCAAGTTTATTTTTAATATTCCTAAAGTTTATTAGGTTTGTAATAAAGTTTTAAGTTTGTAATTAATGTTTCAAGGTTTTAGGCTTGTAAGTTTTAATATTTCAAGTTAAATAATATCATGTTTTAAGTTGTTTTAATTATTTACTAACCGGAATGTATATTTCATAACTTTCGCAATGTTCTCTTCCTTTTGTAAGTGTCAATATATGTTCTATCCTATCAGGCTGATCTCTACTTGATGATGCTGGATGTACCCGAATATTGGGATCCCGACGCTTTTCTAATTCTGAGCGTGAAAAAAATGCTCGAGAGGAAAGACCCTTTTTGAGTGCATCAAGATGTATTTCTACTTTAAGAGCAATTTGTTGATGATCAGCACCGGCAAGTTTGCCAGTATATTTGAGACATAGCCTTAGGCGGTCACTAAAATAATAATATTTTATTAAAAGAAAATAATTTAAAGTTCAAAAAAACCAAGGCATTCGCCCAAACTCTGTTACACATTGTTTCTCATCCAAATTAATTGTTTTCCGTGTAGTTCTAACAGAACCCAAAACTTGAATCACAGGGCGACTACGAAGCACTGCAGCCTGATTACTCTTGAAAGCACCAATGGCAATATCTTATAGAAAAATTGAAACAAAATTAATTTTAATTTCTTTCAATAATATACCAGGATAGCCATTCCCATCAACATCACGACCACCGCGAAGAGAAAAACCAAAAGTCCTCATATCTCTGTGAACATCACTAGCCAATATCCTTTGTGTATATTTCTCTCTAATCCCTTCAGATGAACCATGGAATATGTAAACAATACTAAAATTAATTTTAAAATGTTGTAATATTTTTTTTTAAATTTACCCGCGACCATCCTCTCCATCATATGGCGCACCAACAAGCAAATCTAAAAAATATTTAATTAAAAACAATTTTATTTAATTAAATATTCAACCCTGAAATCCATCCCCATTCAAATCGCCTGCAGCAGCCAAAGAATAACCAAAACGGCTCCATTGTTCATGACCCAAAATATAAATAGGGTCTCGAAATGTTCCAACACCCGTTTGAATATAAACACTAATTTTGCCAATCTTAAAAAATTTAAGTTAAAAAAAATTATTTTTAAAAATTAATTAATTAAATAACATCATATTGTGGTTTTCTTTCTTGAGTTTTTCCATCAACATTTGCCCAATTAATATAAAGAGGTGAACCAACAACAATATCCTGTTTAGTGAGAAAATAAATTTTAAAACTTGAACAAATATTATTTTATAATGCTTAAACTTTAAAAAATAATAATCAAGTTTGTTTTCTTTTTATTGCTTCAACTTTATTTAAATTAAGCTTGTGTTTTTTTAAAGAAAGTTTTTAAAACATGAAATAGTTTCAAGATTATTTTTTCAAGTTTGTAAATTTAAGTTTTAAGTTTCTTACTGAAAGTCCATCATTGTTTAAATCTAAAACTGCAAGTGAAGCACCAAAATATTGACCTCTTTGACCGTCTTTTTCTGTTAAATTAGTAATTGGTCTGAGTTGTCTTGTATAAATTGAAACCTTAATAAATTTAATTCTATTTATTTTTATTTAAAAAAATATTTACCATTCCAATAAGTTCATTTCCTCTAGGTACACCAACAACTATATCATCTATTTTGTCACCATCGAAATCACCTGTAGCTGTTGAATAACCTTAAAAATTATTTATAAATGTTTATCTAATTTAATTAAAAAATTTATTTATTTTTCTTTATATTTTTTCTGACCAAGTTCTTGATTGTCTGTATTTGCTGGTCCATCAGCTGTATTAGGTCTATCCGTTATATTATGTATATTTTGAGAGAATACTGATCCCTATATAATTAAATACTTATAATTATTATAATAAAATAAAAATCTACCTGCCAATACCAAGCACCCGGTGCTGAAATAAAAAGCCTTTCATTACCAAAATCGGGAACAGCAGCACTAAATCCACACATTCCATAACCTAGACGATGATGACCATGACGGGCAGCTAAAAAATATTTAAAAAAATATTTTATTTTTTTTTTTACGTTCTTGTCGGCATGGAGCAAATTCTTGAATTTTTGTAAAATAATTTAAGGAATAATAACAACTTCCTACAGGTTCAACTACATCAAATTTAGCAAAGAAATATTTATAATGAGGAGCACAAGCCTTTGAAAAAAATTTATTTTAAATTTTAAAAAATTAAAAAAAAAACAATTTTTAAATTTATCCTTATTTTTTTATTTATTAAAAACTTGTAAAATTGCAGCATCGAGTTACAATTATGATAATTAAAAATACATATAAACTAACTTAATTTCAAGTTTGTAAATATTAATTATTAAAACTTGAAATACAAAATAAGTTGTAAAATAAATAAACTTAGTTTCAAGTTTGTAAAAAATAGTTTTACTTTAAAACTTAAGTTTGTAAATATTTTAATTAAAACAATTTTTAATTTAATTAAATTAACTTACAAGAACATTATCACCATTTTTAGAAGAAACAATTGTTGCTCCAAACATTTGATGTGATTTTTCTTCTATTGGTAAAAGAGAAGTTCCATTAAGTCTGAGCTCATTTCCTTTAAAAAATATATTTTTTTTAATTAAATTAAATTAAAAATAAATTACCTTTTTGATCAAAAAATATTTCTACACATAAATTAGTATCTACTTCACATCCATAAACAGCCCCAGTATTTTGTAGCCGACGCTGTGATGTTTGGGCAAATGGAGCACCAACTAACAGACTTAAAAAAAAATAATTTAAAAAAATTTAAAAAAAAATTGTTTTTTATTTTATTTTTAAAATTGAATTTTTTTCATTTTTATCAAAAAAAATAATTTTTACGTTAATTTTTTTGTTCTAGCATCTCTATAAGCAAAATCTACAGTATACCCAAATCCAGTATTTGGACGTCTATGTATTTGAGCATTTTTAGTATCAACATTAAATGCTTTAATTTCAATAATTAAATAATTGAATAAAAATAAATAAAAATAAAATAAAATTTTATTTTTATTATTATTTAAAGGCTTCTTTTTAATTGAAGAAGTTGGAGAAAATATAGGCATAATTTTAATTAATTTATTAAAGCCAATTTTCTATTTAAATAAAATTAAAATTTAAAATTAAAAAAAAAATAATTTAAAAGGGGAGAATATCTGAATAATTAAAAATTATTTTTTAAAATTAAAAAATTAAAAAAAAACTATAAAAAAAATATCTTAACTAAAAATAATAAAATAATCACCTACGGGCAATAAAAAAAGACTTCTTATTTACGGATCAAAATTAAGTAAAAAATAAAAAGAAAATAAAAAAATAGTTTCTCTTTCTGTCATTCCCCCCACACATATCTACATATGTTTTTTAAGCATTAAAAAGACAAAAAAATAAAAATAATTTAAAAAAAGGCAATGAATCAACAGACCTAGAAGAAGAAGAAAAGAAGAAAAATGTTTTTTTTCTTCCATTTTTTCTTTTCAATTTTTTGTGATTTATTTAGATTATATTTGTAAGTATTAGCACAATTAAACATTTTTTTATTTATTTTTTAAAATATATTTTAGAAAGGAAAATTAAATTTTTAAAATGTTAAAAATAAATGAAAGAGAATTAAAAAAAAATAAATAAAATAATTTAAAAAAAGTATTTATTTTAATTAATTTATACCCTAAAAATATATTTAATATTTATTTAATAAATATATTTACAAAAAATTTAATTATAAAAATAATTTTAAGGTAAGTAAATACTGTATTAATAAATTAATTAAATTATTTAAAATAAAAATATTTAAAAAATAAAATATATATTTTTAAATAAAAAAAGAAAAGTAAATTTCTGCAACAGAAGGCAACTAAATATATTCTCTACTAATTTATTTATCCTCTCAAACTTTTTTTGGAAGTGATTTAGCCTCAAAAATAGAGCCAGAAGTAAAAAAGAAAAGAGAAAATAACAGAGTGTTAAGTGTATGTCTTTAATAAACTTGGATATTTCTCTCTCTTTCTCTCTCTCTCTTCTCTTCTTTTCTTTTTTTAATAAATCCGCCTCCGCTAAGAGAAACATTAAAAGAAGAGAGAGAGAGAAAAACAAAGTTTTTTATTTAGTAAAAGAGAGAAACAGAACAACGACAACTGTTGTTTTGTTTTTGTGATTTTTACTAATTTTTATATTTATTTATTTATTTGAGTTATATATAATAAATATATTTTGGGATATTTATATATTAATTTTATTAAAAGAAAAAATTAAATTAATTTAAAATAAAAAAGAGAGACAGATATTGTCCTTTTTTGTATAATTCTTTCATTTTTCTTATTTAAATATTTGAACTTTTAATAAAAAATTTATTTTTATTTATAAAGTAACAAAATATAAACTTATTTTGAGTAAAAAAAAGAATAAAAAAAAGAAATAATAAAATTGAGGATATTATTGATCTGATCAGATAATAGTGGGGGAGGATATATATAAGAAGGATAAATTAAAAAAAATAAAATAAAAAATTAACCTGGATTTTTTTAATTTATAAAATTAAAAAATTAATAATCTTATGAATTTTTTAATTTTAACTTTTTAGGAATATATTTATTATTTATTAAAAACAATAATTAAATTAATATTTTCTTTTTTTAATTAAAAAAAGAAAATATTAAAAATAAATTCAAGAGATCATTTTTCTCTTTAAATTGACCAAAAACTTTTCTTTTTTTTTAAAGGAAAATAATAAAAAAAAGAAATTAATTAATTAAATAAAAGAAAATAAAAGTGAAGAGAAACAATTGTTTTTAAATAAATAAAAATAAAATTTATTTGGAAAAACAAAAATCACTTTTTATAGCTAATAATAACCAATTCTTTTTTTTAATAATAAAAAAAATTAGTAAATCAAAATAAAATAAAAAGATTTAAAAAAATATATTTATTTATATTTCCCTAGCGGAATTAGTGCCTAAAATTAAATAAAAAAGAAGAGAATAAATGCTAAAATTGAAATAAATAAGTGACCAGTAATTTACCAAAAATTTTTTTAAATAAACTTGAATATATAAAAGAATTGAAAAAAGCCAAAAATTATTTTTAAAAATAAAAAAATTTTTTTTTATTTTAATTTTTTAATATAAATATTTTAATTATTTTTTATTAAAATAAATTTGGGAAAAAAATTTTTTTCTTTTAAATTTAAGGGTAAATATGCGCAATAAATTATTAAATTTTTTTAAAAAAGGAAAATCAATTTTTTGCAATAAATTGAAAAATAAAAAATGGAAAAAAATAAATTAAAAATATAAAAAAAATAATTTTTTAAAATTTAATAAATAAAATAAATATTAGAAAATATTTAATATTTAAATAATTATTTAATAATAAATAACTTTATTTAATATGCGCAATTGACTTATTTATTCATGCAAAACGAAAGTACAAATAAATTAAAATAAATAAATAAAATGATGAATTAAATAATTTTTAGGTGTTTAAAAAAAGTTGCAAGTTTAATGTTGTTTTTGAATAAAATTAAAATAATAATAAACTTTCCGTAAAGTTTATTTTTATAAATTACAACTGTAAAAAAGTTGTAAGTTTAGTGTTGTATTCTCCCTAAACTTGCAACTTTTTTACAATTGAATTTACAAAAATAAACATTCCGGAATATTTTTATGCTTCTGAATTACAACAAAGTTGCAAGTTTAATGTTCTTTTCTCCTTTAAATAAATAAAAACTTTCCGGAAAATTTTTATTTTATAAATTACAATTGTAAAATAAGGATTGTAAATTATATATAAAGTTTTAAGAAAGTAAAAAAATTGGATATTACAAACTTATTTAAATTTTAATTTAACGATTTTTAAATATATTCTTTTTATTTATTATTTAAATATCCATTTATGAATAAAAGTAAAATTTTTAGTAGTAAAACACTTAAAACTTTCTTTTAAATAAGTTGCGCATAAATTTATATAATAATAATAAAAATACAAATTTTAAAAATAAAAAATTACAAAAATAATAAAAAAAATTAAAAATTAAAGAAAACCCAATTTAATTTTAATTTTTCATTGTTGGACTGGAAAATTGTTTTTTTCTTTTACTGAAGAGCGTGAAAAAATAATAAAATAATAAAAAAGAGTGTAAAAAGTATATTAAAAAAATAAATAAATATCCGCTGATTTTTTAATTCTTTTCCAAGGTCATTATAAATGGGAAAATGATTATTAAAGTAAAAAGAATTTTTAAAATAAATTTAAAATTAAATGAAAGGTTTTTTTTAAATTTTAATAATATTAAAGGAGAGAGAGGATATCCCCTCATTAAATTTAATTAATTAATTAATTTTTTTTAATATTTTAATTTTATTTAAATTAAAAAAAGACATTTTTTAAATGAACTCTGATGACAGAAAAAAAAAAATAATTTTTTAAAAATCTTTTTGTTCCTTTTTTTCATTTTTACCCTTTATTATCTCCTTCTTTTCTCTTTAAAATTTATTCTCTATTTATATATC
This sequence comes from Meloidogyne chitwoodi, assembly GCA_015183035.1. Classification (NCBI taxonomy): domain Eukaryota; kingdom Metazoa; phylum Nematoda; class Chromadorea; order Rhabditida; family Meloidogynidae; genus Meloidogyne; species Meloidogyne chitwoodi. The sequence continues at coordinate 1,709,949 of JACZZP010000017.1, forward strand.
CATTATTTACACAAAAAATATAAATTTATATATAATTGTTGTAAATCAGAGGAGATAAATTAGAGGTAAAACTGCGCAAAAATATATATTATTTACAGTTTTTTATTTTAAAAAATATTTTATAAAAATGTTCAAAGATTATTTAAAAAATTAAAAGAAGAAAATAAATAAAGTCTTTCCCCTTACTTTTATTTTCTTTATTTTTATGCTCCAATGAGGTTGCCTACGGCAGCAAAATTATTTATAAAAAAAATAAATTTTTTAATGTATTTTTCTTAACTAAAATAGAAAGAAAAGATGAATCATTTAAAATTTTTTTTTTCAAATTTTTGGTTAAAAATGAAAAAAAGTTATGAGTGAATTGATCAATTAGAGAGGTGACATTTTGGAATTTTAATTTAATTTTTTTAATTTTTAAAAATTAAATATTTGGTACAAAATTAAAAAAAATTATTTTTTTTATTATCTCTTTTTTTACAGATGTCAAATAAAAAAATAAAAATATTTATTAATCTCTTCTTTCTTTTTTCTTAATTTTCTCTCCCATAAATAAATAAAATGTGCGCAATAATTTATTAAAAAACGGAAATATTCTCCAATATTTCCCATATAATTTTAAATAATAATAAAAAAATTTTAAAATGAACATAAATTTACTTTATGTTAAAAAAAGAAAAAGACAAGGAAATTTTAATAAAATGAAAAAAAAAATATATTTATTTAAAAGATTAAAATTGTAGACGTTTTAACGCAATGTTGCTTTGGCGCGAACTTAAATAAAACATCATTATTTGTATTTTTTACCGTAAAATTTCACAAAAAGATAATTAATACTGTCAACTAATTTTATAAAAATTTTTAGAATTTTTAATCAAATAATACTGATTTTATGAATTAAAATGTCTCAAAAAATGCCAATTTTTCGATATTTTATCGCATAACTTTTGAACTATTTATCCAAAAATTTTGATATTTTTAGATAAATTAGATAAAAGAATTTAGGTTATTTCTACAAAATTTGAGATTTTTCAGACTTCTTTAGGCATTTCTATAAGCCGGCGACCAAAGTGAACTTTTTCACCATAACGTCTTCTACTGCGGGAAAGTATTTTCAAAGAAAATAAATATTTAAATATGTATTAAAAAAAAATATTTTTTAGTTGACAGAGAATAATTTTGGAAGAAAAATTATATTTAACCACTTAATCTTATTTTAAATAAAAAAGATTGCCAGTCAAAGATAAGCATAAATAGTAGAAGAAGAAAAGAAGAAAAATTATTTAAAAATTAAAAAATTAAAAATATTATAAAATTTAAATAAAAAATAAGTAAAAATATAAATAGAATGATTAATTAATTTAAAAAATAATTGTTAAAAAATAAAAATATTTTTTAATAAAATTATTTAGGTATTTAATTAAACAATATTTTATGGCTAATAAATTAAGGAAATATTTTGCGGACATATTAATTAAATTAATTTTATTTATATAATTTAATTATTTAATTAAAGTAATGGTAGATTTATTATTTTTAAATTGTTTAATTTAATTAATTAATTAAAATATACTTCCCTCTTTTTATATTTACTCTTTAATTAGTTAATTAATTAATATGTCCACAAAACTAATATTTTTAAAAAATAAATAATTTTTTCCCCGTTCTCTTTTTTAATTTTTCTTTAATAATTTGCTTGTAAAATAATTAATTCATCTTTAGTTCCAATAATCTAAAATTTATTAATTTTATTTATTTAATTAATTTAAAAAATACTATTTTATTTAAAGATGAATTTTTATGTCAAATAAACATTAAAAGAAAGAAATGAAAAATCTGGATTTGAAAGGCATCGAACCTACCACATAACTAGACAACTTATCATATAGGCAACAACGCTACCACCAAGCTACAAAGACGTTACCTTTTTCTTTCTATTTTCTTTTATAAATCTCTCTTTTAAATGATTTTTTTTTAGTTTTATTGAGGTTATATTTATTTATTTAGTTAAAGGATTGAAAATAATCTTTTTTTAGAGCAGTACTTTTTTAAAATATTTTTTATTGTTAAAAACTTACATAAATTCGATTAATACTTTTTAATGCATTTGAGGGATTATCTCTACCAAATGAAATACTTTTATCAATTTTGAATATTTCTTTCGATCCATCTTTAGAAATATCTGCTTTGAACGATCTACTAAATGTTAATTTAATTGAAATAAAATTATTGTTTTCAATATTTTCTAAATATACAGCAGTAATATTTACAGTAAATTCATCTTTCTTAAAAAATTAATTTTTAATTTTAATTAATTAATTTAAATTTAAAATACTTTAGTCTTTGAAATATAATAAACAAATCCAGTAATTAATCCATCTTTTATTTGTTCTTTAGGAATATCAAATAAAAAAACAAAATATATTTTTTCTTTTTTTATATCAGCTGAAAATTAATTAATTAATTTAAAATTAAACAAATACTCTAATGTCCCAAATTTTTTAATTTTAATAATTTTAAAATAAATTCTTCACTTACATAAATCTGATAATTTATTCATTTTAAAAGATTTATCAGCATCTTTAAGCAGAAAAATTCCAAAACTATTTGGATACATTTTTAATAATTCAAATTTTGATTTTAAAGATTTTTTTTCATCAAAATTTAATGAATAAGGATTTGCAATTTTTTCTACATCAATTATTATTGGGTCAGAATAAACAATCTAATTTAATTTAAATAACTTTTTAAAAAATAAATAAAATAATTAATTAATTAATTACCTTAATAATAGTAATAATATATTCATCTTTATTTTGTCCTTCAAAGTTAAGTCTTCCAAGTTCTCCCTTCTTATCAAAAAAAAGTGCAATAATAACATTAGATTTTAAAATAAAATTAATTGTAATATCAGTTCTTCCAGCTAAACCATTAATTTCAGAAAGTTCTTTTAAATTAAAAAGACTCTAAAATATTTAAAATTATTTTTAAATATTATTAAAACCTTTGAAGATTTAAATTTATTATTTGCATATATCATTTCAAGTATATGATCATCTAAAAAGTTAAATTTTTTTTAAAAAATGGTTGAATTTCCCCGTTCTTATCCTTCTAAATTAATTTCTAAAAAAAAAATAAATTTTGGAAATTTATTTAATCGAAAGATAAAACTTTGATTCTCCATCTCTCCCCTATTTCTTTAATAAAATTAATTAATTAATTTAAAAAAACTTACCACATTGATTTGCAGTTTTTATATCAATACATAAAGCTAAAGTAATGTCTGTATTAAATTTAATATTTTTTATAACTAATATATTATTTGTTGTTGGTTTTGAATCAACTTTATAAAATGAAGATATTTTTCCTTCACTATTATTTGTATACTTAAAATTAAATTTTAAAATTTTAATATTTAAAAAAATTAAAAAAGGTTTTTTTAGGGAAATTTTTTTTCTATGAACACACAAAAATATTTAAAATTACCAAAATTTTAGAGAATGAGGACATATAATGATCTTAATTTTAAAATAAAAAATTATAAAAAAAGAAAAGGCCAAAATGAAATTTAAAAAAATAATTATTTTATATACCTAATTACTTACAGTAATAGGTAATGTTGTTGTTGTTGAAACAGTTTTTGTTGGTTTTGGCTAAATTATTAAATAAAATAATAATTAAAATATTTTTTTTAATTACCATTTTAGGATCATTTGTAGTATTTGCTTCATGTATGCTATCACCCATGGTTATTTTTATCTATATTTAAATAATTTTATAATTTTGTTTTTAATAATTAAAATATTTTAAATAATTTTTTTAACGGACAAAATAATTTTCTTTCTTTATAAAATCGTTTTTTATCCAACTTTTATATTTTTTTAAAGATTAAAATTTTGGAGAGCAATTGCACTTTTCCCTTAAATACTAAATGATTTAATTTAAATCAAATAAAAATCCAGTCAGAAACTACCGGCAGGCCTCGAACCTTGCTCATCCTTAAATGCAAGTCGGGCGCGTTAGCCACCAAACCACGACAATAACTAATAAGTTTTACTTAAAAAAAGTTTATTTATTCTAATTCTTTTTTCTATTTTCGTCTTTAAACAACCAAAAACGTAAAAAAAGTTTTTTTTCTTACTTTTTCACAATTTTTATTACTATTTTCATCTTCATTTTCATCTATTTGGTCTTTAATATAATCTTCAAGAAAACCTCCTTTTTGGATTATTTTTTCAATATTTTGTGGAAAAGTTTTTTTACAATTAAAATCACCATAACAATCACTACAAGCAATAAAATTATTATTTATTTGAAAACGTTTTGATAATTTTGAATTTTTATTTTCACCATCAGAGCATACCATAAAGCTTTAAAAAAATAAATTATAATTAAATTTTAAAAAAATATTAAACTCATCATCCCCTTCTGAAATAACATTATTTGGCAAAAATAAAATTAAAAAAATAATAATATTAATAATTAAATTAAACATTTTATTTTTAATTAAACTTTAAAAAATATTAAATAAATTAAATAAAAAAAGGAGAATTAAAAAAGGCTAAATTTCCTTGTAAAAATAATTTTATCCCTTTTATTAACTGTAAATATATTTAACTTTAATTTAAAATAGAGATATATTTATTTTATAAAAATATATTTAAAAAAACATAACTAAATTTATTGCTGTGTGTTAATAAATTTATTTAAAAAATTGTTACACAAAAATGAATCACTAATTTTTATGTGTAATTATTTATTTATTTTTAAATTAAATAATTTTTATATTTTCAAATTTATTATTAAAAAAACAAAAAGAAAATAAAACAATTTGCTAATAAAATTTTTATTTATTTTTTTACCATACGTATCCTTACAAATAAAAAAAATTCAATATGTAGATTAAACAATATTATATTTATTTAAGGACAGAATTTGAAATAAATAACTCCAAATATTAAAATTATTAAATCGAATTTTTAAATTCTGTCCCTAATTTTTTAGGTCTCTAATAAAAAAAAGGCAAATTAATAAATATATTTAAGAGGAAAGAGGGAAAACAAAAACTATCTCACACACTTTCAACAATAAAAATTGGGCACATTTTTTACCAAAAAAAATATATTTAAATTTTTTTCCTTTTAAAAAATAAATTTTTTAAATTCGTTTACCCCATACTTGACCTCCTAAAGGTGTTTGTCTTGGTTGAACATTATTACTACCCCCAATAGTTGGAAATTGTTCAAGAGAATCAATTTGCCAAGGAGCTCCAGTAATTTCAAAATTTTGTGAAGTTTGTTTAGATGCTGGTGGTGGTGAAGGTTCTCGAACTTGTCGACTTTGATGTGTATCAACAATCTCATCGATAAATTCCCGAACTTTTTCAACATTTTCATTCTTTCCTTCTATCCAAATTTGATCAGATTTTAAACTTTCATTTGGCACAGAAATTTGAACATCATAATCCTTTTTTAGTTTGTTTACTTAAAAAAATTCTAATTAAAAAATTTAAACGTAATAAAACAAACCAACAGATCCACCTTTTCCAATAATAAATTTATGAAGACTTGGATCAACATGCATCAATTCAGAACAAAATTCATTACCAATACGCACAATTTCTTCAGAAAGTTTTTGCTTTGCCAAAAGGACTTGATCGTTCAAACCTTCAATATAAATAATTCCATCTTTAATGTCAATAAAAAAGTTTTTTTGATTTGGAACCAAAGTCTAAAAATAAATCAAAATTAATTGAAAATGTTAAACAAAAAAACCTGAAGATTAGCACCACGAGGACCAATTAAATGACGACGCATCCATTCTGGAAAAGAAAGTTCTATAGCAATTGTGTTCAATGCACGTTGATTAACTAAAAAATAAAAATTAAAAAACGTTATTTATAAATTAGAAATTATAAAAACACATCTGATAGTTTCAAAAAATGGGGACACTATAAAGGAAAAGAGAAAAGCAAGTCTCAAATACATTTTACATTTAAAAAGAAATTCAAGATTCAAATTTTTAAAAACCTGCGTTCTCAGCATCACCAATTTTATCCTTTGGTCCTCGCAAAACAATAGTCATAGAATCACTTTCTTCTGAAGGCATTTCCACAATAGTTTCTGTTTCACGAAATATTTCATCTAGCCCTGTACGTTTACGACCAACAATAAACCTATGTTGAGGTTTTTTGACAGTTATCTCAAAAGAAACAACAGAATCCTTCTATAAAAGAAATTAAATATACCAAAATTATTTTTAAAAAAATTTTTAATAAACCTTTTCTTGGTAAATATGATTAATTTCTGCAACAGCTGCGTCAACACCTTCACGTTCTCCACTTATAATAATAGTATCATTATTAACGTGATTCGGTGGAATATTAATTTTAACTCCCGTTCGATGTATTAAATCATCAACTAAATTAAGATTTTTGTTAAATTATTAAAAAATCAAACGTTTCTCATTGTTAACTCCACGAATCCAAGGGTAGAATGAGCGCGGAATATTCAAGCTTTCTGTCTTATTCTTTGCCTGAATAATAAAGAAAGATAAAGAGAGAAGAATAAGTTTAGCTACGGGACGGTTCGATCTTGCGACAGCCATGACACTTCTTATCCCAAAATCGAATGTATCCCACTGAGCTAACGCGACTCAAATTTAATTTAACTTTAATATAATTTATAACACTGAATGAATAAGCAAGTGGATCACTCTTACAAGAAATATAATTTTAATTATATACCATTTCATCACCAATCAATTTTAGCTGCTTAGCAGCCTCAGCAATACACTCGCTTGGGCCAATTATACGAATAACTTCACTCTTCTCATCACGATTTGGCATATGAATTCGACAAAGATATTTTTGTTCAAGTTGATGCAATTTTGATCCTTGCTTGCCTAAATTAAAATACTTAATGTTAAAAAGGTATTAAAAAAATAAACCGATGATGAAACTGTGATATTCCTTTGGAATTTCTAGCCGAACGGTTGATTGTGTTTGAAGATCACGGCCAACCTCTTAAATATTAAAAATAATAAAGTTGTCTACTCCCATTTTTATCAAGCTGTGCTACCGTTATTGTTAGAATTCATAGTTGTTTGCCTTTTCTTCTGTTTTTCAACAACATCAACAATAAATTCACGAACTTTTTCAACATTTTCCTTCTTTCCTTCTAACCGAATTTGATCAGATTTTAAACTTTCATTTGGCACAAAAATTTGAACATCATACTCCTCTTTCAGCTTATTTACTTTAAAAAAAGTTTACTTTAAAAAATTGAATGCTAAAACAAACCAACGGTTCCACTTTTTCCAATAATATGCCTATGAAGACTTGGATCAACATGAACCACTTCAGAGCAAAAATCATTACCAAGACGTGTAATTTCTTCAGAAAGTTTTTGTTTGGCCTGAAGGACTTCTTCAGTCGGGCCTTCGATATAAATAAGACCCTCTTCAAAGTCAATACGCAAATTTTCTTGATTGGGCAACAAAGTCTATGTGAATAAAATTAAAAAATTTTTTAAACATAAACAAAAACTTGAAGATTAGCACCACGTGGACCAATTAAATGACGACGCATCCATTCTGGAAAAGAGAGTTCTGTAGCAATTGTGCTAGATGCGCGTTGATATACTAAAAAATTAAATGTTAATAAATAAAAAATAATTTGCAAATTTGATAGTTAGGATAAAGTTAGAATTAGAAAGCAAGGTAATATCGTTTAGTGTAAAAATATATTTAAAAAGAATAAACCTGCTCCCGCAGCATCACCAATTTTATCCTTTGGTCCTCGCAAAACAATAGTCATAGAATCACTTTCTTCTGAAGGCATTTCCACAATAGTTTCTGTTTCACGAAATATTTCATCTAGCCCTGTACGTTTACGACCAACAATAAACCTATGTTGAGGTTTTTTGACAGTTATCTCAAAAGAAACAACAGAATCCTTCTACAAAAGAAATTAAATGTACCAAAATTATTTTTAAAAAAATTTTAATAAACCTTTTCTTGGTAAATATGATTAATTTCTGCAACAGCTGCGTCAACACCTTCACGTTCTCCACTTATAATAATAGTATCATTATTAACGTGATTCGGTGGAATATTAATTTTAACTCCCGTTCGATGTATTAAATCATCAACTAAATTAAGATTTTTGTTAAATTATTAAAAAATCAAACGTTTCTCATTGTTAACTCCACGAATCCAAGGGTAGAATGAGCGCGGAATATTCAAGCTTTCTGTCTTATTCTTTGCCTAATAATATAAAGAGGTTAGATTTAGCTTTAACAATTTTAGTCATTTAGCTAGTCAGTTCTCAAACCAAAATCGGGTTTTATCCCACTAAGCTGACGGCACGTTGTCTTCATTTTAACTTATATATCTTATAGCCCCGCATGTAGCAAAAGGTGGATCTCTCTTACAATATAATATTCAAGAAACATCAAATTTTAATTTAAAAAAAATATACCATTTCATCACTAATAGATTTAATCTGTTTAGCAGCTTCAACAATATACTCGTTTGGGCCAACTATACGAATAATCTCACTTTTCTCATCACGATTTGGCATATGAATTCGACAAAGAAATTTTTGTTCAAGTTGATGCAATTTTGATCCTTGCTTGCCTAAATTAAAATACTTAATGTTAAAAAGGTATTAAAAAAATAAACCGATGATGAAACTGTGATATTCTTTTGGAATTTCTAGTCGAACGGTTGCTTGTGTTTGAAGGTCGCGAACAAGACCTTTTAAATATTAATATTGCAAAAAAAATATAAAATACGTGTTCGTGCATCTTCAACATTCTTTTGTTTTCCAGTTATCAATATCGTAATTGAATGGTCCTTGGCCTCGTTAAGTTCAATTTTGGTTCCTAAAAGACAAAAATATTAAAAACAAATTCATTTTAAAAAGAATTTTTAAAAAAGAAATTTCTAATTTTTATTGAAAAAACCTGTAAAATTTCTAAATTTACAAACCAGTAGCTTGCGCTATTTGGTTGCATTTTTGTTGTTCCTCAGATACCGGACCGCCAAAAGTACGTCCCATTCCACCACGAGAAGCCCGTTCCTCAGCACCTAATTTGAAAGCTTCTGTTACAACAGAAGATTTGATTGCCGGTTGTGCAGAGCCAGTCCAAGCACCAGATTGAATGGTAGAACTAGTTGAAGTTGCTGATGGAGCATCAGGAAGTTTAGGAAAGTCCACAGTGTAGTCCAAAGTTTTCTTTTCCACAACGGACATTTTATTGCCAAATCGGTCAGAGTGTGTCAAATCCGTAAAGCCAATTTTATTTTAACACTAAAATAAAAAATTATAATCTCAAAACAATTTTAAACCAGCATATATAGTTATCAGAAACGAGAAAATAAATTAAAATATTTTAAAAAGTTTAAATAAAAATCAATGTGACATAAATTAATTGTTTAATTATCCCACAACTCTATATAAAACTGAAAAAAGAGGATATAATCCACGAAAATGAAATAGAAAAAATATATAATATTCTAGACACTTGATAGACGGGTAAAAATTAAATTATCGGACGTTAATTGATTGACGCATGCATCCATGCAACCGATCTAAGGCTTTAGAGTCTAAGAAAATTAAAAAAGTAAACTAGAAAACTTGAAATTTATCTTCTATTTACAAAAATTAATTAAATTTTAGTTTAAAATTTCTTTCTAAAATTTTCAAAAAATTAAAATCCAGGGTAATAAAATAATAAAACTAGTTAAAGAAATGAGAGAGAATTTAAAATAATAACTCTAAAAAAGAATATTATTTCATGGAAAATGTTAGAGAAAAAAAAAGATTAAGAAAGAAAAATAAAAAAAATTTAAATAGCATCTTGGAGTTTGAGTACTGTAAAGTTTATTTTAATAATTTTAAAACGAAAACATTAATTGACATTAGAGTAAATTAATTAAAGTTAGATGTGAATAAATATTTTAAAGAGAAAAATATATAAAATTAAAAAATAAAAATATTTTAAATTTAAAATCAATTTTATAAAATAATATTTTTATCATTAAAAAAACAAAAACTTTATTCAAGTATGTAAATTAGTCTTTCTAGGCTTAAAATAAAATGTGAGGAAAAATCAATCAAAGTTTTTAAAATATAATTTCGAAAATATTAGAAGGTTAAAAAATTTTATTTTAACAAAAATAACAATCCTAATAAATTAATACCAGAGTTTAAAATCTCAAAAAAATTAAAACAAAAAAATATTTATAAAATAAAACCAAAGAGATTAAAAACTGTGGTAATTCTTTTCTAATATTTTATAAAAAAAGAATACTAATGTATTTTATATTTTTCATCTCTTCATTGTTTTGTTAATTTTAATATTTGTTTCATATGTACTTCTATATAATCCTGAAAAGCTGCTGCATTTTTAGGTGCAATATGCAAACGAATTTGTTTTAAAGATTCAGCAAATATTTGAGTATCCAAAGGGCTAAGACGTTTCTTTTGAACTCCGATCGTTCGAAACTGAGTTTTTTTTAATTTTATCAAATTAAATTAATTTAAAAAACCTGTAGAAGAATAGAAATTAATAAAGTGATTAAATGGAGAATTCGCTTATTTCTAACATTCAATTCACTGTTGCTAAAATATATAAAATTTAAAAATAAAAAAATTAAAAAAAACCAATGTTTAACAATTTGAAAAGCATGAGTCTTAAATAATTTAAATTAAAAAAAAAGAAAATTAATTTAAAAACAAACATTGGAAGTTTTCCGAAAAATTTCAGGTTTATCCATAGGTGTTGGATTACTTAAATGTGGTACTAAAGCATTATAATGGGCATGTATTGCAGAAAGATAAGATTCCAAAAGTTGATTTACTTTTTCTAAGTCAATAACAATTTGTGCAAATTTAACCTGAAAATATTGTTTAAAAAATGTAAAAAAAATATAAATAATATTTTTAAAAGAATTATTTCCAAAAAAATTGTTTATAAACTCAAAAAATAATTTTTTAAAAACCATCTAATCTTTATTTATTAAATTAAATTTAATTTAAAAAAAATACTTGAAATTCGTGAGGATATTTTCCACCAAATAAATTCATTCTTTCAGCACAATCATTCATAGATGTCATATTTAATATTAATTGTTTTTTGTGTTCCAATACCTTACATAATTTAACGAGAATTACAAGCATTCTAACAGGAAAATTTCCGACTTTTTCTTCTTTGCCTGAAGAAAATTAATTAAATTAATATTATTTAAATTAAATAAATAAACCTATAATAGCTTTAGGTTGTTGTTTTACATTATCTATATCATTTTTGATCAGGGTATTCAAAGCTTTATTATTTTCAGTAGTTATAGGTCTCAAATGTTGTTGAACATCTGAAACATTTTTTGAAGTATTTGGTCCGCAATTTAGTGTTTGTTGCTGTTTTTCCCCAGGAATTGTTTGTTTTTGAGGTGATTGTTGTTGTTGTGATGGTGGTGGTGGTTGTTTTCCACTTATTAAAAGAGTTGAAGGATTTAATAAAGAACGACTTCGATTAGCATAATTTTGTTCAAGAAAATAATTTATAGATAAAAGATCTGCTGGTTGGTCAAACATTAATTCAGAATCCTAAAAATTAATTTATTTTCTTAATTATTTTTTTTAGGATTAAAAATACTCCCCCCATTTTCAATTTTATTAATTTAAATTTAAAAAACAAACTTTAATAATACTAGGTGGAATTGTTACATCTTCAAAAATAATTCTATAAGCTCCTTCTCCAGCAGAGACTGCATCTACTGAGCCAGCATAAATTCCATCTTTAGGAATACGTACACGAGCATAAATTCTTTGTCCTAAAACGGGTGGACGTGGTAAATGTGAAGGTAAATCAATTGAATCATTATCTATTGAAAAACATGTTCCTTCATATATTTGACGTATTTTTTGACTAAATAAGAAAGTTTGAAAATAATATTAATTTTTTTAAATTTAAATAAACATGTCTCTACCACCAATAAAAATGTAGAACCAAAAATGGGAAAAAATAAAAAAAATAAAAAAAACCGTTTTTCTTCCAATGCTTCCCTCTCTTCATTTAAAAATGCTTGCGAACAACGTCTAGGCTTTCCAACAAGTTTTCTGACTTCTCGCCATTCAGGTTTTCTCATTTTTGTGCATTTTAAATTTGGAAAAGATTCTCTCATTAATTGAGCAAATTCATTTTCAGATAAAAATATTTGTTGATCAACGCCTGAGTAGAAAAATTCGCAAAAAACAAAGCGACGAGCTTTTGGTAATTTTAGGACATTCTGAAATTAAACATTTAAAAAATTGAAAAACTTGAATATTTACTTTTAATTTCCTCAAGTCAGATTTCAATTGCATCGATAACAAATCTGCAACAGTCCCAGCTTGTTTTGAATCTTCTTTTGTTGATTGTTGTTGTACACGTGGAGCACCACCAACACTTTTTGCAGTTAAATTTCCACCACTTGTTCCTCCCCATTTTACATTGATTTTTTGTTTTTTGTTCGAATTTATGATAGTGTTTGTTTTGTTTGTATTAACATTGTTGTTATAATAAGTTGTTGAAGGACTGCTATTACCTTCGACAACGACAACTTCTGTTTCATTCTAAAATTTTGAGGTTTTGAATTTCTATAAAAACTTTTTATTTAAATCGAGTAAAGTAAAATTTTTAATTGTGAACCTGGGTATAAATTTTAGTTTCAAAAATATATGAGATTTTTTTGAAAGACGCAATTCGAATGGAAGCGTTTATTAAAAATAGGAAAATACACATTGAATTGATTTTTTTAGGGCTACTTTTGTAGACATTTATTAGAGATTGGTATTTTTTAAACTAGAAAATTGATAAAATCGCAAAAAAAATTAAAAAATCTAACGTAAAGATTTGTTGCATGTCCACGGAGTGAATAACGATGATTGTATTGTTGTTGTTTTTGTGAAGAATCAGTCATTGAATTTAAATAATTGCCTAATTTATTTACTTTAAAAAAATTATATAAATTGCCGTAATTTTAAATTCGAAAAATTTCGTGACTTTTTTAAATTTAAAATTTAAGAAAAAGGAAAAATCGCTTTATGTTGCCAATCAATACAAAAAACATTAAATTAAAATTTTTTATAAATATCTTTTAAAAATATCAAGTTAAAAGCTTTTTTCAAAGTCTTAAAAATAACTAAAAATATAAAAAAAACAAAAAATTAAAATTACACAAGCAATCGAAATAATGGCGCCTAAAACCACTAACATGTCTTTCATAAATTTAATGTACTCTTTTTTTATTTTTTTCTCTAACCACACAATTTGGTGAAATATAAATATTTAAAAATGACAAAATATCCAATTAAAAAAGGATTTTTGAGTCTAATTTTTGGGATTTTCGTAGCTTTTCGTTTTTATGTAAATTCCATAATTTATTCGATCATGTAAATTCGTAGGCCTATAAAAGTAATATATATAAATATTTTTAAAATCACAAAACATTTTTTTATTAAAAATAAAATTAAAAAGTAAATTAAATTGACTAAAAAATAAGTAGTAGGCAGTTTTGTAAACTTGGCACAATAAAAAAGTTATAAATTAAAGAAGAGTTGCGTTATAAAAAGGCTTTAGAAAATGTTAATAAATTGTTTTTCTTGATATAAAAATAAAAAAATATCAAAATGCTTTTTTTAAGTAGAAAACACTTTCAGATTCTTTAAGAAAATTCTAAACAGAAGACATATGATAAGATGATGAAATTCTAGGTTGTTGTTGGTCATATTGTTGATAGACTTGTGTATTTGTTATTGGACCCTAAATAAATAAATAAAATTTTAAAATTAATTTCCATTTTTATATTTTACTTGTTGCTGAAAGTAGTCAGGTTGTAATTCCTGTACAACAGGGAATTGTCTTACTTGTTGAGGACTTGGATAACTAAAAAATTTTTTTTAATTTTATTTCTTTTTTAAATTAAAAAATTTAAGAAAATTTTCAAACCTTCCCATCGCCTGTGCTTGGTTTGTAGCTGAAGGAATTCCTCCCATAACTTGAGAACCACCTGTTCCCTCAAAATTCGGAGAATATTGCCGTTGTTGTTGAGGAAATGTTTGTGTTCGTTGTCTTTGCTGTTGATGAGATGGCCATTCTTCAAAACGACTGCTTCGAACTGTACTTCTTGCTGAGGGATATCGAGTAAATCCATTAGTTCCTTTTTTGTTGTTGCGCATCTATTTTTTTGAATTTCTAATTAAAAAAGTTTTTTAAAACATACATTAACTACACAAATAAAATATATTGCTCCAACAACAAGTGCCAATAACGCCATACCAGCCAAAAGAATCAAGAATATTATGGCTACCTTTTAAAAGAATTTCTTAATTTAAAATATGTTTTAATTATTAAAATTTTTTAATAATTTTAAAACTGAAATTTAACGTTAAAAACGTAAAGAATCAAATAACACTTTGTTAAGGCTTGGTTGGATTCGAACTTTCACTCTCACGTTAGAAGAAAACAAATATCCCACTACACCAGCCAATTAACTTTTAAAAATTGCTTATTTGTTAACTTATTGTTAATTTTAATTAAAAATTAATTTTCTTCAAATCACTTTTAAAAATAAGAAAAAAATTAAAAAACCTGATAGTCATAATATTTTGTTGCATAAGCCATTTTTTCTTTTTTAAAAATTGTAATGTAAAATTAGCTTCTTTTTGTGTATACTTAGCTTTTATTATAGGCAAAATGATTCAATAGTAAAAAGAGAGAAAAATCAAAGAAAAAGCACAGACCAAAAAACGTGATAAAATAAATAAATTCCAAAATAAGGCAAAAATGAGAGAAAATGACCAAAAATCGATTGGAGCGAGGCCAAGACAAGAAAAAAATTTTTTATTTGTTTTCTATTACCTTTATATACTATTCATTTATTTTCGGAGCTTTTGCAATTTTAAAGCCCTCTTTTTATTAAGTAACCACATAATTTTTGACAAAAGTGCATAAGAGAAAAGATTTCTTTTTTGTTGACAAAGTGTACATTTGGGCGCAGTTTCTTTGTTTGTTCAAAATTCAAAACGATAACACAAATATTTTAATTCGTGTTTTCTCTATTTTTTAATGCCACATATATCTGCGTGAATGACCAATTATTTGAAAAGAATTTTTTTACTAATTAATTTTTAATAGCAAATATTTATTATACGTATTTTATACGATCAAGAAAAAAAATTAAAAAAAAAATTATAAAATTGAGTGGAGGTATTCATTATGTGAAACTCAAATTTCTCTTGTCAAAATAACCAATTACTAACAGTTAAAAATCACGAAAAGCAGATTCCAAAATTCGAAAGGATAACTCTGGACAAGTGCTCTGGATCTCTTCCCACATTTTACTTTTTAAAAAACTTTCTTTGTTGACTTGAATATAATTTTTACATTTCTGTAATTGATAAAATTAAAAAAATTAATTTATAAATTTATTACCTTCTCCAGAATTGGAGCTTCATAAAGGTCAACGATTTTAAAGAATTTAAGTAAATTTTGGGAATCTAAAAAATAAAATGATCTTAAAAACTTTTTAAATTTCTTACCAATTAAGTTTGACATAAAATCTTCGCATTCATAAACTAACTGATTCACTTTATATTTATGAGCAATCATAAAAAGCTCATCAACATTAGCCTCAAATGTGTCTTAAAATTAAGAAAATATTAAAACATATTTAAAAATCAAACGTTTTTCAATTCCACCAGTATAGAAAAACTCTAACATTGCTTGGACACATTCAAAAGAAAAATCAGAAATTATGACCTCACACTGAAAATTTTTAAATTTATATATTTAATTTATTGAATCTAAAAAATAGGGTCACACTGGCGAAAAAACGTGGTCAATCCCTTATGTTGTATATCCCTATAGAGTCAAATTTAATGCAAATATGTAATCTAATTTACATTATTTTGAAATTTAAAAATAAAAAAATACATTTTCTGCTTCAGTTGAGGCATTCTTATGTTTTAACATTGAAAGGAACACTTCACTGTTTGTTGCCAAAATACTACGATGTACTTTTATAACCTTTTTGTCTACCTTAAAAATATTTTTATGAGCTTGTATTTAGACTAATTTTTAAAATAATACACGATTCGGATAAACTTTTTATTTTAAAATTAAAAAAGTTTAGGTTCCCCGTAGTTCTAAAATTTTTAAGGAACTCATAATTCCTAATACGATCATTCCATTTAAAATTTTATTAATTACCTTAATAACACAATCAGTGAATATATCCTCGTCAAACATTTTACGATTATTATTTTTTATATTTTCATCCGATTTGTAATAGTCAATTTCAACTTCACAATGTAAACACAACTTATCTAAAATGAATTATATTTAAATAATAAATAAATTTTATAAAATTACCATCTAAATCAAGTAACTTTCCCAAATAATAAGTGTTTAAATTAAATGTAGAATATCCCAATTTTGCTTGATTCTCAAATTTATTACTAGATCTTAAATAATATAAAAATAAGCATTCTATAATATTAACCTAGCAATATCTATTCGTTCTTTTTTGTAATTAATAGCATAAATTTTATATCTCGTATTTACAAGATTATTTATGCCGTTCGGTCCTATTTGACGTAGCCAGATAGACAATAAACCTTTATCCCTCCAATCACTCTTTTTAATTTCCATGCATAACTCCCAAGCCACGTTAGGAAGCTTAGAATTGCAAAATTGTTTACCTAAAAATGCAAAATATGTCAGAAATTATAGCGTAAAAAACAGAAAGTATAAAGAGTGAAAACAAATTTTATGATTTACTTTAAAAATTTTGGATAAATCTGTTCAATAGTGATTGAAAAAATTTTATTTTAGAGGAAACGTAGGAAAATACCTATTAATTGTATCGGACCATCGTATGAGAGCAATCTAGAGCTAGATCCAAAGTCTTTCAATGTCCACTCTGTTTTACAAGAAATTGTATCCAGCTTATAAATTTATTTAATAAAATTTGAAATTATAAATTAAACCTTGTAAACGACATGATCGATATCTTTGCAAGTTGAAAATCCTTTTTTCCCTAAAATAAAAAATGAGGAAAAATTAATACATTTACAACACTGAAAAAGATTCAAATTAATTTCAAACTTGAAAAACTCTTAATTAAAATATTTTTTACCTGAGAATAATTTAGTAAAGCTCAGAGAACTATAAGAAAACAAAGATTAAAAATTTGTTTTTTTAAGCTTACTTGAAAATTTTTGAACAAATTTCAGACGGACTTTTGTCAAACATTTGTGGATAAAATATAAAAAATAAAAGTAAAAATATAAAAAATAAACTTATTTGATAATAATATAAAATATATGATGCACTTATGAAAAAAAATTGCATATTTAATTATCGATTAATATTGTTTATGCTTCTTAGAAAAGGGAATGTTTCTTATGTTCTAAGTAAAGGGTTGTGTACTAAATATAATTCTCAGAAAACGTCTAGTGGATACATTTTGGCAGAGAAAATTTGACCAATAAGCGAAGACTACACCGACTAGTAAAAGGCTTCGACTTTTATACTATAACATCAACTCAATCCCTTTTTTTAAGTCCCGACTTAAATTTATTATTGCAGTTGACCACGTTTTTTCCAAGTTTTATTGTTGAAATTAGATTCCAAGTTTGTTTCAAGTTTAAATTATCGTATAAATTTCAAGTTTATTTTTATATAGAGGTATTCAATATGTGAAAAACAAATTTCTATTAAAATATCAATATGAGTTATAATTCATGAAGAGCAGCCTTCAAAATTTGAAGAGATAATTGTGGATAAGTTCTTTCAATCTCTTCCCACTTCTTACTTTTTAAGAAACTTTCTTTGTTGACTTGAATATAATTTTTACATCCCTGTAAATTAATAAAATTAAAAAAATTAATTTATAAATTTATTACCTTCTCCAAAACTGGAGCTCCATATAATTTAATCATTTTAAAGTATTTCAACATATTACCAGAATCTTAAAATTGATTAAAATCTTACTAATTTTTTTTTAATTTCTTACAAATTAGGTTTGACATGAAAAGTTCACATTCATAAACCAACTGTTTCAATTGATATTTATGTCCAATTACAAAAATTTCCTCAACATGATCTTCTAATGCTTCTTAAAATTATTGAAATATCAAAATATATTAAAAAATCCAACTTTTTTCAATTCCACCAGTATAGAAAAACTCTAACATTGCTTGAACACATTCAAAAGAAAAATCAGAAATTATGATCTCACACTGAAAAATTTAAATTTATATAACTTTACTCAATATTAGGATTGACTCACGTTATAACGGAAATAGATATAAGGAAACTTTATATAAGTACAGGTCCCTTCAGGGATGTCCTAATAACGAGAGTCGAAATATGAAAATAATATTCTAAAAAATACATTTTCTGCTTCAGTTGAGCCATTCTTCTGCTTTAATATTGAAAGGAACACTTTACTGTTTATTGCCAAAACACTACGATGTACTTTTATAACTTTTTTGTCCACCTTAAAATATGAAAATAATATTTTTTTAATTTTCTTCATATTATATTCATACCATTTTGATCCCTTGATATCCCATATTTAAATACATTTTCGGTTCAAAATTTCGATTCTCTGCTTTCCTTATTTTATAGTTATCCGATTATGTGTAAAAATATCAGTCATCCCTTTTTTCTTTTATTAATTGACATACCTTAATAACACAATCTGTGAATGCTTTCTCTTCCAACATCTTATAATAATTATTTTTTATATTTTCATCTGAATTATAATAGTCAATTTCAACTTCACAGTGTAAATACAAACTTCCTAAAATAAATTAAATAATAAAAATTTAAAAAAATACCATCAGAATGAAATAAATTGTTTAAATTAACTATAGAATATCCCAATTTTGCTTTATTCTCCAATTTATTACTAGATCTTAAATTAATATAAAAATTCATTTTTATAATATTTAGCTATAACCTGGCAATATCAACCCTAGCACCATCATCTTTAATAGCATAAATTTTATATTTCGTATTTACAAGATTATCTATGCCGTTCGGTCCTATTTGACGTAGCCAGATAGAATTGGAACCCTTAACATTCCAACTTTTCATTCCAATTTCAATGCATAACTCCCAAGCCACGTTGGGAAACTTGGAAATGCGAAATTGTTCACCTAAAAATGTTATGAGTGAAAACAACATCTTAATTGATTTACTTTTAAATTTTGAAAAATTTTGGACAAATCTTCTCAGAAGAGGGATTGGAAGAGAAGACAAAGTTTTAGAGGAAATAGACCTCAAAAAATTTAAAAAGTACCTATTAATTGAATCGGACCAGCGTATCCGAGCAATCCAGAGTAAGATTTAAAGTCTTTCAATGTCCACTCTGTTTTACAAGAAATTGTATCCAACTATAAATTTATTTAATAAAATTTAAAATTATAAATTAAACCTTGTAAACGACATGATCGACAATTGGAAAATTCTCTGACAATGAGTTGGAAAATCCTAGCGTAAAAAAGTATATGAGAAGTATTAGTAAAAATAACACAATCGATGCTATTCCTAAAAACAAAAATGACTATTCTTGGAAAAAACAAAATTCAAATAAAGAAGAAATTCAAATTAATTTCAGGCCTGAAAAGCTCAGAATTAAAAATATTTTATACCTGAGAATATTCTAGTAAAGCTCAGAGAACTAAAAGAAAAATATTAAAAATTATTTTTTTTAAAGTTTACTTGAACGTTTTTAAAACTTTTGAACAAAGTTCAGATGGACTTTTGTCAAACATTTGCAGATTAAATTTAAAAAATTAAGAAGAAACAAATGAATTTGAAAAATAATCTGTTTTGATAATTAAATTGAATTTATACATACTATTAGTAAAAAAGTTGAAAATTAAAAATCGATTAATTTTGTTTATGCTTCTTTAAAGAGGAGGAGGGCATATGTCCTATGTTTTAAGGTTATTTACTAAATATAATTCTCAAATAGAAAAAAAGTCTAGTCGATATATTTGGCAAAGAGAAAAAAATTAAAAAATAACATACAAGATGTTTCGGATAAGCTAGAAGCATAAAAAAGACAGAAGAATCAGAGAAAAAATAAGGAAAAAAACATCAGTAATTTTTAAAATAGTAAAAAATAGCAGCAACTTTGGCACAGCTAAATGAGAAATTGCTTTGGCATTTTATTCAACTTTCTACCATCTGTCCTTTTGATATTTTGAAATAAACATTTTATTATTTTTGTTCTTTCTCTTTTGTTCTCTGCATCTCTCATGCCTTTTCTCACTCTCTTTATTATAATTCTTTGACTCAATTTTAGAGTTTCAGATTTTATTAATTTTTTTTAAATTTAATAAATAAAATAAATTTCAGAAAAATGTCAATAACTGAACGCCGCGCAGATTCTTCTTCTCATCAAAATTCAGAATCATTCAACAGTTTTGATCGAATAGATGCTTTAATTGATGTTCCTGCATCTTCTCGAAAGACAAAAATTGTTAAACTTGGCGGAAAAGTTTTGGAAACAAAAAAAGAAATTAGAAAAGTTTTGCCTGAAGCACAATATGTTGGAAATTTGGAGAAAATTATTGTTAGAGATTATTTTCCTGAATTGCCGAAAATGAAGGTTTTTATTAATTTTATTAGAGCAATTTTATATTCAAAATTAATTTCTGCTTTTTTTCATTTAAATCTTTGGCTTAAATTAAGCTAAACAATTTATTATTTTTTTATTTAATTCAAATTAAAATACACCTTAATATTCTCATTTTTAGGCACAAGCCGAATTCCTCGAAGCAGTTGCGCGCAACGATCATTTAAAAATTAGAGAGTTACAAATTCGTTATAGCACTCGTAGAACTGACAGGTTTTTTAAAATAAATAAATTATTTTGATTTATTTAAAAAAGACGTACATCTCCCTCTCAACGTCCAAATACTTCTGCTTCACTTTTTGACCCGGCTACACCTTTAAACCAAAAAATTGAAGGAAATATAAAAGAGGAAATAGATGATGAGGAAATGCCTAACAAGAAAAGCAAAAAAGTACAAGACCTTTTTGAAACAGGAAATACTCCTTATGCAAATGAAGAGGGTGATAATGATGCTTTTTTGGTATTTTTTTTTATTTTTTAATTTTTTTTTGATTATTTTATTTATTATTATTTAGGGGTAACATATTTTCTGAATATAAAACCTTCAAATAAATTCTAAAAAAATTTCTATTTTCTTACAATTATTTTATTAAACTAATGCCTTCGAATAAATTCTAAAAAAAAATTTTTATATTTTTATGCTTATTATTCGTTAGAATTTATTTTATAGTTATTTTCTTATTTTTATTTATTTAAGAGTCTTATTTTTATTTAAAATATTATTTTATTTTTAATTATTTTATTTATGATTATTTAGGGGTATTTTTATTAATATAATACCTTATAATAAATTCTAAAAAAATTTTTCTTTTTTTCTATGCACTTTATTTGGTAGGTTTTATTTTATGGGTATTTTCTTTTTTTATTTTATTTAAAATATTATTTATTTTATTTATTTTTTAAATAATTCAGAATGCTGGAAAGAAAAAGAAACATTATTCTATTCCCAAAAAAGCGTTGGATGCTTTTTCTGTTCAAACATATTTAGAAAAATATACAAGCGAAGACAATGCTAGTTTTGAGGAACTTTTTGAATTGGGCAAAAAAAGAGAAAGAGTTTTGTTTATTTTTTATTTATAAAATATTTAAAAAGGTTCAAAATGCTTGGATGTATGAAGCAGAAAAGAAGCATAACGAATCTTTAGTGTTTAGAGGTCAACAAATGTTGGAAGATGCAGATGAACAATTAGTTAATAAAAGTAATACTTCAGGTTTGTTTCTTTTTTTATTTTTTTTTTGTGATTTTAGAAATTAAATAAAATTAAAAAAAATAATTTAAAAAAATAAAATAAATTTATTAGATGATCAAAGGCCTCTAAATGTTGACAATTGGAGTTATAGAGCACGTAATGTAGTTTTATTTAACCATATCGATGAAGCACCCTTAACAATGCAAGAACATATTGATAGAGCAAAAACTTCAGAATTACATATAAATAAAAGAGGAACTCGTTTTAAAAAGGAACAACAAAAAGCTCCGGATCAAGTATTTTTTTATTTTTATTTTTATTTAAAAAATTATTAAAAAGGTAGCAATGGCACGTGCTGCATTTCAAAATGTTTCTAAAATAGCTGGACATGTTGATGTTACTGGAAAACAGGTTGGGATTGAAAGTAAAACGATTGGATTAGTTGCAACGCCTACTCCTATACCTGGTTTATTTTTTAAATATTTACTTATTTAATTTTATATTTAATTTTCCTTTTTTTAAATTAAATATTTTCTTTTATTTTTTTAAATATTTTATTTAATTAAATATTTTGTTTATTTATTTTTAAATTAAAAAATTTAATTTTATAGATGAATCTCCATTAATGACTTGGGGAGAAATTGAAGGAACACCTTTTCGTTTGGATGCCCCAGAAATACAACCACACATAGAGGATGCCCCAACTTTTAAAATTCCTGAAATGCCTGTTAGAGAAAAAGTTGCTGCACAATTAGCTGAAAAAATTGCTTCAACTTATAATAATAAAAGAAAAAATGCAATGGATAAAATACAACAAATTGCTCCGTAAATTATTTAAAATTAAAATTTAATTATTTAATTAAATTTTAAATTAAATTTCAGAAAAACTCCAAAATTTAATGCTTCTTGTCGTTCTGGAACTTCTCGTGTTGGCACAATGTCACCTGCAGCACGTACTTTACTTAATGAAAGATTAGGTATTCGATTGGGGACTGATAAACTTATGAAGTTTTCGCCTAGTCCGAGAGGGTAAAAATTAAATTATTTTAAATTAAATTTATTTTTTTAAAAAAAGGACTCCAACAAATTCTGCATTATTTAGTCCATCAATTTATAAATTATTTAATAAACCTAAAAGTGAAGTTAATTCTGGTTCTAATACACCAACTAGACAATTATTGGAAGAAAATAAAAATAATAATAAAACAACAAAAACAAGTGGTTCAGTGACAGATAATCTTTTAAATATTCCTCCATCATCTTTTGATAATAATAAAGAAGGTTATAATTTTAAATTAATTTATTTAATTAAAAAATATTTATATTTTAAGGTACAAGTAGTTGCAATAACAGTCAAAGACCTAGTGCAGCAGACTTTTTCTAATTTTTAAAAAATAATAAAAATTACAATTTTTTAAATAATCAAAATTGTCTAGTTTTGATTGAAAATTATTTAAAAAATAAAATTTTATTTGTATAAATAAATTTAAAAAAAATGAATTTTAGAAAAATTGAAAAAAAAAAACATTTTAACAAGAATATACAATAAAATGATAACAAAATAAATTTATTAAAATATTAAAAATATTTTTATAATTATGTATTTATTAAATGATGGGTAGTTCCACAATAGCTACTACTGTTCATTGAATCTATATATAATGGGAAGATATTATTAAAAATAAAAATAAACTTGAATTTATTATAAATAAACTTAAAACAAGTTTATTTATTGTATTTTATTGTAAAAATAAACTTGAATTTACAATATTTATTATAACCTTGAAACAAGTTTATTTATTTTTTGTAATGTTTCAAGTTTATTTTATCTTTAAAATTGTTAATTCAAAACAATTAAAAACTAACTCCATTGTTTCAATAATAAACTACCACCATTCATTGTTGTAGGTGATAATTTTGAAGGTCTTCTCGTTGTCATCATACTTGTAGCACCTGTTTTTACTAATGAAACTTTTTTTGCAAAAGAATAAGGACAAAGTAATGCTGCTATTCTTGTACGAAATCGTCGAGAAAAAAGAGTATAAAGCAGTGGATTACCTTTTAAATTAAATTAAAAATTAAAAAAGTTTACAAAAAACTTACAGGCACTGCAAAGCATGGCTAATGCGTTCATGAGCAAAATAAATTGATATGGAAGATTAATTCTAACGTTGAAAACTCTGCAAAGATAGTCAATATTAAAAATGTTCTAATTTTTTATTTATTTTTATAGTAAATTTTTCTGCTTCAAGTTTATATAAAGTTTTATTATATTTCAATTAAATTTTAATTTCTTGCCTTGACAAGAAAATAGCCTGTATAGGTGAATAACAAACAAAATACACAGAAACACAAGCCACTAGCATTTTTACAACATTTCTTCTTGTACGCAATGCTTCTTCTCGTGCATTAAGCAAAGCTGCAGATGAACTACTTGCACGACTAGCAGCTGAACCAGGATCTGATAAACGAGGTTCATCGCGTGCTGCGAAGGATTTTGTTTCTAAAAATAGTTCTGATAGTAAAATTTTCAATGAAATAAAATAAAAATACCTTCATAAAGTTGTCTATTTTTAGTCCAAAGAGCAGCACATATTTTAGAATAAAGAAAAAGAAATGCCAAACATGGAAGCAAATAAAGTGATAAAAATTCAAACCATTTATTCCAAAATTCAGATGAAGCATGAACATTAATACAAAGTGAACCTAAAATAAATTAATTAATTCAAAATTTTAATTTAAAAATTAATTTCTTACCATCGGGACTAATTTCATTATGTAATGCATATGGAACAGCAATTAAACAAGCTGTTAACCAAATTGTAAAAATTGCAATTAATATATTTGTGCGTGAGCATAAACGACGAGCATGAATAGGAAATACAATAGCAATGTAACTAAAAAGTTTTAGGTAATCAATTTTTTGCTTCAAGTTTATTTTTTCTTTTTTTTGCTTCAAGTTTATTTATATTTAACCAACCGTTCAATGCAAACCATTAGCTGAGTAAGTATTGAAGTAAACAGAAAAACGCATTCAAAATATCGTACTACAGGGCATAAACAATAAGGCAGCCATGGAATCCATGCTGGACTCCCTAATGCAATTGTAGGAGTCCATTCTATAATTAATTAATTTTTTAAATAATCATTTTTATGAACATATGATATATTAATTATTTAAAATATGTCAAGAAGGATGCCATTAATATTTCAAAAATAAAAATTTTAAATAATTATTAATATATCCTATCACATAAATATATTAAAAAATATTTAACTACCCAATGATGTTGTAACCAAATTTAAGGCATCAGCAACTGCCTAAAATTTTATTATTATTTATTTTTGCTTCAAAAAAAATTTACCAAATTTAATAAAAGCAAATTCATAACACTTCTACGCATTTTACGATCCCCTAGTATTGCAACAATTACAAGAATATTTCCACATAAGCCAACTAGTGTTAGCAATGAAAAAAGAGAGCCAAAAACAAGACGCCACAATGGCGAAATCATTTTTTTTAATTAAAAAATTCAATCTAAAAATAAAGAAAAACTTTTAAAAAATGAAGCAAATTGAATCATAAAATTTTTTCAAATAATAGGAACATTTAGAATACAGAGGAAAAAAAGTAAACTGAAAAATCAGAAGAAATTTAAAACTTGCTACAATTTAACTTTTATAATTTTTTGCAATTAATTAAAACTTTAAATAATATAAACTTTAAAGTTTTTAATATTAAAAAATTTAAAGTTCCAACTTGTTTATAATGTTTCAACTTACTCTTCACTCATTTATATAATTTTTATTACACGTTACATGTGAAATGTGACATTAAAAACTTTTTTTTATTTATAAACAAAAATCAAGTGCATTCTAAAATTCTCTTTAAAAATTGAATAGAAAAACAGAATGTGGGCGATATGTTTGTTATACGATCCTTAAACGAGTAGCAAAAATGTAAATAAAGAATATTTTTAAAGGAAATAAATATGAATAAATAAAAAAGTAAATGAAAGAGTAGAAATTATATTAAAAAATTCTGGCCTTCTAAAACTAGACAAATTGATTATTTTTTAATTTTAAGCTTTAACTATATAAGGCTATTTATTTCTTATTTAAAAAATACAATATTTACAATAGTACAATATAGAGTTTTTACAATAAAAACAAGTTTTTACAATATAAAAACAAGTTTTTACAATAATTAAGTTTACAAAAAGTTTTACTATTAGTTACAGGTTTAGTTTCAGGTTTATTTTAATATTTTTTCAACATTATTTTTTAGGTTTACAAGTTTATTTAATGCTTTAAGTCAGAGCTGCCAGATCTGCGGATTTATCCTCATTTTGAGGATTTTACGAGTTCGTTGAGGATTTTTTTTGAAAATGAGGATTTGCGGATTTTTGCGGATTTTTGATGTTTTTTGAGGATTTTTGAGGATTTTTGATATTTTTGTATATTTTTGATGTTTTTTTCAGAAATTTAATTAAAAATTGCTATTTTTGGGTAAATTTTGGCAACTAGACTACAAAAATTTCCAAAATTTTTCGCCTGCGGCGCTGAAAAGTAAAGTTTGGTTAACTAGAGTACATTAGATCTCCAAAATTTTTCGGTGTCAACCCAAATGATTCACCCAATTGGGCCAATCACTTCAACGGAAAAGTAATAAAATACTCCCAATATATCCAAGTTTGTGCAATACCAACTAGTTGTAAGATATTTGACCGATTAGCAATTGGATCAATTGGTTGAACGATCTTTTGGTTTCGATCTTCTGGGGTGGAGCAATTTTTCGCCTGCGGCGCGTCAAATCACTAACCCAAGTGAAGGTTAATTATGATTTTTTCTGTATAGAATTTTACAAAATGATTATTTCCAATAATAAATTGTTAAAATCTATTGTTAATAGCGAAAAATATGAACATTAATAAAAAATTTCTATTAAACATTTTTATTATTTGCGGATTTTTGCCCAAAATGAGGATTTTTTCAGATGAATTTGCGGATTTTTCATTTTTTCATCTGGCAGCTCTGCTTTAAGTTCTTGTTTCAAGTTTATTTTTATGTTATTTTTAATTTGAAGCAATTTTTGCTTTATTTGTGCGTTTAATTTAATAAATATTAAATCTACGCCTACCTATTGTTAGCGTTTTAACGTAAATAAGTATGAATCAGTTTTAATTTAAAAAAATTAAATAATTTTTATTTATTATTTTAGTAATTTAAGTATATTTAAGAAATAAAAAATATAAAATAAATAGCTAAATTTGGTAATTAAATTTTGTATTTCTTTTATTTTATTATTTGTAGCACAAAATATATTTTCTATTATTTTTAAAAAATATAAAAATTAATATAATTACCAATTTTAAGCCAATTTCTTAATTAAGAAATTTATTAATTAAAATATAATTATGAAAATCTAAAAATATAATTTTGAATTAAAAATCTGAATCTAAAGTAATTAAAATAAAAAATTTTAAATTAACCAAAATATACTTGGTAAAAAAACATTTTGAAGCAAAATAAAGAAAACACAAAAATGTTTGAAAAAATGATTTCACAAATATATTTATATATAGAAATTATTGGTAGTAGTAAATATATTAAAAATTTATCAAAAAATGTAAATATTTAATTAAATATGTATTTTAGTAAATAATTTTTTTAATTTTCACACATTTTTTCTAATAATAACATTTTTTTATTTTTCTCCAAAAACTCATCTTCCATAAATTTTTAAATTATATATTAAAAAAAGTTTTTCTAGGAAAAAAAGAAAAAAGTTTTTAAAACTAATTTTCCCTTTGTAGCAAAAATGTGTTTAAAAATAATATTTAATTAAAAATAAATTAAATCTTGGAATAATCGAAGAAGTGAAATTAAACTTTCTTTTATACTAATTTAAAATATTAAATAATAAAAAACACTTCCGTTAAGTTTATTTTGAATTTTACAGATAAATTATTTCAAGTTTATTTTAATGTTTGTTTTCAAGTTTATTTTAATGTTTGTTTTCAAGTTTATTTTAATGTTTGTTTTCAAGTTTATTTTTTGTTTTTTTTCAAGTTTATTTTTTGTTTTTTTTTTCAAGTTTATTTTTTGTTTTTTTTCAAGTTTATTTTAATGATTATTTTAATAAAATTAACTGTCGTATTTTAACTAAATTATAAACATAAATACACAACATTTTAAGTTTAATTTAATATTTATACTATAATTAGTATAACATAAATTAGTTTACAGGTTAATAAATTTAATAAATAAACAGTAGACGCTTAAAAAATTGAAATCACGTCAACAGTTGTTTATACAAAATATTTAAAATTCTATTTAATTGTAAATAAAAAATTAAAAAATAAAAGTTTAAATGAAATGTGATATTTAAAAAAAATTTGAAATTAAAATTTAAAAAATAATTTTTCAAGTTTAAACTTGAAAATAAAATTTACGGAAACATAAATACTAATATTAATTAGTTTCCTTAATTTTCTAAATTTCATCTGTGGAATTAAAAATGGTTAATTATTTAAAAATGATAGTTTTGGAATCAAAAATCTTTAAAATTTTTGTTCTCATTTTGAGAAAATTTGTATCTAGAATGAATTAAATTCTAATTAAATTATAAAACATAAAATAAAATCAACATAAACTTTTTTATTATTTATAAAGTGTAAAACAAAATGCTAACAAACTTAGGCAAATTAACTGCTAATAAATAAAAATGTGAAAATGAGAAAAAAGCCTTTTAAAAGAAAAGTCTAAATTAAATTAATTATAAATTATAATATTTACATTTTATTTAATTAATAAATATATACAAGTCAAACCAACCATATGGGATCCATATTACTCAAAGGAAACAAAAAAAATAATAAATATTAATATACATATATTGTTAGAAATAATTAATACATAGTATATATTTTTTAATAAACTTAAAATTGAAACAAACAGAAACTTAAGTGTATGGCTTATTTTTCAAGTTTAAAGTTTATTTCAAGTTTAATTAATAAGTTATATTTATAACGTATTTTCAAGTTTAATTAAAACCAGAAAATCCCGGGTGAGATTAATAAAAAGAGTGTAATATTATGTCAAGTTTATTTTATAAGTCGTCTACTGAAAAATTAAAATTGATATTCGTAGAAATAAAAAAATGTTTGCTGAATTAATTTTAATTTAATTTAAATAAAATTCAAAAAATATTAATTTATTTTTTAAAATTAAATTTTAAAGAAATGCAAAAATCAATTCTAAGAAATAAATTTACGAAAATTTAATTATTTAAGCAAAATATATAATTTTATTAAATTAATATTTTGAAATATATTTTAAAGTCTAAAATTTATATATAAATTTTTTAAATTTTGTCTGACAAATTTACCCAAATTATTTTAAAATTAAATTTTAAAATAATTTTTATTTAAAAATTTGCTTAAAAATACTAAATAAACAAGCAATACATTTTGGGTTATTAACAAATAAAAGGTCTAACAAAAATAAAAAAGGGCAAAAATAAAGAGAATATAAGAATATTAATTCAAAACAGCTGGAAATTTTAATATTTACTCAAAATTTTATTTGTCAAAGTCTAGTTTTTTTAAATATATAAAATGTAAAATTTTGCTTTAATAATATTTAAAAAATATTATTTTAAACATACATATTATATTAAAATTATAAGAGGAAAAATATAAAACTTTCCGCTAAGTTTTACCTTTAGTTTATTTCAAGTTTATGGGTAAATCTGAAGCAGGCTAATTAATTGCATAAAAACTACTGATTTTGTTTTTAAGTTTAACAAAAATTAATAAAAAATTTAAAAAAATCAGAAATAGAAAAATATTTACTAAAAAAATATTTAATAAATATAGTAAATAAATTATGCTTTAAAACAGTCTTTTTAATTAAAAAAACATATAAATAAAATAATCAAAAAATTTATTTTTTTGCATATGCTTCAATTAACACTTAAAAAATATTAAAAAATTAATTGGAAAGGCATTTCATTATTTTTTTAATTTGTAAAATTTTATTTATATAAAAATAATAAATAGAAAATTTAAATTTAAAAATATAATTTTTGGTTAAAAATAAAAACAAAAATTTTTTGAAAAAAATATTAATTAATTAAATGAAAACTATTTGTATTTTTTGGAAGTAAATATTTTTTAATTAATTTTTCTAAATAAAGTCATTTAATTTCGCTTTTAACTAAAATGAAAAATAAATAAACTTGAAGCATAATGCACAAATAAATTTAAATAAAAAATAGTCGAAAACTTGAAGCAAATTTACTAAAGTTGCTTCGTTTATTTTTCACTTAATTCTAAAATATTTTTGCAAATGTTAAATTTTTTAAAATAAATTTATTAAAATATTCTCTATTTAATAATTGATTTATATTTTTAAAAATTATTTTTGTTAAAAATAATTATAATATTTTTACCCAAAGGAATTTATTAAAAAATAGGAAAAATGACTAAATAAATAAGGAAAATATAAATTAGCTTTAAAAAAAGAAAAAATATCTGTTGTCTACTAAACTTGTCCTTTTCACAATATACACTAGTTGACATTTCATTTATATTTAGTTGTTATTAAAAGGTTTGTAATTGTCTATTGTAATAACGTCAAAGAAATATAAATAATATCCAAAAATAACAACAAGAAAAATAAACAAATGTTTTTAATGAAAAAATAAACTTGAAGCAAAAACATATTTAATAAAAAATAAACTTAAAAAAATAAACTTGAACAAAAATTATTTTTTAAGCAAAAACTTAAATATAAAGAATGTACGAGCATATTTAAAGAAAAGAAGCAAAAAATACCTTAAGAAAAAAAAATTTCTGACAAAATATATTTTTGCATGTTTTTAGATGAAATATTAAAATATTTTTATTTTGAAAATGTCAAGTAAAAAAACATTAATTTAATTTTTAATATATTAGTTAAAAACATATCACTCACATTCCTTGTATTAAATTAATTATTTGCAATAAAATTTAAAAAATAAAATTATATTTGCTGAAAATTTTAATAAAAATATTTGCTAAAATAAGATGTATAAACTTAAACTTTTATTTTTACATAAATTGACGTTAAAAAAAAATTTATTAAATTAATCCATATAAGCTGTCTCTATAAATTAAAAATTTAAATGCTTCATAAATCCTTAAGAAACCATTTAAATAAAATTAAATTTTTGAATATTTAAAATTTATAAAAATATTATTTAAAAAAATTATTTTCTATTTTTGGTTACATTTTTAAAAAAATAAAATATAGATAACTTTTTTAAATAAATAAATATTACTAAAAGTATTGTGTGAAAATAAATAAAATAAATATATTTTCCAGTTATTAATTAAGATTCTCTCTTCCTTTTTGTATTAAAAAGGTTAAAGATTAATTTAAAATATTTTAGTTTTTCTGGAATTAAAAAGAGGATAAAATTAAAATGAAGTTTGTATACTAGAATATAAAGTATTAGTAAAGTTTATAACAAATTGAAACCTTGGAATAAAATAAAAAGTAAATAAACTTTAAAAGGAAAAATAAACTTGAATCAAAAATAAGTTAGAAAATAAACTTGAAGCAAAAATAAGTTAAAAAATAAACTTGAAGCAGAATAATAACTTTCTTTTAAAATTTAATAAAAATAAATAATCATATACATATATTTTAAAAATAATTTTATAAAACATTTTTTTAATATTTTTTTTATAATTACTTTAAGCATATTTTATTTAAAAAAATACTTTTTAATATTAGTTAAAGTATTTAAGCCTGAGTATTTAATTAATACTCTCTAAAAACTGACAAAAACATATATAAAGGTTCCGCGTGTCAAAAAAGTGAAATTTTTTAAAAAATATTAAAAAAGTTTAATACTTAAGACAAATTAAATATAAAAAACATAAAATATTATAAAAATATTATTAAAAAATTTTAAATAAAATAACGATAAAAGAACAAAAATTTAATAAAGGATTAAAAATGGATTGAGTACTAGAAAAAAGTCTAATAAAAAAATAATAAAAAGATGAGGAAGTGAGTTGCAAATAATATGTTTTATTATTGCGCCTATCTTTTACTTTTTGTTGAACAATATATGTATAAGTGTTAAAAAAATTTAAAAATAAACTTGAAGCACAAAGAAAATAAACTTGACTTAAATTTACTTTATTAGTTCCTTTATTTTTTCCAAGTTTATTTTACATTTTTATATAAAATAATTGTTACTCAAGTTTTAAGTTGCTTAAAAAGTTTTTTAATATTTATTTATAATTGTATTAAGAATTAATTTAATATTTAAGTTTTAATTTACCTATTTTTATATCTAAGTCTAGCATCAATGCAATCTTTAGGTAAATTACTTATAAATAAATAAAATAAATATAAATATTCAAAAATATATATTTATGTATGTTAGCAAACAAAATCTAATTAAATAAATTTTAATAAAAATTAAGTTTTTCTATACCAGATTATTATGAATTTTTTAGTCAATTTTTAGCCTAAAATAAATAAATATGTAGAGTAAATAAAAAATTATTTAAAAAGAAAAATCTAAAAATATATATTTCATGCTTAAAAAATATTAAAAAGTTTACTTAGGTTTTTGTTTTATTTATTAGAGTAGAATCAGTATTGAAAATAATAATGCTACAAGTTAATTTATACCTTTTATTTTATTTAAAAAAGTTTTTTTAATAAATTTGAAACAAAAATGTTAAAATAAACCTAAAGCAAGAATAAGATAAATTAAATTATTAATTTATTTTTATTACATTTTTGTAATAAAATAAAATTATAATATCAATCCATTAATGTATAAATTATTTTATTAAAATATTTAATCCTTTCAATTTCTATTTTATTAATTAAAAAAAACTCAAAAAATAAATTTGGAGCAAATATTAATACATTATAGGTATGTAGCCCGGAAAATTCCTCTTTTAGCAGAAAATTCCTTTCCGATAAAAAATTTTTGTAAAATTTAAAGTTATTTCGGATCATTTTAAAGATTATTCTAACATAGTACAATTTTTAAAGTGATCCAAAATTATTTTTATAATTATTTAAGGAGGATTTTTCTGTTAAAGGAAGTTTTAAAATGAAATAATAAAAATTAAAATTATATTTTTAATGTTTTTTTAAATTTTATGTGACATTCTGGTTTTTGTTGTTGTTATTATTTGTTTTAATAAAAAGTGGCTGAACAGCTGTACTTTTATTTTTAAAAAGTTTGCAAATAATTGATTTGTAAGCATTTCTGTATTCAACACTAAAAATTAAAAATTATATTTAATAATTAAATATATTAATTTAAATAGGCTCCCGGAAAATCGGTCAGTGGAAAATCGGTCAGTGAAGAAACAGTATATAAAATCACTAAAATACATGTAAAACACAAAAATACATTAAAATGTTGTGTTTTAATGTGGTTTTATTTTTGTTTTTGTGTTTTACAATGTTTTTTGTTTTACATGTATTTTAGTGATTTTATGTACTGTTTCTTCACTGTCCGATTTTCCACTGACGCATTTTCCGGTCATGAAAAAAATTATATATTTAAATTTAAAAAAATATTAAAAAATTGTACTTGCAAATAATTAAAATAGGAGCATTAATTCCAGCAGATATTAAATATATATAAGTTAAAATACTAGTAAAAATATTTAAAATATTCGCAGAAATTATATAAAATTGTGCAGATGATTTAGAAATAAATAAATTTGTTAAAGCAGTAGAAAGACTAAGGAACAAAATATTTAAATAATTTCTCATTGCCGAAGAAATTATCCAACCAATAATAAGAACTAAAGAAATAATCAAAACAGATCGAAGAATACGTAAAGCATTTTTAATAATTAATTTTATATCTAAAAAATATTTTTAATAATTAAAAAATAATAACCTTTCTCTGGCCTATCATTATTTTGTGTAGAAGAAACTTTATTATTTTTTAATTTCAAAAAAACTTTTTTGCCATAATAACGCCAAATAATCATAAAAAATATTAAAATATAATTAAATAAAGAAAGAGAAATAATTATTAAAGTAAATATTGAATTTAATAAATCAGAATATACACCAGAATTACATAAAAGTAATCTTAATATTTAAAGGTAGAAATTAATTAATTAATATAAAATAAACTTTTCAAAAGAACTATTTAAATTTTTTAAAACATTAATTTGAGTTAAAGCAATTATTCCTCCAGAAAATAAACAAATAGAAAATATTAATAAATATATACGAAAAATTGTAGAGTCAGAAATAACATGCATTCTGAAATTAATAGAAACAAAATCAGAAATTAAATTAAACAAAATCAGGAATTAATAAAAACAAAATCAGAAATTAAAGAAAACAAAATCAGAAATTAAATAAAACAAATCAGAAATTAAAGAAAACAAAATCAGAAATTAAATAAAACAAAATCAGAAATAATAATTCTTTTTCTTACCTTAAAGGAAAATAAACAATTAACATTCTTTCTAAAGAAATAAAGAAAATAGCCATAAAAGAAGAATAAGAACCAATAGTTGATATTAAAGAAATCCAAAAACAAATATTATAATTAATTATTGTAATTCCAAATAATAAATAAATAAAATTAATAATAAAAGGAATTAAAGCAAATATTTGACAAAAAGAATCAAATGGAAGAAGAAGATTTGTCTTTTTTTTAAATTAATTAATTAATTTAAATATATTTATTTATTACCTTTAATTTTTTAAAAGAAACAATTATTAAACTAATATTTAATAAAATAGATGAAATTGCAAATAAAGCTGGTATAACAATAAAAGGAATTTGTTGTGGCCAATAACCTTTTTCATACATAATTAGAAGACTATTTTGATAAACTTGTGACTAAAAATTTAAATAAAAAATTAATTTATAAAAATTATTTAAATTTAACATTACATTAATTAATTTTAATGAATATTTAAAAGAACATTCAGAAACAATTTGTTGATGAATAAAATTTGAAAATATTAAATCAAAAATTGTTTTATTAATTACTGAATCTAATATTTTAAATTTATTTGTTAAATTATTTGAATCTTCTTTTCCATTTGTATTTATATTTAAATATTCACAAATATCACCATTTTGTAAATATAATGATAATGAATAATTGTTGTTATTTGTTAAATTCATTTTTTTAAAAAAAATATACTATCGGCACATATACTAAAAAAAGGATAAAAAACATTTAGAAGAACATAAATTTCTTACCTCAACAAAAATTCTTCTGCTTAATTGTTTATTAAATCCTATATTTGTTTCTTTGCGTGCTTTATGACTTTTCCGTTTAAATAATAATATTAGTTATTTAATTTAAATAAGTTTTTCAAAAAATATTACATATTTTTATGTTAATTTAAAGTAAATAAATACCAAAATTTTTTCTCATTGAAAGTTCAATCTGACAAAAAAAATTTTTTTAATTTTTCTTAGAAAAGTTTTTATTAAAGTAAATATTTTTTAATATTTAACAAAATTAAAAAAAATAATAAAATTTTTCACACAGATTGTTTATTATTTTAATTACTTAATAAATGATTTACGTATTTTTAAAATATATTAAAGTATAAAAAAAATATTTTTATTTAAATATAAAAGCTTTTTAAAATTGTATAAAAGCAATAAAATGATTGAACAAAATCAAAGTTTAAAAGAAAATAATAAACTTGATTCAAGTTTATTTTTATTTAATATTACATATATGTTTCAAGTTTAAAACTTGATTCAAGTTTATTTTCTTTAAGCTTATATTTTGTTTCAACTTTGATATTTAAAATTTGTTTTTAAATTAAATAAACTTGATTCAGGAAAAATAAAAATTAATGAGATTAAGCGATGAGGTTATTAAGGGGAATATAACCAAAATGAGAATAATAAATATTTACATGCAAATAACACCGGTAAAATGGAAAAATAGAGCGAGATTAGAACATATATAAAAAGCAAAAATAGAGAACTATTAAAATAATTATTTAAAGCAAAAAAAAAAGGGCTAAAATTTAAAAAATAAAAATTATTAAAATTAAAAAAAAATACCATGCAAAAATATGAAAAAAATGAAGCAGGCAGAAACTTCCGGACTAATTCTTATGAACTCAAACTTAAGATGCAAAACTTGAATATATAATTAATATCATGCTTAAAATTTTAAATATATTATTTTTAGGCAGATAAACTAATTTCTTTGTTTTTTTCTGGGCAACAGCGGAAGTTTCCCTTTACCAAAAAATGTTCAAATAATATGTTAAAAATGATAGTGTAAAAATTAAAAAAAATTTTTTTTATCTTATCTAAAAGTTCAGAAAATAAATTTAATTTTTATCTGCTTCAAGTTTTTTTATTACTTATTTTCAAGTTTTATTAAATAAATATTTAGTTGAAGCAAAAAATAAAAACTTTTTTGAAGCAATTTTGTACTATATTAATGTTTGAGTGAGTTAGATGTTTTGGAGTGGAGATTTTTAAAATTTAAAAAAATATTATCAGAATTATTTACTTATCATTACTAAATGGAAATGTTAAAGGCCCTTCTCCTTTACGTCCAACT
The DNA here is from genome assembly GCA_015183035.1 of Meloidogyne chitwoodi. Taxonomy (NCBI): domain Eukaryota; kingdom Metazoa; phylum Nematoda; class Chromadorea; order Rhabditida; family Meloidogynidae; genus Meloidogyne; species Meloidogyne chitwoodi. The sequence continues at coordinate 1,746,436 of JACZZP010000017.1, forward strand.
AAAAGAAAAGTATCCATACCACCATCTACACCTTTCACCTAAAATTAAATATTTAATTAAAAAGAAAATATTTTTTAATTTTTATTATTTATAATAACCTGAATATGGTCTCTATGTTCAAAGTCATAACGGTCAATAAGCAAATTTTTTGTATGGGAGGAAACTTGTATACGGTTCTTGACACCATTCTATAAATTTATTATTTTTAATTAAATTTTTTTTTATTTTTTTATTTTAAACATTTTTATTTTATTTTTAAAGAACACATTAAATAACTAGAAAATTAATTTTATTAAAAAATCAAATTCAATTATATATATATATTACTTGATACATTCTTGAAGCAATATTTACTGTATCTCCCCAAATGTCATAATATAATTTTGTTGTACCAATAACACCTTTATTAAATAAATTTTAAAATAATATTTAATTTTTATTTATTTAATTTTTTAATTTATTTATTTACCTGCAGTGACTGGACCAATATTTAAACCAATTTTACATTCAAATTCAAAATTGAGAAGATCTGAAAAAATAATTAAATTTAAAAATAAATATAATTTTTAATTGCCTTGGTTGAAAAAAGCTAGTGCATTTTGTACAGCAATAGCAAATTCCATTAACTAAAATATATTGCAACTTTAATTTAAAAGGCTAAAAAGAAATTGTTTTATTGAACTTTACAATTTAAATAAATATAAAGTTTAAACTTAAGTTTTAATGTTTAAAGTTTTAAGAGAATAGAAATGCTTGAAAATAATTAAAAAAGAAAACAAGTTTATGATTAAATTCAAGTTTTAAGATTAAATTCAAGTTATCAAGTTTTGTTTAAATTCAATTTTTTAAGTTCTCAAGTTTCAAATTTTAAGTTCTAATATACTGTAACCTGATATAAATGTTCGTATGGATGTAAAGACAACCTTCTTCTATCAGGATTTAATCCAGAAGCAGCCATATAAGCTTAATAGTTCGGTAATAATAATTATTTTATTATTTTTAGAAAAATAATTAATTTCTAAAAATATTTTTTTTCAAGTTTTTTTTGACTAATTTTTAGGAGAATTATTAAAATATAATTTAATGTTTAAACTCACAAGGGCCAATTGTTTTAATTTTTTCAACATGTGCAAATTCAGAGCGATCAAGTAATTCTTTTTTTAAATAATTTATTTTTTTAATAAATTTATTATTTTACCATCAAAATCTCCAATAACTTCATTTAATACTCTAATAAATTCACGTCCACCTTCGTATGTTTCTTCATACATTTCATGCCAATTTGTAATTGAAGCAAACATTACTTTAAATAAAAATTTATTATTTTATTACAAAATAATTTATTTATTAATAAAATAATTTACCTGCAGTTAATTTGTGATTTTCACTGTATTTAGTATTTGTTTTGAGTGATTCTACAGCATGTGGGGGAATACTAAAAAAAATATATATATTTTTTTTCTTTTTAAAGTAAAAAAATTAACATATTATTAAGAAGCCAATCAGCCTGATCTCTAACTAATTGCATTTTGGCTGTATCTCTACGTGCTTGTACATCACCATAGAAAGACATACGAAAAGCTGCTTCAAACTAAAAATTAAAAAAAAATATATTTAAGAGTTTCTTATAAAAATATTAGTAATCTTAAAGAAAAGGGTATTTAAAGATAAAAGACATTTATTATTCTTTTTAAAAAAAGAATAATTAAAATGTTCCTTCCAGCCTACTATATGGGCTGGGAGGAACATTACCTCCAAAAATGTTATTTATCTTTTGGCAATATTCTGCAGAAGGAATTAATTAATTAAACGTATGATTTCAAAAAATAAATCTTAAAAATATTAAAAAAAAAATATTTTATAAAATAATTAGCTGAAAAATTAAACAAAAAAATTAAAAAAATATTTTTTTTAAATTAAATTTAAATATTTTGCCTGATAATTAAGAAAAGCAACTAAAACAACAGCTAAAATAACATCCAAAACTAATTCCCATAAAAATAAAGGAGTTCCAAAAATTCCAGAAGACCAAACAGGTTGTTGTGAATTATTACAAGGTAAAGGATGTGGTTGAATACTATCATGAAAAAATGATGAAGAATTGGAAGAGGAAGAAGAAGCTATAATTAATGAATGAAAAGGAGATAAAGATGTTGAATCTGATCCTAAAGAGCGAATATAGTCTAATTGATGTTGACAAAACCTGAAAAAAATTGTTTTTAATTTTTTTGAAAACAATTTAAATAATTATAATTAATTTTTAAAAAAAAATTGTTAAATAAAATTTAAAAATATTATTAATCAAACCAGGTACTCAACAAAAATACAAGTGCAACTGCCAATGCTTGTCCTGTTTTTGGCCAGGCACCAAGTTGACTAGAAAAATAAATATTTTTTAACACAAAATTAATAAAAAAACTCAATTTTTCTTGATAAAAATTAATAAAATAATTTTTTGCAATTTAAAAAAAAATATAAATAATATAATATTTACCTAAAATTGCAGTGTGTAAATAAAGCCAATAAAAAAATATAAGAATAAAGCAAACGAATAACTAATTGACCAGGATGAATACAAATTAATGGAGAAGTGGGAGATGGATAATAATAAATTATTTTATCCATACAAAAAGGCATATTGAAGAGAGCAACTCCAACAGGTAGAGCAATTAATAATGCACCTTTATTATTTTAAAATAAATATTATTTTAAATTATTTTTTAATTTTATTACCAAGAATATGTCTTGGGCCCCATTGATGCAGCCAAGGGAGAATTGGTCTGCGACTGAGTAAAGGTAGACCGACAAGCACAATTACAGCTAAAAAATATGTAAAAAATAAATGAAGAATGAAAATAAACTTGAATAAAAGAAAAATTCAAAATCAGAACGAAAATAAACTTGAATAAAAGAAAATACAAAATCAGAATGAAAATAAACTTGAATAAAAGAAAAATACAAAATCAGAACGAAAATAAACTTGAATAAAAGAAAATACAAAATCAGAATGAAAATAAACTTGAATAAAAGAAAATACAGAAATCCAAATTAATATTCAAAATATAATTAACAAAAAAATTTACCAGTAAGAAATATTGCTGCTACAGAGATATAAATCAAAAAAGGAGGAGATAATTCAGAAATTCCCGGTTGTACCAAAAATAAAATTGCACAAACAACAAAAGCAAATGCAGAAACAAAAATATCAATAAAAACGCCGGAATAACGATAACGTGGACGGTGATGATTATGATGAGAAATAATTAATTGAGGAGAAGTTTTTGATTTATTATTATTATTATTTGAGTTGTTTGGGTGAATAGAAGGTTTTTGTTGGGAAAGGGCAGCAGTAACACTATGACCACCAATAGTATGTTGAAATTGGGTACTTAACTAAAATATTTAAAATTTTAATTAAAGAAAATACAAAAATCAGAATTAAAATAAACTTGAGAATATAAAAAATAATTTAACCTGTCTATGCTTCTCAATGCCTGTAGGAACAGTGCGTGCAGTAGAATGTTTCTCAGAAGAATCACCAGCCGCAAAATGGGCACGATATTCATTTTCAATATCACGTTGATTAAAATTTAGAGTCCAACGATTTAATGACTAATAAAATATTAAATAAAAATTTAATAAAATAAAAAAACCTTTTGATGCATCCAAAAACCTTTAGCAAAAGATCCATCAGCACTATGAATGACTTGTGCCAATCTTTGATCAAAATCACGATGATCAGTATCAAACCGAGTAAGTGAAGCTGCGTTATGGTGATGAGATATTGCTGTATCTAGTCCAGCGAGAGAAGCAGTGGAGTGACAACCAATTTCAGAACCGAGTTCCTTTTTAATTTTAAATTTAATAAATTTTATTTAAAATTAAAAAAACCTGTAAACCAGAACTTCTTGACCCTCTCCCACTATTATTAGCGCTACTTTCATTTGCAAGGTCTGAAGATATTTTCCCTCCAATACGTTCAGCAGTTCGCCAATCAACATAACTACCATTTTTACTTGTTTTTTCTTTATATTGATACTGAAAATTAGAAGAAAAAAATATATTATTTATTAAATAATTTTTTTAATTATTTATTATTTAAAAGAAAACTAAAAATAATAATAATAAAATTTAGAAAAATTAATTAATTTAAAAAAAACCATTATTTGCTCATCATTTCTCCCATCTTTTCCATCGATTTTATCCTTCTTATAATTATCCAAAAAATCATTTCCATTTGTTTTAACAAGTGGAGGAGTATCAACAACACTATTTGCTAATTTGTTAGAAGAGGGTGTATTTGAAGGAGGGAGAATTCCATCAGAATGTGTTAAAATTTGTAAAGATGTAGATTTACGTGTATCATCAACAAGACGATTCTTTAAATTATTAAAATAATTAAAAAAATAAAATAATTAAAAAATATAAACCTGAATAAGATGTTGTTGTTTATATAATTTCTGTTGTTTCCCAAAAGCCCCCAATGCAGCAGAAATACTTTCATCAGTAGAAGATTCACCAATAGATGTTAAAACCTGTGCAGAACCTGTAACATTACTTGAAAGAAATTTATCATTTCCATTTTTATTATTATTATTAATTTGTTGTTGTTGATTTTCTAATGAACGATCTAATAAACGCATACGAAGAGAACCACCACCTCCAAATGCATGAAATTGTTGTATTGTATTATTATTATTTCCTATTAATTGTTGACTTGTTGTTGTAGTTGATGTACCAGTACGTGAAACTGGGGGTAATGAGTTTGTTTGAATAGTGCGTAATTTGTCTACTAATTTCTTAAAAATAATAAAAATACAATTTAATAGGTAAATTATTTATTTATTTTAGGTGAAAATACATGTTTTTACAAAAAATATAAACTTTAATGGGTTAATTTTTAGAAAAATACATTAAGAAAAAATATAATTCTTATTTTCAGAAAAAAACATAAAATAATTCTGAAAACACAAAATACTAATTCTGAAATTAATAATAATTCTGATTTTCAGAAAAAACACATGTTTTTGTTTACCTGAAAGAATAAAATACAAATTTCTCTTTTTCTAAAAATAAGAATGTTCTGATTTTCTTTAAAATACAATTTTGTATTTTTAACAATAAAAAAAGAAAGAAAAGAAAATACAAATTTCTAACCTTTCTAAAGCTTGCCTTATAAATTCCAGTTCCACTTTCTAAACTTGCAATTCCTACATCACCACGTGCAGAATCAGAATCACCAGAAATTGTATTTAAAAATTGACCACTAGCAGATTCAAATTCTTTAGAACGCCCAGCAATAAAAAATGTTTTCATATCTTTATGGGATTCTCCCTTAAATAAAATTAAAATTTAATTAAATTTAAATAAATTATAACTTCTTCTAATATATAAGCATCATCTAAATAATCTGCAGTTTTTTCACTAATATGAACACGACCAGCAACACCCGTAGATTCCATTTCATTAGCAAGAGTTACATCATTAGAAAATACATCAAATTTAAAACGTCTTGTTCCAACCATACCACACATTACCTTTTTTTAAAAAATAAAAATATAATTAAATTAAAAAATAAAAAGAAGTGTTTTTTGTATTTTTTAGTAAAATATATTTAAAAAATAATAAAAAAAACCTTTCCAGTATGTATCCCAACACGCATATTAACTGCTTGTCCTCTATCTAAATCAAATTGTCTAATAGCTATAATCATTGCTAATCCCATTTCTACACAACATTTAGCATGATCTAAATCTTTTATGTTGCAAAATAAATATATAAAAATAATAAACCTGCTCTAGGTTCGGGACAACCAGCAACACAATAATAACAATCTCCAAGAGTTGAAATTTTTTCCAAAGAACAACGACCACATAAATAATCAAAACGACCAAATAAATCATTAAGTAAATTAACTAGCTCATCTGCTGATTTATTTGATGCCATTTTTGTAAAACCTGCAATATCAGCAAAAAGTATTGAAACATCACTCATTAAATTCATTGTAAATGGACGAAATTTACGAACACCTAAAAAAATTTTTAAAATTTTTAAAAAGGTGAAGCAAATCTTTGAAATAATTTTAAAGCACATAAAATTTTTTATTTGTTTGGTTTTTAAAAATTTTTTTAGAAATTTTTGTTTTAAATTAGGTTTTGAAGCAAATTTTCAAAACTGAAGCAACTTTTCAGAAAAAAGGTTTAAAACTGAAGCAAATTAAAAAAAAAATTAGATTAAAAATCAGAATTAAAAAAAAATAAATATAAAATCTATACCACCACCAGAAGAGGATAATCTTCCATTTGGCCCAGTCATAAGACCTCCTCCACCTGTTGTTGATTCACCAGCTGCACTAGATCGACCACCACCAACTGTTGCATTTGATGTTCTGCAATTTGAATGAGATTCTAGTGAAGCAGAAGGACGACGTAATTCACTTGTTTCTTTTAATAATTCATCAGCAACCTTAAAAAAAATTTAAAATAAATTTTTTGAAGCAAAAAAAATTTAAATATGAAGCAAATTAATTAATTAAAATTTAGAAATTGAAGCAAAATTCTAAAAATAAATAAATAATTTTTTTAAAAAACCTTTTTAGGCATAACAGATTGAATCATATGATCTTTAAATTGTGTTTCCAATTCTAAATCTTTTCTTGCTAATAATGATTGCCCAACTTTTAAAAATGTTTTGCGTTGTCTAACTTGTGTAAGTATATAAAGATGAATGCCAAGTAAATGAATACATAAATGTATTGCTGTTTTTGTTCCAGTACGAAAATGAACAACACCTTTAAAAATAAATAAATAATAATTTTTAAATAAAAAGTTGATAAAAAAGTCATCCCAAGTAAACCCTTTATATTTTTTAAAAATTGTTTCGTTTTAAAAATGAAGCACGTTTTGAAAAATAAAAAACTAATTTTTAAAAATATCTAATAAACCTGTTGATGTTGCAGGTGATGGGGCTGCTAACAATTCAAAAAAGAAAGAATAAAATCCACAAGAAATTATGCAAAGATATAGAGGAAATGGAATGACTGCATAAACTAGTAGAATAACCTAAAATTTATTTTTTAATTTTTTTAATGAAATTTAAAAAACCTGCATAGAAGTGGCCATACTAGCAATCGGTCCCATAAATGTTTCGGCACTTGAACAAATAAATAAAGTAGTTAAACACAAAAGAAATGTACACAAAAATGATGTTGGTAAATAAAATCTTTGATAATGAGGTGAAAAGGAAGCAAACCATAACATTAAACCAAAAAGGAGAGAAAGAAGTGAAGCAATTAACTTTTTTTTAATAAATTAATTATTTAAATAAATTAATAGAAAAAAAATACCCAATGATATAATTGTGTTTGATTAAATATCCAAAGAAATAATAGCCAACTTAAACAACAAATAAGAATATATAAAAGTCCTGAACGAAATCTGTCTCTTAATAAAGGAAAAGAACATTTCCAATATTGAGTTTCTAATGTTGGAGAAGCAAATTGAGGATTCCACCTTTTAATTTAAATTTAAAAAATAAAAAAAATATTTATACCATCGAGCAGAAGCTCTTTCAAATAATGGAATCCTTCTTGGACTGGAAGAACGTCCACGAACCTATTTTAAGAAAAACAAATTTTTTTAATTTGTTTCAAGTTTTTTAAAACAGAAAAACAAGTTTAAGAAAAACATTTAAAACAAAACAATTTTTATGTTTGTTTTATTCTTTTATTTTTCTATTACTTAATTTATTTTAATTAAAAATTATAAATAAAAACCTCAACAAAAGCAGTATTTCTACCTCCACTCGATCCATTAGCTTGAAACTGTTGAGGGAGGAATGATTTTATTTCCTCAATTTCTCCTTTAGAAGAATTTATTATTGCATTAGCCAATCGATTTTCTTCACATTTTTCAAGCATTGCATCTGTTTCAATTGGTTCTACAGGGCTGTTACTATTATTAATTTCTTCATTTAAATTTTGTTGTTTTAATAATTTATTTTTATGTGATTTAGAAGCATCTTTTTGTGTTGATGATATTTTTGCTTCACTCATATCATTAACAAAAAATAAAGTTTTTTAAAACAAAAGTAGAGTAAACATTCCGATTTAGCTAAATTTAAAAAATTATAAAAAAAGTAAATTTATAAAATTTTTAGGAAAAAATTAATTTTCTAAAGGCACTAAATAATCTGCGTTGAAACCGAGGAAATGAAAGTGACATAAAGAAAACAATTTTGATAGTATTACTTAATTATTTTAATAATTTCTGATACATATTTAATAAAATCAGATAACATTAAAATTAAATCAGAATAATTATTAGAAAATATCAGAAACAATCTAAAAAATATCAGAATAAAATCAGAATTAATTTAAAACAATTGAATATTTCACAATTAATTGATATAAAAATCAGAATTTAAACATTAAAATAATAAAAACATTAAAAAAAACAAAACATTCTGATTTATATAAACCACAAAAGACAAATATATTTTAACAAGTTGTATATATATAGGTATTTATATTTGTTATGTTTAAAATATAATTGTTTATATATATTCTGGACATATGGCAAACAATTGTTTAGAGGTTAAAAGAGAGAGGTGTTTTGTTGTGTTAAAAGAAGAAGCCTTTTTCTCTTTTTTCAATGCTTTTTTTTTCTTTTTCTTTTCTATATTTTTCTTTTTATAGACAAAAATAGAGAAAATAGAAAAAAATGGGAATAAAAAAAGAAAAAAATTTAAAAAAAGGAAAAGAAAAAATAATGCTAAGAGATACTTTTTTTGTGCCAACAATAAAAAAAGAAAAACCACCCAAATTGAAATTTATTTTATTCAATTTTGAGAATATTAGAGTCACAAAATAATTATTTTAAATTTATATTAATTATTTTTTATTTTAATTTTTTTACTAAATAATAATTGAAGAAATTCAAGTATTTTTTACTAAAAAAAAATTAAAATAAAATTGTTAAAAAAATAAAATTATTAAAATTTAAAACTTTTAATTCCCTTCTTTAAATTTATTTGATTTAAAAACAATTAAAAATAATTAAAATTTATTTTTTTATCCATTATTAAAATTTAAAAAAAAAAAGAAAAGAATAGGTAATATTAAAAAAATAATAAAAACATTTTATTTAATTTTTCAAATGTTTTTTTCATCTCTTCAAAACATTTAATAATTCAGAAGAACAATAATTCTGTTTTTTCTGTCCTTTTTTAAAAACAACATTCCAATTAGTCTCTTTACTACAGTAATAATTATCGCAACAAATACAAGCATTGGACATTGGATGACATTTTTCTCCTTTTCTATGACAACTTTCTACTTTATTATTAATTAAAATAATTAAAAAAAATATTAAAAATATTATTTTAAAATTTCCATTTGATTTGAAGAACATTTTTTTCAATTTTTTATTTTCTTTAAAATTTTCTAAAAAAAAATAAAATTAATTAAAAAAATAAATTTAAAAAATAAATTTGTTTTTAAATATTTTTATTATAATTTTCTTAAAAAAAATAAAATAAAATTAATTTAAAAAATAAATTTGAAGCAGAAAAATTTAGTTAATAATATTTATGTATTTAAAAAATCTTATGCAAAGGTTTTATTTAATTATTTAATATTTTGCTGTGGCGGATTAGAATATTAAAAATTAAAAAAAAAAATTTATTGGAAATATCCGTAAAAAATTCCCTGAATCAATTAAATTTATAATAAAATTAATTTTTATTTTTTTTAATTTCCCCAATTGTTAGGAAGGAATAGAATGATTTTAAAAATATTTTTGCTTTACTTTTATATAGGAAAATTAAATATTATTTTTTAATTAAACAAACATTTAAATTGCAGCAAAATAAATTTAAATAAATATAAAAATTAAAAATTAAATTAAAATTAGTGGAAAAACTTTAAAAAAAACAAATAAGCAACTGGATCAGGAGAAATCCAAAATTAGAAATAAAAAAAAATATTTTTAAAAAATTATAAATTAAACAAACAATTAAAATAAAGACTGCAAAACACAATTTAAAAAAAAAAAATTTTTTTTGTAGACAATATTTTTTATAAAAAATAAATTGGGCATTTTTGATTAATATTATTTTTTTTAATTTAATATGTAGCTCAACTTTTCTGTGTCCTATTTATTTTAATTAAATTAATATTTAATTATTGCAAATTTTATTTTAAAAAAAATTTATTAAAAAAAAATCTTTTTAATGAAAAATTTAAAATATTTAATATATTTGTACAAAATTAGCATTTAAAAAATTTTTTTTAATTTTTTAAATATATATTTTCTATTTTTAGTTTTTTTTTAATTTTTAAAAAATTGATAAATTAAAAAAAATAATTAAAAAATAAAATTATAAAAATAATTTCCAGTAGCGATGCAATTAAAATAAAATGGCAACAATGTAAACAAAATATTAAAATAAATTATATTTTTATAATTTAATTTTTTATTTAAAAATATTTTAAATTTAATTTAATTTAAAAAAAAATAAAAAATGGAAGTAACTAAAAATTCTGTTCCTTCTTCTGAAAGTAGAAAATCTGTTGTAAAAATTATTTTACCAACAAATAACAACAAATCAGAAAATTCAACAAACAAAGAAAATAAAAAATTTAATGAATTAATTGATGAAAAAAAGAGAAAAATAAATTATTTAATTAGAAGAATTTTTAAAAAGAGAAGCAGAAGAGGTAGCAATATTAGTGCAATTAGAAAGCAAACAACTAGAGAAAAGTTTGTTTATTTGATATTTATACATATAAATCAGAATTAGCTTAAAACAAAAACAGAATTATATCAAAACAAATGTAAAATTAATTAAAATATATCAGAATTCAAACAAAACATGAATAATTTAAAAAACGCTTAATAAAAACAGAATTATATAAATATAAACAACATCAGAAGTAAAGTAAAACAAAAACATATAATAAAAGTTATAGCAGAATAAAACAAGGAAAGAATCAGTATTTAATAAGAAAATTATCAGAATTAATTCAAAACATTATCAGAATTTAACAAAAACATTATCAGAATTTACTAAGAAATTTATCAGAATTAAATCAAAACATTATCAGAATTAAATCTAAACACAAAAATTATTTCAGAATTCAACCTCGTTATTTGACACTTGAACCATTGTGCTGTCTATCTTCTTGTTTAGTTATTTTAAACAAACAATTAACTAATTTAAAATTATTTTATTTCTAAGGTCAGAACTGGTTGCCATTTCATTGCTTTTCTCGAGCTATTTTATGTTTTAATTGTAGGAATAGCAATAACATTGCGTTTATATGATAGTGGACATTTAAATTTTTGGAGTAAATTAAATAGTGAAGATTTTAACTACAATAAAATTGTATGAAAATATTTATTATTTAAAAATTAAATTTTTAAAAATTATTTCAGAATTTTAATTTTAATAAATATTTAGGTAATGCACCAAACAATATTATACACCTTTTCTTTGTTTGCTACTGTCACACTTATAATGGCATTTTTGTTAATTTATGGATTATTTACTTTCGAAAGAATATACCTCAAAAGTATAAAAATAAAAATTAATTTAAATTTATTTTTTTAAAAAAAGTTCATTGGCATTTTGATATCATTTCTCTAATTTTAAATTCAATATTCTTTATAATGTAAGCCAAAATAATAATTATTATTAAATATTTAATTAAATTATAATTTATATTTAAATTTTTTTTTTTTATTTTAAGGTATACAATTTCCCTTACAATAGAATGGACAGTTAATAATTGGAAATTGGCAGATTTGCTTCTGGTTGTAATATTTAGGATTAAAATAAATTTTTTATAAATTAATTATAAAATAATAAATTTTAAAGATAATAGCTTTTGTTTTACAAATTCCAATACAAATTTGGGCTATTACTGTTGTGAAAGGTTGTTATGATTTTTATGTGCTGCTACACGTATTTATAACATTGGCAGAAAAATAATTTAAAAATATTTAAAAAACAATCAACTCTCAATTTTTAAATATTTTAATAAAAATGACTAGAAATAATATTATTGAGCAAAATAAAAATAATTGAGGATCGATAATTTTTATAGTATTATAATAATTTTAAATTATTTATTTTGTATTATTAATTCTTATTTCTGTTTCCGAATTACCACCATTAGGGGAAAGCAACTTTTCAGATAATTCTGTTTCGTCTGGTTGTTTCTTTAGTTGTCTACGCTTTAACTGTAATAATAAAATTCTGATTGTTTTTTGTATAAATGTTTGATTATTTTACACAAATAAACCTAGTTTTATTAATCTGTTTATTAGGATAAAACAACTTGTTCGAAATAAGTTCTGAAAATAAAAACTTTTTCAGAACAACTTGTTTTTCCAAATACGTTTGTAATAAACAAAACATTATTTAAATGTTTAAAACAAAACATATTTTATAAAAACATGTTTAAATATCTCACCGTTTGTACAATGTTGTTAGACGTGTTTTTAGTAAAATGTGGATTTTGTTGTTCAAACTCTAAAATTGTTGAATCTTCACCTTTAACTAGTATTTTTCTTTGTTTGTTACTATCATTTGAAAGGTTAGAAGAAAAAGCATCTTTTAATTTAAAAATTTATTAAAATAATAATTTTTAATAATTACTATTTATGCTTTTCTGAGCAATTTTTATTATTCCCTGACCAGCTAATGACAATTTTCCATTTCTTCCATTATTTAAAATTACTCTACAGTTATCATTATCTGTGTTATTAAATTTCTCTTCAGATCCAAAAGATGAAGGTGGTGTTTCCTAAAATTATTTTTTAAATATATTTTTAAAATATATTTAAAAAATAATACCTTTTGTGTTTCAGGTTGTAAATCACGCTCCTTACCTCCTCGAGGTATTGAAGATCTGTCTGTAGATGCTCTATGTTTTTTATTTGAATTAAAAAACGCAAAAAATCGTTTGGGACAGCATTGGCCAAACTTTAAAAATTATTTTAAAAAATAAATAAAATTTTTCTAATTTCTCACAGTCTGTAAAAACTCGTGTCTAAAAAGGTTTGACATTGTAGCATAAAGTAAAAAATTAACAGAAGAATTAAGTAAAGAAAGAAAATCTAAAATATTCGAAAGTTGAGCCATTGCAAAACGAACCTAAATTTTTAAATTATTTAATTTAATATAATTTTATTAATATGAATACTTGTGGTCTAACTCCAATCCATACAACAAGTATGCCTTGTGGAAGTTCAGTAATTAGAAAGACAGCAACAATAATCTATGAAAAAAGTTTCTAAAAAAGTGAAGCAAAAAGTTTCTAAAAAAAGTGAAGCAAAAAGTTTCTAAAAAAAGTGAAGCAAAAAGTTTCTAAAAAAGTGAAGCAAAAAGTTTCTAAAAAAGTGAAGCAAAAAGTTTCTAAAAAAAGTGAAGCAAAAAGTTTCTAAAAAAGTGAAGCAAAAAGTTTCTAAAAAAGTGAAGCAAAAGTTTCTAAAAAAAATGACAAAAAACTTCTAGGAAATTTTCATTCTAAAAATTTCTCAAGAACAAAAAATTAATTTAAAAAAATAAACTCACAGTCAACATTGCTGTTGTCCTTTCAGCCTGTGCTTTGTTAGATGTTCCGCTACTAGAAGCTGTAGCTCCCTTATCTATTACTGACTTTTCTTTCCCATAATTTTGTGTTGGCAAAGAAGAAGGAGTTGGTTGTTTAGCACATTGTAGTCTATTTCTAAATTAAAAATAAATTTTTTTAAATTAATAAAAAAACACAAACCTTCTCTCACGTGCTTCAACAAGCATTCGAACAAGTAAAGTCATAAAAATAGTTAATAAAAGGCAAGGCACCAATTTTAAAATAAGACCTATTTTTTATTAAATTATAATATATTTTTAAATATTTACCAGCAATCCAGAAACTAAAACGTTCCCAAGTGCAATTCCAAAAACTTGGTTGGTTTAACACGTAAGCATCAACCTTCTAAAATTTAAAAAACATTAATCATTGAAATGTTTTTAAAAATACTAACCAAATTAGGTTTATCATAAAATGATGCAAATTTAGAGCCATTGGAAAGACAAATATCGGGTACAGGTAATTCACCTTTGTAGAATATCTAAAAGAATGTATTAAAAATAGATTTTTGTATTTCAAGTTTATTTTTTGTATTTCAGGTTTATTTTTTGTAGTTCAAGTTTATTTTTTGTATTTAAAGTTTATTTTTTGTACTTCAAGTTTATTTTTTGTACTTCAAGTTTATTTTTTGTATTTAAGGTTTATTTTTTGTAGTTAATTTATTTTATATGTAAATTCATATTTTTACCTGATATCGAAGCATATTAGGTGCTGAACCAACAGCTGCTATTAATATTGCTGCAAAAATGGAAAAAGATGCTGCTTTATAAGTATTTAAACGAGGCCAATTTCGAGAAGAGTTTGAACTGCTTTTTAATACAAGATACCTAAAAAATTAAATTTTTTAAAGATAAATTTAATTTAAAAATTTTCATACCTTAAAATAGCCATATTGACAGTAATCCAAAGAGAAGTAGAATGAAATAAAACAGAAAAAAGAGCATAAGAATAAGTAAACACAATCCAGGTAAATGTAAAATAAAGTGGATGACAAAGTTCAATCTTAAAATTAAAATATTGAAAGTAAACTTAAAATACCTAAATAATTAATTCCGAAATAAGTTTTAAGTAAAAAACACAAGAACAAGTTTTATAAATGTTCTGATTTAAAAATCAGAATAATATAGGTACTAAAAGAAAATTTGAAAATACAAAATAACAATAGTAACAACAAAAATAAAAAACAATAGCAACAACAAAAATCAGAAAAACAACAGTAACAACAAAAATCAGAAAATAATGAATTTGTTCAAAAAAATCAAAAAACACAAATAGTAGATTATAAATATAAAAACAAACAATTTAATTTCTGATTTAAAATTCCGTAAATTCTGAAAATTAAAATAAACTTACTTGTTTATAAATAAAGTAGGAAGCCATCAATAAACCGTCACAAATAGCAATACCAATAAGAAAAAGATTAAAAGGATTTTTTCTCATTTTTGGCCTTTAAAAATTTTTTTTTTAAATTTAAAAATATTTTCAAATAAAATAACCTTAATAAAATAATAACAACACAAATATTAGCAATAAAACCAATAATACAAAGAAATTGGTGAATTATTTTATGAAAAGAGTCATAACTTTGAGAAAGTGAAGATAATAGCTAAATTAATATTTATTAAATTTAAAAAATATAAAAATATTATAAAACCTTTTGATAATAAATTTGAGATTGTCTAAGTGTTTCTTCATCCAAATCTGTACAAAATCCTGACATTTTTATATTTTTTAATATTTATTTAAATATTAAGTAGTTGAAAATATTGAAAAAATAATTTTCCTATAATTTAATTAATTAATTTTGATTAATTAATTAAAAATTAAATTTAAAAAAAATTAAATAAATTTTTAATAAATTAATAAAATAAATAAATTATGTGTTCGTCTTACTAATTTTGCAAATATAAATATTCCTACCATTAATTTTACAAAAAAATATTTTTTTTTTAATTAATTAAAAAAATTTAGATTTAATAAATAATTAATGTTCAATAAATTTTCCTAAACCTAATTAAAAAAAATAAATATAATTTTCTCAATGCGCTCTTCTTTCTACTCAATTAATGAAAATGGAATATTTTTATTTATTTTAAAAAATAAATAAAAATATTTTTATTTTTTTTAAACTTTTAAGTAATAGATTTAGAGGGAAAGAGAATCTAGTAATTTAAATTAATTAAAATAATAGCAATAAAAAATAAACAAATGTGTTAAAAAAATTAAGTTTAAATAAATTAAAAAAATTTTTAGAATTTTATATTTTTGGAAATTAAATCTATTGGGAATTTTTATTTATTTTTAGTAGTTTTTAGTAGTTTTTTATTGAGCACTTTAATTAGCCATGTGTGACCATTGCACTTTTTTATTTTAAATTTTATAAAAAATATTTTTTAATTAAATCTTAAAAATAATAAATTTAAAAAAATTATTTTCACATTTTTAAATATTTAAAAAAAATAATTAAATATTTAAGCCTAGAAAGGAACTATTATGTATATAAAAATAAAAAATATGAGAATATACTTAATAGAAAATAAAATGGATGAAACTGAATTAAAAAAAATATACATAAAATACAACATCAGAGAAAATACAAAAATCAGAAAAACATCCGAAATAAAAATCAGAATTAAAAACAATAGTGGATGAAAACACAAAAATCAGAAAAACATCCGAAATAACATCAGAATTAAAACAATAGTAGAAGAAACACAAAAATCAGAAATAAAAATCAGAATAGATTTTCTTTCTGATATTGTTTTTAATTCTGATTTTAATAAAATAAGATTGCGTAATAACAATTCATAATTCTGATTTTTTATCTTGTTAAAAAAATAAATAAAGAATTAATTTGTGTTTTTCCTAATTTAGATTGTCTCTTTATTCTTTTAATTTAAAGCTCTTTTCACATTTGACTCCTTTCTGCTAATTTTTTATCGTTTTATTAACAAAAAAGACTGAAAAGGAAATACTAAAAATAAATTTTAACATTTATTTAGTATCACATGCAATATTTTAAATTATTTTATATATATTTTGCGGACAATAATTACGAATTTTTTTAATTTTAAAAAAATATAAATTAGTTAAATAATTTATTTTTATTTTTTTTTAATGTTGCGATAAATATTTCTTCCAAAAATGGAAAAAATTTAAAAATTTAAACAAAAAATGATTAATGATAATAGCCAAAATAGGCAATATTTTTAATGGGATTAAGTAAATAATAATAAAAATAGTAATAATAATTAAAAAAATATTAAATATTGTCTTCTTTTTTTATGAGGAAAATTTTTTTTTAATAATAAAAATTATTTAAAAAATATATTTAAAATTAAATTCTAATTTATTTGATTAAATATAAAATTAATTTTTTTAATTAAAAAATAGTTTAATCAATAAAAAAATTTTTCATTAAATTTATTTGCCTTGGAAGTAATTTGAGTTGAAGATTTTTTAAATGGAGAGAGCAAATGCCAAGAAAAAAATGAGAGAGAATTTAGAAGACTGAATCTACAAGTAAACCCCACAAAGCTTTTATGGATATTGCCTTTAGCAGAATATATTTATTTTTAGATAATTACAATAATTTTAATAATTGTGTTTTAATAAAAATAGGAAAATAAAAATTCAAACATCAAAAATCAGAATAAAATAAAAACATTAAAAAAATACAAAAATCAGAATAAAATAAAAACATTAAAAAAATACAAAATCAGAATAAAAGAAAAACATTAAAAAAATATAAAAATCAGAAAAAACTAAAAACATAAAAAATACAAAAATCAGAAAAAACTAAAAACATAAAAAATACAAAAAATCAGAATAAACTGAAAATATAAAAAATACAAAAACAAATAGGTACATGTGTAATAATATTTAATATTTTTATTTACATTAATTTAATTTAATATACCTATGTAGGTAATTTAATAAGAGAATTTAAATAATAATAATTATTAGTTAAATTTATTTTTAGAAATATTATTTAATTTAAATAATTTGTTTAAAGGGAAAATTTGATTTTTGGTGACAAATGACGTAATGAATTATTAATAATTATTTTATTGCAAAAATAGAAATTAAAATAATTATTAAGAAATGTCAAAAATTAAAAATTCTAAAAATCCAAAGGGTATAAATACAAATAAACCTGAAAAAAAAGGAAATAAAATTTAAAAAATATTTCAAAAATTAAATTTGTTAAAAAAAAATTGTCATTTTATAAGAAAATATAAATAAGTTCTAAAATCTATGCCTAAAAAGTCAAAAAGCTAAAAGCAATTGTTAATATTAAATAATATTAAAAATACAAATAAATGTTTGTGCCACCCAATTTGTTAAATAGAGGAGGCATTGTTAGGGGCTAAGAAAAATGAATAAACTGAAGAAATAAAAAAAGAAAGAAAAAAATGTGATGAAGTGAAATAAAAGGGAAAGAAAGGAAAGGTTTAAAATTAGAAAAAAATAAAATAAAAAAAGCTAAGACGACAGAAAAAAAATACAAATTGAATTTGTGGGGCAATGCATCATTTACATTTTTTTTCAACATTCCCACTCTCTATTTGAAAGTTCTGAGTTTGGCATAAATTTGAAAAAAAGAAAAATGTTTGTTTTTTATTTTTTAAAGTAATTTTGGACTTTTTTTGAAAAAATTTTATAGTTTTTTTGTAGGAAGAATTAAATGAAGCAGCTTGTAGTTTTGCTTAAAAAACACCTGTTTAATGACAAGCTAAATTTATAAAATTTTACATATATTTACAAAACACTTTTACCTAACAAACTTAAAAATTTTAAAATTTTTTGTTTTATTTAAAAAAAGTTATGGTGAAAAAAGCAACAAAAATGGGCATTTTTTAGACTCTTTTGAGCATAACTTTAATCAAACAGAATCAAAAATTCTGAAATTTTTACATCTGTTAGATTACACTGTTTAGATAATCTGTGCAAAATTTTTTGGCAAAATGTTTTTATTTGGCTATTTTATAAGCATTCGCCCAAGTATACATTAATCACAAATTTGTTAATAAAATTCAACTTTTCTCAGACTCTAATAGACCTCAGACTCTAAAATATTTTTTTTTAAACCAAATAAAGACAAATCCTCCTTTGGGAATTTTTTTTAAATTTTTTTTCTTCTAAAAATAAATTACAAATTTAAAAAACATTTTGTGTTCTCCCTTACAACGTGAATGTTTGCGGGGGAGAAGAAAAGCGAAGACAATGGACATTCTGATTTTGTTAAAAGATAAGAGAATTTTGAGGAAATATAATTTTAGTGTAAAATTATTTATATTTTCTATTTTTGTAAAAATTTTAAATTTTTTTGAAAAAAAAAAAAAAAAATATTTTTTTTTCAAAAATTTTAAAATAAAAAATTAAAAATATTAAAAAAATAAATATTTTTAATTTTTTATTTAAATCCTCAAAAATAAAATATTTTTTATAATCCTCAAAGGAATATTTTAATTAAATAAAAATAAAAACAATAATATTTTAGGTGAAAAAAATAAAAAATTGGGGGAGTATTTTTAAAAAAATTTTTTTGTTTTTATATTAAATCCCATACTTTTTTTTTCTAATTTAAAAATAGCAAAAGGAATAGATTTAAGAATTTATACCAAAAATTCCCACAAAAAAAATTTTTTTTATATTTTTTTTATTTTTAATCCAAAGAGTTGCCTTAAGGGAAAATTAAATAAAAGACTTAAAAATCAGAAATTTATATAAAATATCATTTTCTATTTTTATATAAAAAAGTTGGCTAATCTTTAGCCCTTTTTAAGAAGAATAAAAATTAAAAAAAAATAAATATTAAATAAATTGTATTTTAAAGGAAGAGGGTACTGAGCGTAGGAGGTTTGGAGGAATGATTATAAAAAAATCAAATGATAACATAAAATTATGAAATTTTGCTTAGATATTAGAAACACTGAAAAGTAAAAATTCTGAAAATTTCAGAATTTTTGGAATGTTAATTAAAAAGTTATGGGTAAAAATATCAAAAAAAGTTACATTTTATTGACTTTTTTGCTTATAACTTTTTAAATAATTGACCAAAAATTATAAAATTTTTAGAAAAATTAGATAACACTAATATAGATATTCGATTAAAATTTCATTGTTTTTGGTTTCAATTTGATTATTTTATGAGCGATCGACGAACGCTACTTAACGCTAAAAACACCTATGCGCGCAGTGATTTATTTATTTTAAATTAATTAAAAAATCAAAAGAGGTGCAAAAAAAGTTTTTTTTAATATTATTTAATATTTATATTTATAATTTAAATAAAAAAATTGAAAGTTTTAGTATTTTATATTTTTAAAAAGAAATTTTGAATAGGCAAAATGGGTGAGGGGAATATTAAATATTTATTTTTTTAAATTAAATAAAAATTAAAAAACAAAAAAGTTTTCCAAAAACGGAATTTCTAAGCTTTTTAATAATTAATTTTATAAATAGAAAAAAAAACAAGAAATAAAAAATAAAAATAAATTAAAAATGTGAAAGGAAATAGGGGTAAAACAGAAGAAAAACAGTAGAAACAGCTAAGTAATTTAATAAAATTAAATATTAAATTATATAAATAATTAAAAAAGATAATTATTTTCTGAATTAATTTAAAAATAAATAAATGTATGAAATTTTATTTAAAAAAAAATAAAATTTTTTTTTTATTTTAATTTATTAATTTAAAAATAAATTAATTATTTATTATTTTTAATTTTATTTTTTTTTTAATAAATTAAATTAAAAATTAAATAAATAAATAATTATTTATATTTAATTTTAAATTAAATAAATTAAATAAACAATTATTTTTAATTTATTTTTTTTTCGCCATTTAAAAAATAAATAAATAAAATAAAAAAAAATTCTTCTTCAGAATTCTAAAAATTATTTTAAAAAATTAAAAAAAAAATTTAAATAATTTTATTTTATTCTTTTGTAACAAAATGACACATTCATTCATTTATTTAAATTTTTTTTCTTTTTTTAAATAAATAATAATAATATTATTTTACGTAAATATTAAAATAAATATTTAATATAATAATATTTCCGATGATGTTTATTAAAATAATTTTATTTTTTCCCTTTTATTTAAAAAAAATTAAATTAAATTGCGCGAATAAATTTATTTATTTATTTATTCTCTTTTATCAAGGCATTAAAGAAGACTTAAAAAAACAAAAAAATATTTTATTTATTTAAATATTAAATTGTCACAATTGTTTTTAAATAAATAAAAAATTTAAAAAAAATTGAAAAGTCTCGAGTTTAAAAAAAGTCTCGAGTCGAGGTTTAAAAAATCTCGAGGTCTCGACTTAATAAAAAAATTTTTTTTAGCAATGATAAAAATAATTATATATATTTTTTGTGGATAGTTGATATCAAAAAGAAGCTTTAAATATTAAAAAAAATAATTTAATGCCTTTAAGCTTCTATGAGAAATTAAAGAAAAATGAAGAGAAAAGAGAAGAGGGGGGTAAGGCAATTGAATGGAAATAATGATGATGAACACTTTTTTTTTTAATTCTTCTCAAATTACGTGACCAAATAAAAATGAAAAATATATTTAAAAAATAATAATTATTTACGTTTTTTGTTAGAAAAAAAAATTTTGAAATTTTTTGAAAAAATTTTTTTTTAAGAAAAAGCGAAGAGAAAAAATAGCGACATTTAAAAAAATAAAAATAAAAGTGAAAAATTATTTTAATTTTTTTTGTAAAAATATTTTTAACAAATACAACAAGCTGTCTAAATTATTTTTAAAGAAATTTTAATTTTTTTAAATTTTATTATTTAATAAAAAAAAAAAACATTTGTTGTTGTTCCAGTAAAAGCGCATTTTTTAATTTAAAAAAATTAAAAAAAAATTATTAATATTTTTTAAATAAAAATGAAAAAATTTTTAAAAATGAAAATAGACAGTTGTTTTGCTAAATTTGAGAAATTATTATTTTTTTTAATATTAAAAAAAATAAAATTTTAAGACCACACAAATTTAGCTATATTTATTTATTAAAAAAAATTTTATTTTAGAAAAATAAAAAAATATTTAAAATATTTTTTTTTATTTTTAGTAAATAATTTAATCAAACAATATTATTAAAAAAATTTTTTTATCGGAAAAAATAAAAAAAATAAACTCGAGGTCTCGACTTTTTCAAAACTTATTTTTTAATAATAATAAAAATAATTAATTTTTGTTATAAAAAATTAATTATTTGTTAAAAAAATTAATTATTTTTATTTCCGGAAAGGATTAAAAATTTTTTTTATTATTATTTAAGGAAATAAAATATTTTAGTTAATTCAAAAGGGTGTTGTGTATTTATTAAAATAAATTATTATGTACTCTAAATAAATAAATATTTTTTTTAAATTTATTTTTAAATAAATAATCTTTAAATTTTAAAAATAAAAAAATAAAAAATTTATTTATTTAATTTTATTATTTAAAAAATAAAAAAATAAGCAGCAATTAAGAGAAGAAAAAAAGAAAACAAATAAATATTTAAAAAATAAAAAGAAAAAGAATTTATTTTTGTGAAGGGGAAAATACAAAAAAATAAATAAAGCTTTAAGTTTTTTTTTACAATTGAATTATTTTTAGTAGTTGAAGCGGAAATAGTTAAAATAAATAAATAAATAAATTTAAAAAAAAATAAATTTTAGGGAAAATGTTGATTAAAAATTTTATTTATTATTTTTAATTAAAAGTCTGATTATTAGTCTAATAATTAATTAATTTAAAAATAATTAAATAAATGTACATATATTTAATTATTAAATAAAATTAAAAATAAAAAAAGAACCTGACACCCATAATATTATTAGATAGGAGAATAAATAAATAAATAAATAAAAATTATTATATATTTGTATTTTAGTTAAACTATATTTAATTAATTATTAATTTTATTAAATAGGTAATTATTTATTTAAATTAATTATTAAATTATTTATTTTAAAAATTAAAAAAAATATTTATTCCAATAAAAGGACCTCTCCAATAAAAAGACCTCTCCAATAAAAGGACCTCTCCAATAAAAAGACAACCTTTTAACAAATAAAAAACATTGACTATTGTTTAATTTAACAAATGTTTTCAATTTATAGAACCCTAGGTTTGGTGTGTTGATATTTTCGTTGTTGTGACGAATTGTCCTCTGACCAAAAATAATTTTTACAAAATAAAAATATTTTTCCTTTTTTTATAAATTTTCTTTACTGTAATTTTAATTTTTTCACAGATTTTTAAAATTTATTTTTTTAGTATTTTATTTATTTTTAAGAATTTTTAGATAAAAAATATTCTTATTTCTTAAAATTTAAATATTTCAAATGGATTCTGAAGTAATAAAAACATTTAATAAATCGGTAATTTTTAAATTTAAATTTAAAAAATTAAATTTTTAAAGCTTGTATCAATGCAAGAATGCAAAGGAGGTATTGTTAGCAAACAAAAAGTTGTTGAAATCACAAAAGCAGCAATGAATGCAGTTAGATATTTTAAACATGTTGTTTTTATTGTTGAACGATATTTGGTTAAGGTTATATTTTTTAATTTATATATTTTGAGATAGTGTTTTTAATTTTAATGATTAGAAGTTTCCCAGATACTCTCTAATTTAACGATTATTGGGGGTAGTTGTTTGTCGAGATTGGAATTTTTAAAAATCAAAATACTTGGGCATGAACTCTTACTTTAATGACCTTAACAATTAAGGATTTAGTATTAAAAAAAACTAATTTTTAGAAAAATCTAGGAGTATTCTAAAATGATTAGGCTTTGTTTTATATTTACTAGTTTGTCAATGAAATGAATTTTGTTTTAATTGAGAACATTTGTTCCTTTTTTTAATTGAAATTTTAGAAATCTAGACCTAAGAATAGTCACTTTTTAATTAAAATAAAATTTAAAAATAAATTTTTAGTGTCGCCAAGAATTTAAAATCCCTGCCTTATATGTTATGGACTCAATTTTGCGTCAAGCAAAGAAACAATATAAACACAAAGGTTTTTTTTATTTTTAAATTAAATTAATTTAATTTTTAAAAAAGATGTTTATGCACCCAGATTTGCTGTTAATTTGTTTACTACAATTAATAATGTACTCGATTGTGATTCTCAAGATAAAGTATTATTTTTAAACGATTTTTCTTCTTTTAAAGGCCTACTTCTCTCAAAATAAATTTTTCTTAAAAATCTGTTTTTGGATCTAAAAATTATTTTGTTTTTAAAATGAAATAATTCTTTATTTTTTTAAAGTTAAAAGTTGTTCGCGTAGTCAATTTATGGCAAGCTCACCAAATATTTAGTGACGATGTTATTGAGCCAATATTAAGTAAATGTCAATCTTCTGGTTTAGGTTTTTTTAAAGTTTTTTAATTTTTAATTAATTATAATTTTAGATGTTGAACCAGCAAAAGTTGAACGTTTAGTTAAAGGTTTTAATTAATTATTTTTGGATTAATATTTGGGGGGATGCCCTTTAGAAATTATACTTTTTACTTATTTTATATTTATTTAATTTTAAGTAACTGAAAAATTGAATTTTAAAAAATGGTTCTTACCTTTCTTTTTTCTTCATTTTAGACCTCTAAAATAGTTTATTAATTTATTAAAAAGAATAATTTAAGGTGAAAAAGCGGATATGCAACTTTATCAACATCAAACACCTATTTCCTTCAATATAAGTGGAAATTCAATAAAATCAGAAGTATGGCAAACACCAAACATTTCAACCACAACTTCAATGAATATAAGCAATTTAACTTCAATAAATAGTGGACAGAGTTTGGATGTAAATAATTAAAAAAAATTTAAATTATTTAAATTTAATAATTATTTTAGGAACGTCTATCACAATTTTCACGCCAAAAACTTGGTATTGGTGGAAGGTCAAATTCTGTTACTAGTAGCACAACACAAAAAACAAATGAATTGGGGGTATATTTATTTAAATTTAATTTATTTTTTCTTTTTTTTTAAATTAAATTGAAGGTAATATTTAAGTTCTATTTTAACTTTTTCTTCTTATTTCCCTTATTTTTTGGCAATTAAATTAATTAAAAAGAAGGAAAAAATGTAAAAAATAAGGGAAAATAGGGAGAGGTTAAAAAGGGGTTCTTGTATAGAAATATTAATTAATAAAGTACCTTCCACACAAAGACTTTATTTTGTTTTTTCTTCCCAAAACTTTAATTAAATTCATAAATATATTTTTTAATTTTTAAAGCCTCGAACACCTCCATTAGAAGATCATGACCATCGCCAACTTCTTTCTTCACTCCCTTCACTAATTTCTGCAACAAAAAAGGAAAATCAACTTCCATCAATTAATAATAATTCTAATGGGTTAAGTGGTGCTGAAGTAATTGAATTAGTTCAACCTTTGGGTATTTGTTTGGATGCTGTAGAGGCTGTAGCAGGTTTGCAACGATTTTTAGAAGAAAGATGTATTGAACAAATTGAAATGGAAAAACGAAGGCAGGGAAATATTAAGGTTTTTTTTATTTATTGTAACTTTTGGACTAGGATTAACAATTAAAAAAAGCGAATTAATTTATCTTTCTTTCCAAAAGGTCAAATTGTACAATAATTTATTTAATAATATTAATTTTAATTCTAAATATTTATGTGTTGGGCTCTAGAACTGACTGGTGGTTTCGCTCCTCTCAATTTATTCTTTATTTTTTTTAATTAATTTTTTTTTAATTAAGAATCTTTTATCCCGTGATTTTGACTATTCTGATGAGGAAGATGAAGGTGGAGGAGGTGGTGGTAGTGGTCATCATCATAATGGTACACATACGTCACAATCTGTTGGGTCACCTCCTACTCTTTCAAGTGTTTCTAAGGAAAAACTTTTAAATTTGGCAAGATCGGTTGTTGCAGATCCGGTACATCAACAAGGTTTATTTTTTGATATTTATTGAGTTATTTGTTAGGGCTAGTAGAGTTTTTACTGAAAATAGAGAAGTCATTTAAGAATTTTAGCAAAATTTGAGAATTTTTTAAAAAAGACAAGCAACTTACCCTTCTCTGTAATTTATTAATATTCTCTAAATTTAATATTTTTTTCTTTAAGAAATGAGAAAATTAGTTGATTGTGTAAACAAAGATGTTGGTATATCACCTACTAAAATAATAATTCCTCAACAACAACAACCACCATCATTATCTTTTCCAATGCCTAATTTTTCTTTTCCACCTCCAGGCTTTGCCAATGGTGGAAATCTTTTGCCTGGTTTATTTTTACAGGTTTTATTTTTTTAAAATTATTATTTTATTTAAATTATTTAAAGGCCCCAACCTCATCAATTGCCAATTTTTCATTAAATACTCCAACTTCTATGTTTCCTCTAATTTCAACTCAAAATCAACAACAAATATTACAAACACAAGAACGTAATGATAGAAAAGATGATAATAGCTTTAGAAGTATTGAAAGAGATCAAAATAATAATGAAAATTATCGAAGTGATAGAAGAGACAGTCGTAGCGGTGTTGGTGGTGATCGTTCTTCGAGAAAACGGAATAGAGAATGGTTTGCGAAAAATTTTTTTTAAAGTTTTTTTAATACAGGGTGCGGCAAATTGGGAGCGGGTTTTATTTTTTGAATAACTTTTTTCAAACTTATCGAAAATCGATAATTCTTTTTTTATTTTATTCTAAACTCTTTCGGTAATTTTTTGATACCACATTCAGCTAATAAACTTTTTTAGAAAAAAATCTATACTTAACTTTCATAAAAAATTTTTGGTACTCTTTAAGTATGGGAATTTTTTGTTTGTTTGATTCAATCGGGTCAAATGAGATGTCATTCGAAAGAGCTCTTCGAAATGCGTTAAATTATGTTTTTTTGAAGTCATACGAATGCCTACGAGCCGAGATATAGATCTTATTGTTAGAATGTTGAAAACCAAAAAAAGGAATTAGCTAATTTTTTGAGGTGAAAAATTCAAATATGAGTATGATAGCTCTTTCGAAAGAGCTCTTCGAGCTTAGTTGAATGAGATCAAAATTAGCTCAATTGGACAAATTTGGAAAAAGTTATAAATTTTTGAAAAAAGCTCATTTAGGTGATTACCGCGGATGTTCCACATTAATCTTTTCCCACTACGGTTTGAAATAAGTTTTTTAAGCTGAAGTGGTATCAAAAAATTACCGAAAGAGTTTAGAATAAAATAAAAAAAGAATTATCGATTTTCGATAAGTTTGAAAAAAGTTATTCAAAAAATAAAACCCGCTCCCAATTTGCCGCACCCTGTATTTAAATAGAGATAATTTATCATTTTAGATTTTTTATTATTTCATCATTTTGGTAAAAATCTTGGTATTTAATTATTTCATAAAAGTGTCCGCAATTTTTGTCCGCAAATATTATATTAAATAAATACTTTCTCTTCCTTTTTACATCTCTAATTTTTTAAAAAAGATAGAGAGATTAATTTTAATTTCGTTTTTCAGTGTGTTCTTGCAAAGTGTTTTCCTAAAATATTATAAATTATGGACAGATATTGCGGTGACTTTTTGTGTTTATAATTAGATAAAAGTCTTTAACTAGGTGGAGTCTTTGAAAAAGAAAAACTAGAAATAATAATAAATACAATAAATTTAAAATAGGTCACCACCAAGCAATGAAAAAAGTCGAGGAGGTGGTTCTAGACGTGATGAAAAATCATCGTCTCATCGAAAACAACAAAGAGATGAAGATGAACAAAGATCTTCTCGAAAGCGAACACGAAGTAACTCGCCAAGAAATCGTATTATTCTTTTAAATTTAAAAAAAAATAATATTATAGGCGATCGTGAACGCAATAATAATGATAATAAAGAAAAAGACCGTGAACAATTAGCAAAGGAACGTCGTCGCATTGGATTACCATCTAGACTGAAATCTGATCATGTTTTGAGTTTGTTTTAATTTTTATTTAATTATTTTTAGTATTAGAAACCCCTAGAATGACCTTAAAATGATATAATAAACTTTTAAATTAATTAGTTGCCTCTCGAACTCTTTGGTTTGGGCGTATGCCTACTCTAACTTCTGAAACTGATATAATTGAATCTGTTAAAGATATTGGTATACCAGAAAAAATAACTATAGTAAATACACGTGGATGTGCATATGTGACAATGCCTGATAGAAAATTGGCTTTTAAAATTCTTGATAGATTGGGAAAAACAATTCAAGTATTAAAGAAGTTTATCAAGGTTTTTTAAATTTTATTTTTTAATTTTTGGGAATTTGGGGGTATTTTGGAGTTATTTATTTTTTTTAAGACTGCTTGGGCAACAATTCCAAGCATTAAAGAAGATTTAAAATTAATGGATGATTGGGATCTTGACCATGGATGTGCTCAAATTCCCTTTACAAAATTACCTGATGGAAATTTGGATAAATTAATGGATGGTGCTTGGTTAGAGTTATATACTTTACCTGAATCATTGAAAGGTTTTTTTTTAATTTTAAAATAATTTCTCAAGATACCTAATGAGTCATCCAAACTTGTAAAATCTCTCTAAAAATTACCTGAATCTTCTGATTTTTTTTTTGAATTTTTAAATTGTCCGGAAGAGTCCAAAAATAAGCCTAAACCCTTTGATTTTATTTTTCAACTAAAAAACCCAATTTTATTTCAGATCGTTATACAAACACTGGAATTAAACAACAACAATTACAACAAGCACAATTACAATCTATTCAATTACCACCTACCGGTTTAACAATGCTTTTGCCTCAAATGATGCCTCCTGTTACAGCAACTGGACAACAAATTAATATGCCTAATTTTACTTTTGTATGTTTTTTGAATTTTAATGGAAAGATTTTGACACTTTGGAACACCTTTCCTTACCTTTTTTTTAAAATTTTCTATTTTTATTTGTTTTTAGCCAGCCGCTTTAACAGCAGCAATGTTTCCTCATATGGCTGCTGCTGCTTCTGGTTTAATGGCATTACATCAACAACCTCAAATAAATAATAATAATAATCAACAAAGTGTTGCTACTACTGATTCTACACAACAACAACAATCTAATAATAATAATAATAATACTTTAGGGGGAACAGTCACTCATTCACCATTTCCTTTAGTATTTGGACAACAGGTTTTTCTTTAAATAAATTATAAAATAACCTTGTTTTAGTCAATTCAAATGCCACAACCAAATATGTTAAATCCATCTAATCAACATCAACATATTCGTTTTAATAATAATAATCCACAAAGATTTAGATCACCATTTCCTGGAAGATTTAATAATAGTGGTAGTGGTAATAGTAGATTTCCTGGAAGAGGAGGAGGAGGAAGAGGAAGAGGTTTTAATAGTGGTGGTGGTAGTTTTAGTGGAGGTAGAGGAGGATGGAGAGGAACAAGCGGATAGAAAGAAAAAGAAGAAAAAAAATTAAATTTAAAATTATCTTAAGAAAAAAACAGTAAAAATACAATTTAAAAGAATTTTTTGTTTTTTTTTAATTTTTTAAATTGTATTTTATTTTAGAATCTGCGCGACTTTTTATTTTAATTTTTTGATTTTATCTATTTAATTTTTTTATTAATGAATAAATTAGTATTTTTCTTTAAATTAATAATTATGTGGTTTTTTAACCTTATATATTTTCAATGAAAATTTTTTTTAATTTTTTGAAGAGGGAAATTCTCTCCACAAATTTATGGGAATTTCATATTTTAATAAATAATTTTTAGAAATTATTAAAATTGGATCGGTTTCTCCTTATTTTGTTAATTTCAGGCCAACCAATATATGTATATTTTTAAGGATAAATTCCAACAAAATAATAAAAAAAAAATTTATATTCCCTGGGAGACTCTGGATACTTAACAAACCTAGGCGCTTATCTTTTGATCCTTAAATTCCCTCAATAATGATATAGGTATACTATTAATATTAATACTAAATTTAAAATACGAAATTCCCATAAATTAAAAAAAAAATATTTTTTTAAATTAATTAAAAATATTTATACCATAATTTTCGGATACCTTTTGCTTCTGAACAAATTTATTGACGTCTTTATAATCTCCATAAAATTTTTTTAAGTGTCTAAACTTGAAATATTTAAATTAAAATTTATAAAATAAAATGTCAAACCTTGCTTTAAAAATCTTTTTTTTTTAAGATTTTTTAAATTAATTAATAAAAAGCTTTCATTTTTTTAACTGTTTTTTTTAATATTTTAAATATAAATATTTATTTTAGAATTAAAAATTAACAAAAAATAATGTCATCACCACCAAAGAAGAATTATGCTAATAATAAAGAAAATAATGATGATGATTATGAATTTATTGAAAGGTTTAATTTTTTAATTAATTAATTTATTTTTATTAAAAACAAATTTAAACGTAAAATTGGAAATTATTTTATTTTTTAGAAAAAATTTTAATGAAAAGATTTTTGATTATTTTCTGATTTTTTTTTGTGTTTTGAGTATATACTCTTCGTTATTTTGTATTATTTAATATTTTTGGCATTATGTTTATTTTTCTTTTTTGAAGAATTTTTAGAAATTTTCTTTTATAATATATTTTAATTTATTTTTTGATTAAATTTATTTAATTTTTTTAAATTTAATTTTCTTTTGATATTTTAATTTATTTTTAGTCTTTTAGATTTAATTAATTGAATTATTTATTTTTTATTTTAATTTTCAGTCTTTTAAATTTACCAACAACAAGTAATAATAATACAAACAAGCCAAAATTTAAAAAGAAAAGAAAGAAGAAATATAATAAATATCATAAAAATGTGCAACAAAAGAATAATAATAATCAAATTGAAACTTTTCAACAAAATTTAAACAATTCTGAAGATGAAAAGGAGATTGAACTTCCACCAATTAATCTTTCAATTAAAAAACATATAAAAAATACTCAAAATAATAATAATAATATTATTTCTTCTTCTTTTAAAAGTCAAAGTAGTGAAGAAATTGTTGCTAAACAAATTGCAAATTCGACAAATTCAATTTTATTTCGACAAATAATTCAACAAGAACCATCAAA
Organism: Meloidogyne chitwoodi; assembly: GCA_015183035.1. Lineage (NCBI taxonomy): Eukaryota > Metazoa > Nematoda > Chromadorea > Rhabditida > Meloidogynidae > Meloidogyne > Meloidogyne chitwoodi. The sequence goes on from JACZZP010000017.1 coordinate 1,777,123, forward strand.
AATATTATTTTTTAAAAATAATCAGGAAAGGCCTAGACCTTTAAATTCTCAAAACTTTTTACCTCCTCCAATAACAATGCATAGTGGAAATATTAATAATAATAATAGTGGAAGACCTCCAATGAAAAGACCTCATTTAATGCATCAACAACAGCCTAGACATCATTTACAACAAAGAGGAATTGGACAAGTACAACATGTATATTTATATTTATTTTTAACTTTATTTTGGGGGAATTTAAAAATTGAAATTTAAGGAGAATTATGTGTGTTTAGAATATTTGTATTAAATTATTATTCTTTTTTTATTTTAATTAGATTGTTTTTTGGACAAATTAAGATTTAAGAAGGAAACTTAAAGGTTTAGAGATTGGTCTAATTTATTTTTTGTGCTCTAAACTTTTGAATTGAAAATAAGAACTACTAAGGCAACTTATTAGAAATCTCAAGACTTCTTTACCTTGAAAAAAACTTTGACTTTCTCATGGACAAATATTCCTCTTTTACGAGACTTTTAATTAGATTAAAAAATTTATTTTTTAATCTAAAATTATCATTTAAAAAAATTTAAGCGAATGCCACATCATCAAAAAAATATAGTTAATACTGCTGCTATTTCTGCTTCCATTCCTCAACAACATCAACAAGTACAACAACAAGAAACTACTCTTTTTCCACAGTGTGCAAATGATGTTTTAGTTCATGTTTGTTTGTTTTTTAATAATTTAATAAATAAATAAAAAAATTTTAAGGTTGGCGATTTTGTCAAACAACACGGCCAATTTCCTAATAAAAGCTGGAATCGTGTAAAAATAAAAGAATTGCAAAATTTATTAGATCAAAATCTTTTTTGTTTGGCAACAGATCTTAAAAGTTCTCGTCTAAATCCTTTACAGCATTTTAAATTGTTGGGAATTGTTTGTAATTATTTTGATAAGGTTTTTTTTATTTAAGAGAATTAATTAAATTATTTAAAAGTAGAGGATACATATTATTTTTAAGGTAATTTTGGAGTTTATTGGTCCCAAAAATAATTGCAAAAGTACAATTTTTAATTTTTTTCAACTAATAATAGGTTTACGCAAACGATAAACTCAAATCTGATGTCTGATTTATCATTTACACATATCTAATAAATGATTTTTAGGAACTATAAACTCCAAAATTACGATTATTTAGTCTCTCGTTTCTTTTAAATTTGTCTTTTCGATTCCTTTCTTATTTTTTTTTTTAAATTTTATTCAATTTGTTAGCTTCCTTTAAATATTTTATTTTTTTTTAATTATTTTATTTTTAGGAAGTTTCAAAAGTAATCGATCCAAAACTTCGTTATTTGCATTTTGATATTATTTTTTGTGGCCGTGAAGGAGAGGTTTTCTTTTCTTTTTTTTTTTTAAATTTTCTAAAATTAATTAAATAATTTAGCCATTACTTCACGAAGCTCGAGTTCACTTTTTAATTAAAATATGTTCTCTAGCAGCCCAATTTCCGGTATATGGTTTATTTGATAATGTTGCTCAATGGCTTGGCAAAGTATTTTTTAAATTTTTTAAGTAAAATTTTTGGTGAAGAATTTTTTTTTTATTATTAAAAATTAAATTAAGGTAACTAGTGATGAGTTAAAACGAACTTATGCCGATCAAATCGTTTCTGAATTGGTGGAAGGTTTTATTTTTGGTCCAGAAAAGTATAAATTGGTATAATTTAAATAAATAAATTTTGCAATTTTCTTTTTCATCAGCATGAACACTTGCTCCCTCTTGTCGAACATTCTTTTGAATTTTGTGCCAATTTTATTGTTTTCTCAATAAATAAAGAGACTTTAAGTCCAGTTATGGCCTTAATTATTGGAGAATGGTTATGTCCTAGGATTAATCAATTTTTGCGTTATTTAAGTTTATGTACACATTTAAGTCTTCCTTTTTGTGGTCAAGTTAGTTTATTTTTTATTTTTTTTAAATTTTTTCTTTTTTAAAGAAATTCGATTTGCTTCTTCGTTATGATTGCTCTTCTCTAAAAAATGATGACATTCATTATAAATTGCATTATGTTTTGGTAAAAATAATAAATGAATGGAAACATGGCTTTACACCTACACAAGTTTTTCTTTTTAAATTTTTAATTTTTTTTTTTATTTTGAATTTTTTTTAAGAATCCAAAACGCCCTCCTAATACTTCTGGTAATGCTCAAACATTTCAACATCCTATAGTTAGTTGTTTGAATGAATTGTTTCAAAGGTTTGAAATTTTATTTATTTTTTGATTTATTTTTAGAGAATATTTTTATTATTAAGTATCGAAACATTAACTTTAATTGCCCAATCACGCATTTTGGAACTCGTTATAAACTCTGCTCGTTCAAATTTTTTTTATTCGATGGAGCCATTCCGTAATAAAATTGTTTCATTAGAAACTAAAGAATTATCGGAATCTCATGGAACTATGTGGCATTCACTTGAAGTTTTGTCACGTTTAAGAAAAGGAGAAGTTTAAAGAAGAAATTTTTTTTATTATATAGTATAAATAAAAAGTGTGAATTTTAATGGGTATATATTTTTTATCGATTTGTGCATTCTTCTATATTAGAAACAAATGTTAACTTCTGCAGGTTTCCTTTTTTTAATTTCTATTATTTCAGCTTTCTCTTTATTGTAGGGAGTTAATTCCATTCATTGTATTTTCCAGAGCGTTGTCCATAGTTCTTTAATTTTAATAGGAAAGATGGGTGTTGTACAGCCAATACATTTTGCATCCTTAGTTTTCAGTCAAGCCGCCTACTTCTAACAACAAGAAGATTGAATTGAACGTCGATTTGACCTAACCGCGAGATGTCTAAAAATTATTAATTTTTTTGTATAAGCGGCCGAAATAATAGAAATTAAAAAACGAAACATGCAGATTTCTAGGTGTCTAATTTTAATTTTGTTTTAATTTTAGACCCTAATTATACATTTATCTTATTTTAATCTTTTGTTTGCTCTCAAATAAAAATGTTTTTATTGTTTTTTCTTTTTTTTTTAAATTAATTTTTGTTTTATTTTTTATATTTTATTTTCGTGTTTAATTTATTAATTTATTTTCTCAGATCTCAATTTTGTATTTGTCAAGGCAATAAAAAATAAAAAATGGTCATTTCTTCATCAAGTAATACACAACATTTTGATAATATTTTTCGTAATTGTCTTTCTCAACGTTTGGAGCCTAACGAATTTTTTGAAGAAGTCTATCGCTTAATTGTTGAAGAAAGTGGAAATTTTACAGGTTTATAAAAAATAAAAAGATTTAAATTTTTGGTTATTTAGCTTTAAAAAAAATAAAAAATTTTAGATATTCTCAAAACTGCTGAAATATACGCTTCTATTTGTCCAGAAGAAAGGGATATTTTTCCCTTAGCATTAGAATATTTGAAAATTTTATTTGTCAACGGTTTTATTCATCCACAGCAGTATTTAACAATTTTGGTATGTTTTTTTTATTTTTAAAAATTAAAATAAAATAATTTTTATTAGACAACATTTAATTGTTGGCTTAATCCTTGTCTTATTGAAGAAATTAAATTACATGTAGAATCGTATATTAATAATAAAAAGTTTTAATTTAAATTTATTAAACTTAAATTAAATCTCTTTTTATTTTAAAGAGTTATTTCCTGCGAAGCAAATGGTCGAGATTTGTGTCTACAAATTTCTATAATTCTGGAGTGGTATATTTATTCACTTGATAAAATTGTTGAAAACATTGTAAGAGATTAATTTATTTATGAAAATTTTTAAAAACATTTTTAAAAGAATGAGACAAATTTTGATGATTTTTCTGTGATTTTTTTGGATTTGATTTCTGCTATTCGTCAACTACGTGAACAACCATTTACGGCTTTAATTATTTTTGAATTTTATAGTGAAACTTCAGGTGGGTAGAAGATTAAATTCTGATTTTATTTAATTAAATTCTGATAAAATTCTGATTTTATTTAAACAAATTCTGATAAATTTCTGATTTTATTTAAACAAATTATGATAAATTTCTGATTTTATTTAAACAAATTCTGATAAATTTCTGATTTTATTTAAACAAATTCTGATAAATTTCTGATTTTATTTAATTAAATTCTGATTTTTTCATTTATTTTTAATTAAAAATTCTGATTTTTCTCTCTAGATAAATCAACTATTACCGATAATATAGAAAGAATTCAAACAATATCAACTAAATTAAAAGAGAATTTAAAAATAAAAGAAGAAACAGAATTATTAAAATCAAAAGAAAATGATGAAATGGAAATTGATGAAAAAGATGAAGAAAATCAAAATGAAAGTAAATATAAAAATTAATTTTAAAAATAATATTTTTTTTAAATAGAATCTTCTTCTTCAATTTCACAACATTTTGATAATTATTTACATTCGCTTGATGAACTCATTGAATTATTTCCTTTGTAAATTTAATTTATTTTAATTTTTATTCTAAATTAATTTAATAAAATATAAAAAAGTGGTACTTTTCCGTTATCCCCAGGACTTTTTGCGGACAACTTTTTGCGGACAAAATTTATTTTTTAAAAGAGAAAATATATATAAAAGGAAAAATCAATCTAATGGCCAATATTTTCCCCAAGCGAGCATAATTTCTTCAAAAACGTCTCCATCACCAATCATTTTCCTCCACATAAATTCTGCAAAATAACTGTCCGAATGATGACGTGCCGTCTCTCGATGTTTCTTATTACGCCATTTTGCACTGCCCCACATTCTTTCCACTTTTTGCATTCGATGGCGTCTTTTTCAGTCGTTGGCAAATCCCAAATTTTTATTATAAATAAAAATAGAATAATATAACCAAATATAAAATGATAGACTGAATTAAAAAAATATAAAATAAAAAAAACAAAATTTAAAAATAGAATAGAAAATAATAGAATGTACTTTTTTATTATTCAAGGTGTCTTTTTATATGTTAATAAATTTTGTCCGCAAAAAGTTGTCCGCAAAAAGTCCTGGGGATAACGGAAAAGTACCAAAAAAGTTTATGACAAAATTCTGGAATTTTACAGCATTACTGAAAAATAATTATTTTTTGAAATTTCAGATTTTTAATGCCACCTAAACCAAATTGGGAGCCTTGTCGAGAAGATTTTATTCATCGAAAATATAGACCTGCACTTTTATCGTTAGGATCAATTTTCGCTATTTTTAGAGTTATTAAAACTGCTGATGAGGTAGAAATATAAATAAATATTTAAATTCTGATTTTTTGTAACTTTCCGGAAACATTAAAATTCTGATTTTTCCTGAAAGTTCAAAAAAGTTTTATTTTTTACAATTAATAGGTGGCTGATACATTTTTAACTGTTGGTAATGTGTTAGGTATGAAACATGAACAAATTGTCGAAGATTTGCTTCGTGCTGGTTTTCTTATACAGGCAACTTTTTTAATTAATTTTTTTTAATAATTATATTTTTAAAATTTTTAGTTGGAAACTTCCAATACTTGTTCAGAACAACGTGAACGTGAAGCTTTAGCTGATGTTTTTGTTTTTATTAAATTGCCACAGGTAAACAATTTTTATTATTTTTAAATATTTTATTTTTTATTTAAGGTTCTTAACCGCCTAATTGAAAGGTTTAAAATAAAATTTAATTTTTTTTATAATATGGAAATTTAAAAATTGATAAATTATGTATTTTTTTTAATTTTTAGAGGAATTCAACGCCAAACAATTTCAAAAGCATTAGAGAGTATTTGCAATTGTGACTCTTTATTAGATCAAGTTGATGACAAAAAATCTGATAATGTTTTTCGTTTCTTTTTGGATGGAATGAAAAAAGCTGATGTTATTAATTCAAAAGAACATGAATTTTTAACTAAAAAACGGTGAAAATTTATTTACAAAAAAATAAGAAAAATATTTTTAGTGATTTAAAACGTTCATTAAATGATGAATTGCCTACTTCTGCTAATGAACGCCAAATGCTCGTTAGATCTGAACTTATTTCTCGAGTGCAAAAAGCAAAGAGAGGAATTGATACTCTTGTACCTGAAAATACCGAAAGGCTATTAAGAAGGCTTTTGTCTCTTGGTAAATCAGAATTTTAATTTTCCGGAAAAGTCAGAATTTTAATTTTCCGGAAAAGTCAGAATTTTAATTTTCCGGAAAAGTCAGAATTTTAATTTTCCGGAAAAGTCAGAATTTTAATTTTCCGGAAAAGTCAGAATTTTAATTTTCCGGAAAAGTCAGAATTTTAATTTTCCGGAAAAGTCAATTTTAGTTTTCCGGAAAAGTCAGAATTTTAATTTTCAGGAAAAGTCAGAATTTTATTTTTCCGGAAAAGTCAGAATTTTAATTTGCCGGAAAAGTCAGAATTTTATTTTTCAAAGGTGAAGTTCCGATTGATATGCTTTGTTGTATTTACTGTGCTTGTGGAGAATTATCTTTATTTTCATCAAAACTAGCTGCCTTAAATGTTCAATCTCAACAACCTAGTACAAGCGAAAATGTTAGTGGTGCAACAACTAATGCTCAAGGACGTTTGTTAATTTTTGATTCTACATTTTTATTAATGGCACGTATACAATATGTTTTTTCTGATATGGTAATTTGTTTATTTTCAGAATTTAAATCAGAATTTAAATTAAATTAATCAGAATTTAGTAGTTTTTAATTCAGAATTAAATCAGAATTTAAATTAAATTAATCAGAATTTAGTAGTTTTTAATTCAGAATTAAATCAGAATTTAATTTAAATTAATCAGAATTTATTTAAACTTTAAATATTTAACAAAATTAATTTTAGCGTTTGGAAGAGCTTGTAGGAGGTCGTTTACATTGTGCTTTTTATCGTTGGACTCAACGTTATCAAAAATGTATTGAGGAGGGAGTTTCAATGAATTTTATTTTGTCTTCTCAAACAGACTCTTTAGTAGATGATTCTGATGAAACTTTAGTAAAAGAAGAAAAAAAATATTTTAAATTTAATTTTTTTAGTTTCGCTCTAATTTTCAACGTAACCAATATCAAGCAATGCGTGCCCATAAACAGCCTTTTTGGCAAGCAGAAAAAAATGATTTTGGTAATACAATCGAAACTGTTCCTTTAATTGGTGAACTTTTATTGGAAGAGGTTTTAAAAAAATTAATAATAATTTAAATAAATTAAAAAAAAAAACAGTTTACACGTGGTTCTCCAAATTTAAATGAAATAAATAATATTTTTTGGACATTTAGTCAAATGAATTGTTTATGGCTTTGCCTTGTTCAATGGTTAGATGCACAACAACCAACTATTGGTAATTTACCACGTCAAGCAATGGCTAGAGCTATGAAAGAATTTGAAATTAAACTTCAACAACAAAAAACTGAAAAAGATAATAATAATAAAGATAATAATGAACGGTTAAATAAATATATTTAATTTTAAATGTTTTTTTCTTAGTCTTCAAAGTCTAAGCTATTCAATTTTAATTTCTCGTCGTCTTCTTCGTCAATTAGCTGATCAAAGAATAAAAAAAGAACATCCATATACTTGGCTTATTGGTTTTGCTCAACGTCCATTACCTGCATTACCTATGGGTAGAAAAATGAGTCTTTTACGTGCTGACCGTGAAGAAATTAAAGAAGAAAATCAAAGATTAAAAGAGGTTTATTTTAAATATTTATTTTAAATATTTATTTTTTGAAAATTTATTTTTTTAGGTTTTTCTTTGCGCAAACCAACAAAGTTGGGCAACACCTGATGCTATTGCACATATTAATCGTTGCAATGAATCTTGTAATATTTACTTTTATTTTTTAATTAATTAATTTTTATTCTAATAGAAAGGACAACCTTTTTAATATTATTTTACAATTTTCTTTTAAATGTCCTGTCTTTTAGAGTTATCCCTCTAAAATAATAATATAGACTAACTTTATATTTTACTATAATAAATTAATAATAGGTCGAATGGATATTTGGTTACAATGTTGGATGCGTCAAATGATGAATCATCAAAGAATTGTAACTGTTGATGAGGGTGAATTGGCCTCTGAATTATGTTTAGCAGCAACAATGACTTATCCAGTGCCGTGTTTGTGTGAAATGATTAAACAGGTGTTAAATTAGAATTTTTTAAATTATTTTTTTTATTTAATATCTTTTTTAATTAAAAAAATGAATTAATAATAATTTTTTCAGTTAGTAGAATGTATTCTTTTTGAACGCCCAACATCAACATCCTCTAATAATAATAACAATAATAATATTACAACAATTGCCTCTTCTTCCTCAGCTCCAAACATTGTTTCTTCTTCTAATGTTTCTAATACAAATTCTTCTGAAGAACAAAAAAATGTTTCTAGTACAACAAAACAACAACAACAAACAAATAATATTTCTCAACAAAAACATTCTTTATCAGAAATAGACCAACAACAACAACATTTAATAAAACAACAACAAACAAAAGTAAATATGTTTTTGTTTTTTTTAATATTTTTTATGTTGTTTTATAATACTTTGTTTTTGTTTCATTTTTTTTCTTTTTGGGCCTTTGTTATTATTTAAAAAATTTTAAAATTTTGTGAAATTTTTTTTATTTATTTTTAAAATAAAAATTTAATTTTAACAGTCTTCTTCATCGCATCCAACGCTGACTCAATTAATTATTTCCAGACATCCAGTCGTTGGCCAATTGTCTACTAAGGCCACTGTAATTGCTAAAATGCTTGTACGTGCAATGCAATTATTGTTATGGGCTGGAGATAGAAGAGTAAATTTAAATAAAATAAATAAAAATAAAATTATAAAATTTGACTTTAATATTTTTTCATAAGAGATTAAAAAAATTAATTATTAAGGTTATTGAAAAAAAAGAACGTGAACGTCGTATTCAACAATTTGGACTTACTACTCAACAACAACCTTCAGAAACTACTAATTGTAGAAAAAGAAAACAACAAGAAGGGACAACTGAAACTATTGGTTTTTTTAATTTATTTTTATTAAATATTTTTAAAAAAGATTTAAATTTTTTTAAAATTATATTAGAAGATAAAGAACAACAAATGGAGCAACAAACTTCTACTGATATTGAAACGGACATTAAAAATAAAAAAGTAACTCAAAATAAAATTAGTTTTATATAAACATATAAGTATTTTTTAATTTTTAGAGTAGTAATGATTTAACTATGGCTCCCAAGGATTCTATTAAAGCACAATTAACAGTCAGAAATGTTTTTGAGGTATTTTTTATTTTTTTCATAATTTTTTTAAATTTATTTTCATTAAAATTTATTTTTTTTTAATTTTTAGAGATTTCAGAGAATCGTCAAAGATTCAACTCTTCGTCCACCTGTTACTTTTATTATTTTTTTTATTCATGAATTAGCTGCAGCGCCTCGTACAGAATATTGGCAACGTCTTGTTTCTATAATGCCTGTCAATTTGGTTTAAATTTATAATTATTATTCAAAATTTTATTTTTAATCAATTATAATTTTTTATTTTTATATTTAAATATTAAAATTAAAATTTCTGGCTTAATTTTAAATTATTTTGATTTTTTAAATTAATAAAAATAATTTAATTTATTTGTACAATTAATTTCTAAATTAATAGATTTTTGCTCTGGCTTATTTGGACCCTCATGCAATACCCTTAGAATTATTCATGCAGTTATATGACCCTGAAGATGAAAAAAATAGGAAGCATTGTATGCGCTATGCTTTTATGATAAGAAAACTTGGAAATGCTTAAATTAAATATATTTTTGTAAAGGTTTTAATTTTAAAATTAATTCTGATTTAAATTCTGATTTTTTTGATTAATTCTGATTTTTTAACATTAATTTTGATTTAAATTCTGATGCAAATTCTGATTTTTTAAAATAATTCTACTAAAAATTCTGATTTTTAAAAATTTATTCTGATCAAAATTCTGATTTTATAAAATTAATTTTGATTTAAATTCTGATTTTTAAAAATTTATTCTGATCAAAATTCTGATTTTATAAAATTAATTCTGATTTAAATTCTGATTTTTAAAAATTTTTCTGATCAAAATTCTGATTTTATAAAATTAATTCTGATTTAAATTCTGATTTTTAAAAATTTATTCTGATCAAAATTCTTATTTTATAAAATTAATTCTGATTTAAATTCTGATTAATTATACCATTAATATAAATATATTATATTTTTACCTAGACTGCAAAGAACAATACAAAAAACTTTTCTATTATTATTTTTAAAAATAATTTTTAAATTAAATTAAATATATTTTCTTTAAAATAATTATAACAGTCAGGTGTTTATTTAATTTTATTTATTTTATAAAAAAATAATAATTTTTTTCTCTCTATTAAATATTATTTATTTTTTTATATTCACACAAGTAAAAATTAAAATAAATAAAATTGAGTAGTTAACAGACTTTTTTTAAATTTTATTCAAATATAAATTAAAAAATATTTTTTTTAATTTTTAAAATTATTGTAAATTTATTTTCTGTATCATAAATAATTTATTTTTATTTACTAAGTAAGCATCATTTTCAATAATTTTTTATCAACTCTTAAATAAATATAATTTAAATAAATTTGGTATTATTAAATAGAAAAAAGAATTAAATATAAAATAAATCAAAAATTAAAATTTTAAATTAAATTTAAAAAAAGTTCTGATTAAAAAACCTTCAAAAAGGGCATTTTTCTCCATATATGTTAGTTTTTCGCCTATAACTTTTTTATCCATATGTCTAAAATTCTGATTTTTATTTATTTTATAGTTAATTCTTTTCTCTTTTGAATGATATTAAAATTAAAAAAAAAAGTTTATTTATTCAAATGTTATAGGCGTTGGCGCTTATTAGGTTCTCTTACCTCTACTTGTGTACTTTTACCTCTATATTTAAATTCAAAAAATTTTTTTTTAAATTTAATTTTTTAATTAATAAAATTGATTAATTTTTTTATTATAAAATTTAATTTTTTACAATTTTTAATAATATTTTTTAAAATAAAATGAACAAAAATTCTATTTTTACCATTTTGACATTTTTAAATTTCTTAAAAAAAATTTTTTTCGTCTCAATCTTTTCTTTTTTTGGTACAATTTTCTATTTTTAGTCTTTTAATAATAATTTTACGATTTTTCAACAATTTTTGGTCAAATAAATTGCCATGATTAATGAAACATTTTATTAAAAAAGAAAAGAATAGAAGCTAAATTACCCCTTTTTAACAGGTGAAATAATTCTTTTTTTATTCATAAAAAAATTCTTTTTTTTTTTAATAATTAATAAAAAAAATCTAGAGATAACAGATGAAAAAATAAAAAATATTTTTTTACACAGACCATTTTTTATTTTATTTTTTAATATTTTTAATTTAATTAAAAAAATATAGTAAATATTTATTTAGGTATTAGAAGGTTCTTTTTTATATTTTTGCTAATTTTTATTTATTTTTTAATTTAATTTAGGCCAAAGACACCTTACAAATTTCAAAAATTATTTTTCAAATTTTTTTTTCCAATTTGTGATTTTATTTATTTTCCCAATAATCAATATTTTAAAATAAAAAATAAAATTAATTTTATTTTTTTAATTTTAACATTTCCTTATATTTTAAAGAAAATAAAAATTAATTAAATATAAAAAAGTCAGTCTTCTATTTGTTGTATTTGTTTTATTGGAACATGAAAAATAAAGAAAAAAATAGAAAAAAAATATTTAATTAACTCAATATATAATCATTTAATATATAAAATGCTTTTTAAAAACAATTTTTATTAAAAAAAAAATTTATTAAAAAAAAATAATTTTTTTTTGTAAAAAAAATAGAATATTTCCCCTATGAACACCCACTACAACACTTAATTAATTTTTTTTTTTAATAAAAATAAATTTAATTTAAAAAAAAATTTAATTTAAAAACTTAATAGATGTTATTAGACTGAACTTTGATATTTTTTATTTTTTTTTTTAAATAAAATATTATTTATTTATTCTCTTCCCTATTAATTTTAAACAATTTATGTTTATTTATTTTTATTAAATTCTCTTGTGGATATTTTTATTTATTATTTTTTAATATTATATTTTATTTTTTTATATTTATAGAATTAAAAAATTATTATTATTATTTTTTAAAATTAATAAAAAAATTTTTTTATTAATTAAATTATTTAAATGTCTACAATTAATCCTCAACAACAAAATAATAATGTTAATAACACAATTAAAGATGAAAAGTATTTTTTAATTTTATTTTTATTAATTTTAAATAAATTAAACCTTTTTAGTATTATTTTAATATTTTCTTAAAATTAAAATTTTGGACAAAATGTCATCTCTCAAAATGTCCAAAAAGTCAAAATATGCCAAAATGTCTATTAAATACATTAACCCCTCTATAGTAAATTCTTGATTTTTTTAATAATTTAAAATATTTTTTAATTATTTTTTAATAATTTTTAATAGTTTTTTTAATGGATTTTAATGGATTCTTCCTCTCTATTATTTTAATTTATTTATTTTAATTTCCTTTAAAGGAAATAATTAGTCTTTTATTATTCTAATTTTTTTATTTTTATTTTTTTAACTCTTAAATGTACTCAAATATTTTTTTGTAAATAATTTTTTAATTTAAAAAATTTTTTATTTTTAATCCGGATTTTTTTTAATTTTTAGTCTTTTTCTGCTCAATAATGCTAGTTTTTCGCTTATAACTTTCTGTTCCAAATACCTAAAATTCTGATTTTTAACAATTTTACAGCTAATTTAATTCTCTATCGAATGATACCAAAATCATTTAAATCGGATCATCCGTTCCAGAGTTATAGGCATTGGCACTCAACCGGCCTTTTTACTCAATTGACATATGCTCCTTGTTTTATGCTCAAATAATAAAATTTTGTTTAGACTTTATTTATTATTTTTTCTATTTTTTGGAATATTTTTATTTAAATATTTGGATAGAATTGAAAGAAAATAAATCCTTATTTTTCATATTTATATTTTTTTATCTCACATGGGGGCTTTTTCATTTTTGAATATTTCTCAAAAATAGATCTGAACTCTATAAAATATTTTCTTGTTGATTTTTAATGCTTAATATTATTAAAATCTTAAAAATATTTTTTGGCATTTTATTGCCATATCTTCTCGAATTTCGTACTTTTTATTTGTTCTTTTTCACACTTACTGGCACTTTTTTATTGACTGCTATTTTTTCTTATTTTTTTTTCTGTTCTAAAAAAATAAATTTATTTTATTTATTTAATTTATTAAATAAATAATTAAAAAAAATTATATTTTAAAACTTAAACTTTAAAAAATAAATAAAAAATATTTTAATTAGATGAAAATATAGAAAAAGTGTCACTTTTATAACGTTTTTTAACCAGAACTTCTGATTTTTTGGACCAAAAATTCTGAATTTTTACCACATTTAGATGACACTATTGGGGTTATCTCTACAAATTTTTATTGATTTAAGAGCTTATTTGACTGTTTTATGGGCAAAAGAAGTTGAGGCGTTATTTAACCCTTTTTGTCTACCTTTTAACCTAAAAAATTTTAAAAAAATTTTAAAAAATTATTAATTTAAATTTTAAAAATTTAGCAATCAAGACAATAATAATAACACTAATTCTTCTATTTTTCCATCTTGCTGTGGTATTTTTTGTAAAACATCCAAAAAACACTCTGCCACTGTTAAAGCTATAAATGCTTGGTCAAACACTAAAGAAGGGACAAAAATAGAAGAAGAAAAAGAGGAAAAAGCTGTGAATGTAGAGAAAGGTAAATTTGAATTATTTATTTTATTATTATCGAACTTTTTAGCTAATTTTTTGAGTTAGTTTATTCAAAGTTAGTTATGCGGACGTTTCAGTACCAGACGTATAACTAATGAATAAATGGTCCTTTTGAGCTGATTTTGATGTCATTCGATAGAGAATTAAATTTGCTATAAAATGCCTAGGAAAATTAAATTTTAGGTCATTAAACAAAAAAGTTGTAGTCGAAAATTTCCAAAAATACGAGAAAATGATAATTTTTCTTTCATAATTCCTTAATTTTTTATCTTATATTTTAATTTTATAATCTTTTAGCAAATTTTATTCTCTATTAAATAAAATAAAAATCATTTCTATCCATAAATTTCCCTTAGAGTTATAAGGTTCAAAATGAAACTTAAATTGCCACTCTCTTCATTACACACACTATTTTCCTTATTAAAAAAAAAAAAATTTTAAGAAAAATGCAAAAACTGTTAAATTCTTTTTTTGAAAAATATTTAGCAATGTCTTCTCCCAATAACCCAACAGAAATGATAATTACATCAGAACCACAAAAACAACAAAGCGGAGAAGTAAATAAAGAAAAGGAGAATGATACTGAAGTAACTAATCAAGAAGTATTTAATAAAATTATTTTTTATTTTATTTTTTAATTAATTTTTAGGAACTTATATTTCGGCGAGAAGATGATTGGACAGAAGAAGAGATTAGTCATTGGTGTCCCAATGAATACGAAAAAGTAAAAAAAATAATTAATTTTTAAATATTTTTTCAGAATTTAGTAAATCTTACATGGAGTGATGATTTTGATTTTCTCTATGAATTAGGATCTGCAATTTATACGGTATAATTCTGACTTTTTTAAATAATTTTTTAAATAATTCTTTTTTAATTTCTGATTTTTTTAAAATTAAATTCTGATACAACTTCTGATTTTTTTAAAATAATTCAGATTTTTTTAAAAATAATTCTGATTTTTTTTAAATAATTCTGATTTTTTTAAAAATAATTCTGATTTTTTTTAAAATAATTCTGATTTTTTTTAAATAATTCTGATTTAATTTAAATAATTCTGATTCAATTTAAATAATTCTGATTTAAATAATTCTGATTTTTTTTAAATAATTCTGATTTAATTTAAATAATTCTGATTTAAATAATTCTGATTTTTTTTAAATAATTCTGATTTAATTTAGTATATTTTCGATCACAACCCACAAGCCAAACTTCTCTTTGTTAAAGTTCACCGCCACGGAGATAATTGGAAGCAAAGTGCCGATTTTCGAACACAAGCACTCAAATTTGTTCAGGTAATTAATTAAATATATTAATAATTTATTTATAAAATTATTTTAGACAATTTCTTATACAGCAAAGAATATTTATCATATGGAGGATTCACTTCAAATGAGACTTTATGAAATTGGAGAAAATCACGTAAAATACGCTAGTAGAGGGTTTAAAATTGAATATTGGAATATTTTTCTTGTAAGAAATTTATAATTCTGATTTTATAAATTTAAATTCTGATTTTATAAATTTAAATTCTGATTTTATAAAATTAAATTCTGATTTTTAAAAATTAAATTCTGATTTTTAACTCTACTTCTGATCTATTTTCGCTCAAATTCTGATTTTAAAAAATTGTTTTAATAAAGTTTTTTTAAGTTCTAAATTCTGTTTTTTAGGACGCAATGGAAAATGCTCTAACTAAACATATTGCTTCTACGCCTACACTTACTGCAAAGGAAAGGGCCGATGCTACAAGAGGTGAGTGGTAAAAAAATAAATTTTTTAAATAAAATTTATTTTAAAAATTTTATAATATAATTCTGATAATTTATTTAAAGTATGGCGTCAATTAGCTCATTATATTATTGTACATATGAAACATGGTTATTTAGCTAAAGAAGCACAAAACAAAAAAGATGGAATAAAAACACCATCAGAAACTTCACAAAATAAATATAGTGGTCAAAATGATTCTATTTTGTAATTTTTTATTTGAAAAAAAAAATATATAAATATTCTTCTCCTATTTGTTATACAAATAATTTTAAAATAATTTTGTGAATAAATAAAAATTCTTATTTTTTCATTTATAATATTTTTTAATTTTTCTATTGAACTTTAATTTATTTAAAAATACTTTAATTATGCTAGAAAATATTTAAGTGCTATTAGATATTAGTTATATTAAAATAACGAAAATCTATAAAAATTTCAATTTTACCTCGACATTTTGACAAATTTTGGTCGTTGTGACATTTTGTCTGTTCTACCTTTTGTGTGAGAGAATTCATATTTTTATTTTTATATTTTACCAGAATGATATTTTATACAGTACGTTTTCTAATAAATATTTAATTATTTAAACAATTTTAAGTACTTGCTCATTGTTATTCTAATTAATTTCTTTTATTTTCTTTTCAGTTAAAAAATAATAATGTCGTGCTTATTATTTCCATTATTGGCCCATTTATTTATTGTTACTACATGGTTTTCTATTATTACTCTTTTTGCTTCTGCTGTTGTTGCTTTTATGCTTCTTAATCTTGCACTTCATGTAAATTTTTTAAAACTTTATTTTTTTTAAAACCTTTTGGAAGGTTTGTGGTGAAGTGGAAAAGTGCTTATTTCACTTTGCTATATGCTGAAGGTTCGAATCCCACTGGCGATAAATAATTTTGTATTAACTTTAAAATGTTTTTAAGCACTTCTTCGCTTAAAAATTGTTAAAAAATATTTTTTTAATTTTTAAATGATTAGATATTTACAATTTTTATTTTTTAGGCTCGTAGAGTCGCCAAAGGAATTGAACAAAAGACTGGTTATGCAAAGAAGATTTTAATTGAGTATAAATTTCCTGATGGTGTTCTGGGAGAAATGTCCAAAGCTGTTGGATTTAGTATGGCACTGGCAAGACAGGTTTATCTTTAAAATTTACAAAATTAGGTTAAGAAATTTTTTTCATTCTGAAATAGAATTATTGGTAAAATAAATGTTAAAAATAAATAAGTCTAAATTCTCGACTAATTCATTTAACTTTATTTTCTTTTAACTTTCAGAATCAAGCTGAAGCAAGAACCAGAGGTGAACGAACAACACTAGCAACCATTGCTTAAATCAATGAAACTAACAAAGGAATGTCTTGTATAATTATTTTTATTATTTTTTGTATTATAAATAATGAAATATTAAAATTACATTTATAATTGTTTAAATTGATACTGTTTCAGGAAATTTAAAAAATAAAAGATTTTACATTAGAAATAATAAAAATTATTTTGGAAAACAATTTTAAAAAAATTTAAGAAATAATAAACAAATATACATTAATATTTATTTGCCACGTATTTTGTCTGTCATTTTCTGTTTTTTTTTATAAAAAAATACCTGTGATTCTTAGAAGCAAAAAATAAAATTTTTATTAATTTTTAGATCGTCTTATGACTTTGAAGAAAAGAAAATTTTTCTTTTTTAAAATAATACAGTCAGCCGATAAAAAAATTAAAAAAATAAACATTGTTTATAAAAATATTTTGAGATGATATTAATGTTGCTATTTTTTTAAAGTTTTTATTTTGCCACGCAACAAACATTTACGTGTCCTACTTCCCTATTTTTTATTTTTATACAAATAAAAATGAAGAATAAATCTTTATTATAAAATTGGTTGAGTTTGGTCATAATTTTATTATTATTTTCTTCATTTATTTAATACAAGTACTGGCTCGTCTATTTTTTCAATTATTCTTAATTTTTATGATTAGTCCAATTTGTGGTTTAAATTCCTTTTCTTATTTTTATTTAGGTTTTTATGTTTTCAACTTAAGAGCTGGCCGTAGTGTAGTGGTTAACACCCCCGACTTAAACTTAGAGGGTGACGTGGGTTCGATGCCTGTCGGCGGTTTTAACTGTTTCCGATTAATTTATTTAATTTTTAAGAAAATGAAAATATTAATTATATTAACAAGTTTATTATTAATTTTTATTTCTTCTTTAACTTGTCAAGAGGATTATCCTGATCCACTTAAAGATAAACTTAAAAATCTTTTGTCTGATGAAGAAATTGAACAAGTTAGAGAACTATCATCAAGAATTAAAGATGAGTATAACTGTGATTTAAGCCTTAATTATCTTGAATATAAAGCAGAAGAAATAAATAAATATAAAAATGATACTAGAGAAGGAATTAAAGAAGTTGGAATTACTTTATTTTATTTATTACCAAGAGAAATTCAAGAAAAACTTGCTGGAGGAATTGTTAATTTAAATGATACAAATAAAGAGTATTGTGAAGGAGATTGTTACCCTCAAGAGCCTGAAGAACCTACAACAACAACAACTGAAGAACCAAAATATCCTTATCCAGACGGAGATGATGATTACGAACCGAAGGACAGAAAGAAAAGAGCAGCTTGCACATTTAAAAATGTCGTTAGTTCTAGAGAAAAATGGCCAGATTGTGCTCCAATTATCAACCATGTTCACCATCAAGGAAGATGTCCAAGCTGCTGGGCCTTTGCTACTTCTCAAGTTTTTGCAGGTTGTTTTTAAGCTTTTTATGGAATGGACAGTTGAGTACAGCCAATTGAGAGTTGATAGCTTTATGTTTAAATTTAATAATTTCCTCTGATCCACAGTAAACCTTCACTTCATTACAGATCGTCGTTGTATTGCGAGAGCAAAAAAGGGTTTAAAAACACCAAATGTTCCTGCCAATATATTTTCTGCACTTGACGTTCTCGCTTGTTCTGGTGCTGGTGATTGTATTGATGGTGGCTTTCCTGCTGACGCGTGGAAATGGATATACAATCATGGATTATGTACAGGAAGTGGTTTTAATGAAGGATGCAAACCATATACTAGAGGTGCATTTGATAATAGTGTACAACCATACTGCTATTCATATTGTTCCACAAATTGGAATACACCCTACCTCAGAGATAAACTCAAAGGTAATGGTAAAGGAACATACCAGGGGTGTGCTGAATTGAATTTTAAAAAACGAGATACGAGATTGAAATAAAAATACGAGACACGAGACGGCAAAAAACACGAGATTTACAAGACACGAGACGAGGCACACCCCTGGAACATACTCATTATAATATTTTTAATTAATTTTAGTGACCAATTATCAATGGGTGTCAGGAAATAGTATAAATGTAAATAATATCATGAACGAAATTAGAAATAATGGTCCAGTTACGGCTATATTCAGAATTTACTCAGATTTTAATGCACACACAGGAGGCGTTTATTTTGTAAATTTTCTTTGTAAATTTTTTTAAATTTTATTTTTTAGAGATCCCGTTATGCCGTAAGAGAAAAATGGAATCATGTAATAGAAATTATTGGATATGGCACTCAAGTTTGTAATGGCGTTGAAACACCCTATTGGTTATGCAAGAATTCATGGGGTACCGGATTTGCTGAAAACGGGTTTTTCAAAATTAGTAGAGGAACAAATGAGGTTGAAATTGAAAGTAATCAAATGTCATGGGCAACTCCAGTTGCTTAAAATAAATTTTTTAATTTAACGGGGAGAGAGGTCTTTACTGATTTTTATAAATAAATTGTGTTAACCTTTTATGTAAATTATAAAAATGCTAAATTAATAAAGGTTGTATTAATAATAAAAAAGCTTTACTAAATATTTAAGTTTAAAAATTATACCCAACATTATTTTTTATTTTGAGGAAGAAATAAAATAAATTAATCTAAAATGTTAATAATTTTATTCAAATAATAAATCAAGGTTAACAAAAGTGGAAAAAATCAAAATAAAGAAAAAATAATTGAGAATTAGAACACTAAATTTAGAGCAACTAGGTTACTAACACAATTCTGATTTTTCTAAATTAAAGAAAATTTTAGACTTTAAAAATCAATTATTTTTTCTGTTGGACAATTTTCAGAAATTTTTGTAAAATAATTTTCCTGTGCAGTTGAATTAATTGTTGCAATAATATTATTATAGTTGACTTGGCATTTTGAGTATAAAGCAACATTTATATCATTCATTTTCTTTAAAAATAGATTATTAGCATCCTCAAGAAAAAATCTAGAGTTTTTGTTGAGTGAAAGTATTGGATTTATAAATTTCTGAAAAATATTCTGATTTTTTTAAAAATTAATTCTGATTTTTTTAAAAATTAATTCTGATTTTTTTAAAAATTAATTCTGATTTTTTTAAAAATTAATTCTGATTTTTTTAAAAATTAATTCTGATTTTTTTAAAAATTAATTCTGATTTTTTTAAAAATTAATTCTGATTTTTTTAAAAATTAATTCTGATTTTTTTAAAAATTAATTCTGATTTTTTTAAAAATTAATTCTGATTTTTTTAAAAATTAATTCTGATTTTTTTAAAAATTAATTCTGATTTTTTTAAAAATTAATTCTGATTTTTTTAAAAATTAATTTGATTTATTAAATATACCTTCCTTCCTTTGCAATACAATTCAATAGAAGCTTCTTTAATAATATCAAAAGTAAACATTTCTTCTAATACAATTAAGGCAACGGTTAATTCAGCATCATTTTTAGTTCTTGAGGTTGCCTTAAAAACTAATTAATTTAAAAAAATAAAAACTAACATGAAATTTCACTCCACGTATTTTTGCATTAGGAATAGTAACTGTTAACATTGCTTCATATTCATACTGTTTTAAATAAATAGAGAAATACTTAAAATAGAAATTTAAATTTTATCAAAAAAAGTTTTTTTTAATTTCTGAAAAATATGGAAAAATCAGAAAATTTTCAAAAATTTATAATTAAAAAATTCATACCTTATAATTATCGAGACATTTTTCTTCAACATTAACAGCTTCAATTTGTATTAACTTTCTTTGAACGAATTTAGTTAATGCTTTAACAGCATTGAACTTATTATAGCCATGGTGGAAATTTTTACTCAATTTTTTAAATATTGTAATATCATCAGATCTGCTCTAAATAACATTTTTTTAATTTTTATTTTAAAATTAGTTTAAAAGCTTACATTAACCATAATTGAAAGTGAAGGAGCCTTGCTATTATTATGGTAGAATTTAATTAAATTTTCTTCATGAAAATATTTTTTGTTTTCATTTTTTGGTTCTTCGAATTTTTGTTCATTCTCCATACTTGAACTATTTTCAGAAACATCGATTATTTGTGAAATAGAAGGGCTTGAACTCATTTAATCTAAAAATTAATTTTAAAAATTAAAAAAAAACTAATATTTATAAGTTCAACATATTAAGCGTTATGTTGTGTTATAAATATTTAAAAATTAATATTTTTGGCATAATGTCGAAATAAAATTTTTTTAAAGAAAATTAGAGAAAAATAATAAAAAAAGAGCAAGAAAAAGGTAAATCAGAGAAAAAGAGTGAGAAGGAAAAATTATAAAAGCTTAGATGAATTAGTCAGAAGTTTAATAATGGACGAAGTAAATTCTCAAAAATTTTTAAGATTAAAGCCCGTTAAATTGCTTTCAGATGGAACTTAAAATTGTAGTAATTACTTACAATGTAAATAAGCAAAAGCCAATACAGGATGATATTATTGTAAATTTTTTGAAATTTTTTCATAAATTTTATTTTTAAGTGTTGGCTTGACTTTGAAGAATTAAATGATTCTCAAATTGTTTGTTTTGCTTTACAGGTTTATTTTCTAGAATTAAATTTATTATTAAATTGATTGTTTAGGAGGTTCCTCATGCTGAGATGTTTAAGGCAACATCTTCACAGAATTCTTGGTCTTCACAATTAACACTATTGATGAGCAAAGCGGATTACTCTTTAGTCAACAAAATTTGTTTGGTATCAAATATGCTTTTAATTTATCTGAAGACGGAATTACTACAAACTGTAATTATTTTTATTTACACAATTTTAGAGAGACTGAAGCCCTTTTAATCCTCTTAAAGTTTGTATTTCAAACTTGAGGCTTAGGTCTTATTTTGGAACAAACTAGAGTAATAGAGGTTCGAGTCCTTTTGATGGTATCGAATTAAAATAGCTCAAAAATGTGAACACCGTTAATCAGAATATACCTCTATTTTAATTTTTAGTATTGCGTTTTGATAGAAATTATTATTATTAATCCTAGTAGTTAATGTGACAAATAAACTTTCCTATTTTATAGATTGATCAAATTGATGAGCGCTGGTGTAGAAGCAGTCTTTTTGGCACAATTGGTTATAAAGGCACTATTTCATCCCGTATATTGTTTCGCTCTTCTATTTCAATTGTATTTATTGCTAGTCATTTCTTTGCTCAAGAGAGGTTTTTACGGGATAGAATAAATCAATACCGTCAATCTCTAAGTTGTACTTTTCCGGAAATTGACTGCCCAAAAAAGTTAGCTTTTTTTAATAATTTGGTTTAGAAAAAATTTTTTTAAGGCACATAATTTGGTTAGGAGATTTTAACTTTCGCGTGGAAGATTTTGCCGATTCTGAGCAATTATTATATGCTTTAAATAAATTAGATGATGTTGATATGCTTACAAATATTGCAAATTCTCATGATCAATTACTGAAGGCTAAAAGATCAAAAAAAGTTTTTGAAGATTTTGATGAGGGAATAATCCGATTTAAACCAACTTATAGAATATTGGTTTGACAAATATAAAATAAAAATTAAAAAAATATTTTAAAGGTCGGTTCTTGCTCTTTTGATAAACAAAGGATTCCTTCTTGGTGTGATCGAATATTTTATAAAAGTAGCAAAAAGAAGGATGTTTCTCCTCTTATAATTAAACAATATCGTTCTTGTCGACGTATTACTTTATCTGATCATTTTCCTGTTTCTGCACGTTTTACACTTGGAAGTTGTTCTTCAACAGCTATATTTAGTAAAACAGATTTGGCTGTTTGGTCTTGTAATTTTGAACATATTCCAAGGTTTTCTTTTTTAATTAGAAATATCTTTCCTTTTTTAAACAGATGGGAGCAGTTAATCCCTCTATTTTGTCGTCTTAAAATTCCATCGCAATTTTGGACTCTTTATTCATCCAATCTTGATTGGGTTGGCATTTATTCAACAAATATTGAAGTTATTAATCAACCAATAAATTGGGTTTATTTATTAACTTGCCCTTT